>CM060972.1:47860970-48298470 GCA_030765045.1 Tenodera sinensis
CTATATTACCTTTATTGAGAAGAAGGCCCAGGCCGATGAAAGACTTTGCAATATCATAAACCGAACTCTTGGTTAAGTGTTTGTTGTTACCAAGCACAAGCTGAATTTAAGAAATAATGCACAGTGTAAGGTTTGTTGGCATCAATTTTGTACCTCATTTAAACATACGCAGAGAAAGTCCCACCAATTTTTATTAACATCTTGAGTTTTGTTTTGTTTCATTTCTGACTGCACTTTAGCTCAATTTAAGCTGGGACGATCAATAGTAATTGATCTTTGACAATTTAGAACTTCTCTCTCGGCTACTTTTAATCAGGAAGATGATGCATTGCATTGCAGATTCGATAGAATTTTCCATCTGAAATCATTTTGAAATCCACTGAATCCCAAAAGAAGGTTTTTGGAAAACGTCCACGCACGCACACTTGAGTGGTGTCTTTAGGAAAACTGTAAGTCAAAAGAAGTAAGATAATTATCAAATCTTTTATTTAATTTAGCATCTTCTTACGAGCAACACAGATTTCAAAAAATCCTCCCCCTTACCACTATGAATTCCCTTTGACTCAATGACTTTATGACAAGTTCAGAGGGGGATTAACGCTTCGATCTGTAGATCTTTTGTGCCTATGCCTCTGAGGTGAGACAGTGGCCGGACGTAAGGAGAGACGACACCTTGATGTTATCAACACAGGAAACATATTTTTCAAAATATTTCAAACCAGTAACTTGCTTTCCAACTTCGTGTTTTCTCCCGGAGATTGAAATTAAGGCACACTGCTCTTTTGTTTGGATAAAACTGCTTCACTACTAATTTGTGACTAACTACACCACAGGCACTCAATTTCTGGACTTTTTGGAAACTTTACAGTTCCCATTTATTCCGGATTGGAGAGTTCTTTTTTGAACGTTGTATGCAATAAATAGATGTCTCTATGAATAAATCACTAACGCTTCTGAATAGAAAAAGTACTTTCATCTTCGATGGACATGTTCGCACACTCGTACGAGTATTAGAAATACAGTGGAGAAGAAAAATAAAGCAGTTAATTTATAATATATTTAAATATTTTAACTTGAAATTGTAACACCATGTAACACATGCCCATTCCCTTTAATATAATTCGCGGAGTCTTCCGTATTTCCTTGTGTCCAAATTTGGTAATTCCTCTAATGACGTTTGAGCATGCGCAGTGTGTTTATGCCGGAGACGTAAGCTTCAAGCAGCTTTCTTCTTTAAGTGTTCCTATGTGTTTCCAGGGCAATCAGGTGACCAATAGTGCCTCGCGTCTTACTTTCTAAGAGGTTGAACATTTCAGTCGAAACCAGCAAAATTTAGCACAATAGTAGGTAATTCACAATTTTTTCTTGGAGGGAAAAGTACAAAGGCGACCACTTACTAATTCGGAAAGCAAATTGATCATTCATTAAAAATCTCGGAATCAATCTCACTTATACTTCATTGTTTTATTATTTTTTTTTAATTTCTACAAAGGTATTTCAGAGGGGTCCTAGTGCGTCGTACTGTACTGCTACAATTGGACCACATCCATGGCATTTAGTATCGTCCAATAGGCAAAGTCATCCCAGAAAACAAAGCTGTGTTTCATAATAGTTCAAGGACCCATATTTTGACCAAAGACCTAATATAAACTTAGATTGCTGCTATGCCTCGGCGGCAGTACTCCGAAGGTGTGAGCATAGTAAGTCTTCCTTTCCTTACCTTCAATGGCTACTAGCACTCATACATACACACAGACGGGACCGGTATTCCGCTTTGGCGGTCACAAAGGGAGGGGAAGTAGGGGAATGCCTTTACATTACTGTTTCTCAGGCCTGTAAGCTAGAAGAAAATTTAGACCAACGATGTCCAGCGCTTTGCAAAAGGAGTTGAGTTATGGTTTACCTCCTTCCACCATACGCGAACTTTGTCTCTCTGTAACCCCCAGCCGTGCATTGTACTGAAGTGGCGGGTTATTTACATGTACGTTACGTATGTTTTACGAAATTACGTTCAGTTCTTATGCGATAAGCATTTGTTCATTAGTGATTCCTTTGGTACTACTTACGTTTAAGAAGTCTATCAATATTTAACACAAAGTCGAGGTGCATTGTCTTAGAAGATACACCAAGTGATCGTCGCGTAACATATTGCGACGCAGACTTTTAATATAGTTCAATTTGAAGAATCTCTGTTCACAAATATATGTAGAGATATACTCATTTTTATACACACTATTCTTGCAAATGCTTATTTCCCTATCTACTTCATTTTACTCGACATAAGCATTTTCAGAAAGTATCGTGCAGTTAATTTTCTTGCAGGTGCAAGCGGAATTGGGAATACAGTATGCTTCAAGCGAGTGAAATATTTTAAGAGCTGGTTGCTATGCGGTGCCTTTGAAATCCCGTTTCTTTGCAAGGCCAAGAGATAAAAACGAATAACATATTCCTATTTGGATAAAGTGTAAGTATTGGCACATTCAAACAAATAACACAGAATATCTCGGAAATGGTTCACTCAAAAGTAAAACGAAGTATTTAACATGAATTGTGTGCCTTAACGAGATCCGCAGTTTCATTTAGTAACCCTTTCTCTCTCTCTCTCTCTCTCTCTCTCTCTCTCTCTCTCTCTCTCTCTCTCTCTACTGTTCACCATTTATATAAAAATCATCCAGAATGAAGAGGTCTGTGAGGACATTCCCAAAAAAATTCAAGGTATTTCCTAGAAACGACCATGGAATCACCTGTTTGTGTCCGTCATTGGATACTGACTGTCTGTCCCTCAGGGCCAAGGAGTGGAGCGGGAAATTTCCGCTTATTACGTAAGGTTCTCCAAAGAGAGAAGTTTGGACATCCCTGATCTAGACCTATTTTAACGATAGCGCTGCAACAGTTCTTTGATCGCATTAGGACCCTCTTTCAAATACAAACATTAAACAAAACAGGGCTTCAAAGATTACTATTGTCTCATTGCAACCGAGCGTGATTTTTTTTTCATGGTTAACATTATTCAAAACTCTAACATAAGGCAAGATCATTGAAGATCGAGAGAGCTTAAGTGTGGCGACCTTCCCTATGTGAACAACTGCTTTAAGGACATCAAAATGTTGATTTTTCACAGAACATAATGCTAAAATATAAAGGGTTATTTATGGCCACTAAATTAAGCTTCATTATAACACGGAAATATTTATTAATACAGATTCCCAAAACGTAAACATATACATTCAGAAACTCATATTGAGACATTTAAATACACACAATCATGTCTATACGTGGGTCTTACCTCAATTGTGTCTGGATCTGCAACAAGAATTGCAAGTTTGGTTCCAACCCAAACACGATAACAGGTCCATACTGTCTCATCTGCCACTGCAGGTACTGGAACAGTGCTTTAAAAGAATTAAAACGGGTAATTTACATATTTAACTTTCAAATATGTAGTAGTGGTCAACATCTATCATAATAAACTGATTTTGAGGAAATTATACAAAGGTTATGCTACTATTCAATAATTAATCGTAATTTAATAATAAATAGGTATTACTCTTATTCGTCACCTTTGATTCAGTCACAATCCTACTGTTTGTTTCTTCGTTCATCACATTTGTCACCACGCTTAAAAGCTTCAAGGGCATTTAACCCGACTGCTGACACCAAATGTGTTAATTAGGTAAATAAGAGAACATAGTATACTAAACAAAAATTGGCTAGACGTTTTCTCTTGATACATATACACCTGGTTACACTGCTTTTGCTGAGAATACCCTTGATTACACTCAGTGTTAGTAAAGGAGGGAAGAACTTCGTTGTCTAGGAGATATATCATGTGACATCTCAAGTTACAAATGAGGGACTCAAACGTTAACGTTAAAAATATAAAGACAATCAGAAGCAAGTTAAATTACATTTTCAAATTTGTATGTGCGGAACTGAAACATAATAACCGTCAGTAAATCACTTCCAGTTTGCAACTAAGTGAGTTGAGATCGTTTCGGGATGCAGTCGCAAAAGTAGAGATAGAAGGTAAAGGTAGACAGGCAACGAAGGGTCTCCGCATTACGAGGTATAGCTATGTACTTAGGTCAGTAGGCCCTTTGTGCCTCGTAATGCGGACAAATGTTTAAGTAACCGACTATGTGATAGGGTAATTCAGTGGAGATACAAACTAAACTTAATTTTAAGATACTGTATTTAGTATCTAGGTACCTTTTAGATTTTAGAAACAGTGTATACTTACATTTGTTTGACAATCCAAATTCCAGAGCGTTACCAATGATAGGTAGAGGCTTAGGTCCTGGTATCTTGTTAGCATATTCTCTTAGTCTGCTTGTTTTACTTAAATATTCCTTCAGTAAGAAAGCACTGAGAGGAGAAAACAAATAGCCACTACTAACATCTTCCTAAAAAAAAAAAAAAAAAAAAAAGAAGCACACACCAGAATGTTAATTTTAGTGCGATTGTATTATGTTTGTGTCACAAACAGCAGTTTGATTCTCGGTTGTCTCCGTTTACCTGGAGAAACGTTTTCCAGAGCTTTTCGCTGTTTTGAGTTGACAAATGTCGACCAGTCGTAGTTCAATGTAGAGCTGGCGCAACGAAAGCTTACCAATCTGCAGGATGCACAGAATACTACGTATTTTTATAAACGTACCGTTACTCGTATGTCAGGGCGACAGTATCCCTATTACGGGCTCCAGTATCCAACAAGGTCTCAAGGTGTGCATATCGGAGTGAATGTGTAGAAGGGGGAGTAGACAGTGGGAGCAGCAGGTACTATGCGGAGAGTGGTAGTGGCATGTGGTCTTCAATCGAGCGAGGTAATCTGACTTTATCCAAGTAATACCGAAGTTTCGCGCAGCTCTCGTTGGCAAGCTTCGTTGCGTAACCTCTACTGGAGGCTCATTGGAGAATTTATTTATTTCATTCATGATTAGCTATGACTTTATGGTTAAAAGACACCATTCTCTCTCTCACTCACACACAGGCACACATTTTAATTATTGAAATAAGTAATAACTCACTAGCTAAATTCATAACTCAGAGCCACCGAAATGGTTATATGTGACGTGGTAGAGCT
Organism: Tenodera sinensis; assembly: GCA_030765045.1. Taxonomy (NCBI): domain Eukaryota; kingdom Metazoa; phylum Arthropoda; class Insecta; order Mantodea; family Mantidae; genus Tenodera; species Tenodera sinensis. Next base: position 47,866,051 of record CM060972.1, read on the forward strand.
TGTGTGTTTGAACAGCGTTTCATCGAAGATGTTTCTGAGAAGTTCTTCTAGACCATGTGACAGAACAAGATCAGGTAAATACTAACCAGGGGCGTAGGATCAATGGATGTGGATGATGTGTTGCATACCCTGCCAGTTTTCCTTAGTTCACGTTTTCTATTATCTATATACCAATCCAATTGGCGTGATGCTTCCTGAGGAGTATTCTTCGAACAACAATCTGCTATGAGTTAGTATTGTTGGCGTATCACGCCGAACATTGAAAAAGAGCGGCTGGTGATTGTGCTTGCCTGACGCCAGTCATGTCAAACGATGTGGGTGCGCAGTGGATGCAACGCAGATGAATGCATCTCGCTTGTTAATGTCAATGAGGTTAAAACTGTTTTTCACTTTAATTTTGGCAGTGGAGGTTAATTTCATATTTTTAACGTTTGTACAACAAGCAGCATTTTGAACTGCAATGTGGGTGAACGTGTAAGGGAAAAATATGCCAGGAAACCGAAAGGAGAGTATGCACATTGCTCAAGTGCTTCCGCGTGGTTCAGACCGAGGAAAACACGTATTGTAGAGAGAATGCAGCAATTGCTCGAATATGGAATCCGAGTGTTTGTAATCAACAAACTGAGAATGCACATAAAATAATGGGAGTGATTGTTTTGGAACTTTGAAATTTACCAGTTGGTGGATTTTAAGTTCTATAAAAACTATAAACACTGTGAAAAAATTATTTTTTTCAAAGTTAATAATTTTTATTTCCTAAACCAAAGCATTATAAAATGTTCTGTTCCTAACATTCTATTGAGATTACTTATCTATAACAGAGTAGTATTTAAAATTATCAAAATCTTGAAATCTTCATCATGTGGAGCATTTTCGGTACACTGTCAATTGAATGTACATTATTCCTTACATGTATTATGTTCGATATGAGTTTGCATAAAATTCGCTAATAATTTTAAAATTTATGCGTACCCTTACTACGAGTTCAAAGTGCATACCCAAGTCCACACACTACGCTACGCCACTGATACTAACTGCTCCGTGTTTTGCAGTCATGTCGCACGCCACTCTCTCCTTCTTTAACTATCTGCTACCATTACTTGACTTGACATTTGCTAAGCCTAGCCCCATGCTTTTTCTGCTACCCCACTTGACTTGGCTTAGCGAGAGTGAGTGGACATCTATTTGCGGAATCGTGTTGGGAATGGATCGGTGCCTTTTCCTTGAATATATTTTGGAAACATAAATAAATACAAGACTTAACACTGACGGTGTTAAGTAACAAGATTATACATAAGAACATTGAAAGTATGGTGAATGATTTTATATATATATATATTACGAAAATGTAGTAAAAATAAACAGTTACATAAAATAGACCTGAATGTAAACTATTCTTTGCACTAATAATTCCTTCCTGACTATTTGACTTCCTGAGCAACACTGGTAGAATGAGCCTGACTCACCAATATAACTTGGCACACAAAAGTCATCCCTTTTAACCACACTCAGTTGATTGTGTTAGTCGGAATTATAACTATTGCCGTTTAGGCTACATTAACCGTGATACAAAGATCACCTACCCTGCTTTAGCATAAAAGCCCTAAAACCCTGAACACATACATCTAAATGAAATACAGAACTGTTTGTCTCACCCAAATGTCTGGTGTGTTTTTGGAACAGGTCCTTATCCAATTATGTTGAAATGAACATGCACATGGACTGTGGCACATTCCTGCATATCAGCCATGAAGAATAAACGCGTCGTTCCTGCTTAATTCCGCGTATGCCCAGTGTATGCCTGAATTAGCATACATCTCGAACAAATGGTGGTGAATGCCGACGTTGCTTCTCTACGGAGAAAAGTTGCTCCCTTGCTTGCCCCCTTTGACAAGCAAGACCAAGAAGCATGACCCTGTTGACTTCGATGCGTGCTGACGTCACTGTTGGTGAACTGCTTGGCTCGATGAAGAGGAGCTTGCCGAGTAATGTTAGTAGAATTGAAAATTGCTAAGCCTATCGGCTCATTACAGACGAACATGTAGGAAAGTATGTAAGATATTAATGCTGAGCGCCTCGGCTCGATGAAAATTAAACCATAGTGTAAAAGGCTCATACATTACGCTTGGTCGAAGCTGACTATACTTTGACTGACGAAGACAACTGATGGCAGCGCCTAACGGAGCTCGACTACTTGACGAAGACTGAAGCCAGCGCTGAAGTAAACATCGAAGACTGGAGGCAACGCGCTTCGCGCTGAAGTGAAGATCAAAGACTGAAGGTAGCGCGCTTCGCGCTGAAGTGAACCTCGAGGACTGCAGGCAGCGCTTCGCGCTGAAGTGAACTAACGACTTTTTTTTTTTTTTCCTACTTAACTAATTGTATTTCTGGGGTGACTCTGTTTATTTGTACAGTGGTGGAGTTAGTCCGGTACCGCCGAAGCAAACCGGATGATTGTGGGTAAAGTTAAAGTCGGGTCGTTGGCTTAGGCAGGTCAAGTGTAATGGCGTTGCCCTGACACTGACCTGCGGTTTAGGGGGAAGTTGGGTCGTAATGAAGGACCGGTTGGAGGACCGAGTAGAGGTCTGAGGAGTGTCAGTCGATTCAAAATCTGAGTAAGTAAATCCTGTAGTGATGATGTGTGTCCTTGTAGAATTTCTTCTAATGTCTTATGGACCTTGTGAATGCGTGAGTCGTTGATGTAAGTGACCACTTTCTCCAGCTGCTTGTTGAAGTGGTCACGGAGGCTATTGTTGTCTTGATGAACTGTGGCAGGTAGCGTTGTTTGCAGATTATGGCTGACATCCTTAACGTCCTCGAGAGCACGAGTCAGGGCTGTCTCCCATGCTGCAACCCGGTCGGTGAGAGTCTGGAGTGTGTCTTGTATCTTCTGTAGTGCGGCGGTGTTGTGGAGTACAGCGGTGTGAAGTTGGTTGTCTGCAGCGTCGTGTTGGTCGGCGGTTTGGCGGTTGGTCTTGATATGTTGGTGTGTGACGGTGAAGGTCTGCGAGGCGGAGAGTGGTTGTTGCGTAGGCAACTTGTGAACTGCAGGCGTCTGACGGCGTGGGTTCCTGGGGCACGCCGCCTGGCCCGTGAAGTGGCCAGTGCAGTTGCACGTGGCACAATACACTGGGCGACGTGTCAGGTCGTGGGTGGTGCAGTATGTGGTGAAGGTGCCGGCGCCACAGTAGTGGCAGCGTGGGGGGTCGGCGCAGGTATCGGCGGTGTGACCATACTGGCAACAGCGTCGGCAGGGAATAGGGCGTACACCACGGCTAGCCTCGACTGGTAGCACCTGCCCGAGGGCAGGAAGCCCGTCCTTCAAAGCAGCGCGGTAATCTGCCCCATCCCAAAACTCCAGGCGCACCAGCGGCGACGGTCCTCTGGCTGTGATGATGCGCGTCGCTTTCATGAGAGAAGGCCAGCGACGTCGGGCTGCGCTGAGGAGGAGAGAGTCCGGAAGCTGCCGATGTACTCCGCGCACAACTGCGCTGTAGCTCTGCAGCCTCGTGAGGTTAGGATGACTCTCTGGACGTTCGATATTCAACCTCTGGCTGTGTCGACTGTGTGCGGTGGGTGGTTGATGTCGGCGTGGTGTCGCAGGCTGAGATACCTTGGTCAGGCGGCGTAGATGGAGATGGAGTTGGCGAGGAGGCTGGCTGTGAGGCAGGGACGGCGCTGGCGTTTTCAGTCTCCCCAGAAGGTTCTTCGGAGGCTCCTTGGACTGCTGCGGTGGCTCGCTTCTTCTTTCTTCCTGCCATGTTGTCTCTGCGGCGGCTGTGGCTGGACTCTAACGACTTTTTTTTTTTTTTTTTTTTTTTTTTTTTTTTTTTTTTTTTTTTATTCCTATTGACTAAAATTTTACTGCGGTGACTCTGTTTATTTGTTTGATCGGGGTGACGTGGGGTCCGGTACCGCTTGAAGCAAACCGGATGATTGTGAGTACATGTTCAAATGGGTGGTGAATGAAGGCAGGTCTAATGCCATGGCGGATGCCCTTCACAGACCTACGACTTTGGGCAGTTATTTGTTGCATTGTCATTGGGGGAGCTATGGGGAATCTTGGTAGCGTGATAAACTCATAGATCTGGCTGAGTTCGTGCTTGATCGCTGTAGTTTCTTTTGTTGTGTCGTGTGTGTTATCTTCGATCCTGGACAGCTTGCGCTGTATTGATTCAATATCATCAGCGTTGTCGAGCTCTATGATGGCAGCACGGAGTTGGTGAAGTAGCCGAGCTGCGGCGTTGAAACCTGTGGTGTGATGCGTAAGCTGGCGGGCTATCGCAGCATGGCGCTTGCGGTTGACCCGTCTCTGCTTGTTGACATTCAGGTTCAATGTTGCTATTGCCTGCGTAAGTGCAGGAACGCTCTCTGCGGCGGTAGCTCTGATCTCTTCCATTACAGAGGTGAGTTCTTGCGTTTCGCTGTTGATAGGTGTCGGCAGGGTTGTGGCTGTCGATGCTAGTTTAGTGACTGCCGTGGTTAGCTGTTTGCAAGCATCCTCTATTCTGTGTAGACGGTCGTCAAGACCGGTGACCAGAGAGAGGAGTTGCTGGGCTTCATCGCTGCGAAGTTCCATATGGGTTGGTGTTGTGGTGACAGTGGCGTATGTGGATGTGGTCTGCTGCGGTGGTGGTGTTGCTGTGTTGTTAGGAGCTGGTCGGCGGTGTGGCTGTGAAGCTGCGGCGGCTGGTGGTGGTTGTGTGGTCCGGCGGTGTGGCTGTGAAGCTGCGGTGGCTGGTGGTGGTTGAGTAATCCAGGCTCGTGGGTAGAATGGGCACTGCGCCTGACCTGTAAAGTGGCCGAAGCCGTTACAGGTGGCGCAGTACCGTCGACGTCGGCGAAGGTCGTGGTAAGTACAGTCCTGGGTGAGGCAAAAGGCCCCACAGTAATGGCACCGTGGGGCAGCGTAGCAGGAGGTGGCGTCATGCCCGAAGCGGCAGCAGCGACGACAGGGCACGTGTCTGGATGTTCGTCCAGGCTCGGCGTGGAGATGCCTTCCAAGGAGGGACAAGCCCATCCTTAAGGCGGCCGCGCAGTCGGTGGTGTCGGCGAAGATTATGCGTAGGAGGCTTGATGGTCCCTGAGAGGTGATGATGCGAGAAGCTCTCATTGCTGAGGGCCATTGTTCTCGCGCTGCATGTAGAACATGCCTCTCAGGGATGTCCCGTGGAACTCCCCTGATGATGACGCTGGCCCCTGAAAAGGGACCAGTGTGTGCAGGCGGCGGTGCGGTGACCGGGAGCGGGCGGGTAGTCGGCGGTGGCGGAATCGGCAATTCTTCGAGTGGCACTCGCACTGCCTCTCCCTGGGAGCTGACCTGCCTAGTCGGCAGTGGCCGCTCGAGTGTCCGGCACTCTGGCTGTGGTGTAGTAGTGCAAGAGATGGTCTGGCAGCCGGATTTTATACTGTGTGCGGGGCGAGAGGGGTTACGCTTACCAACCTGACGGCTGTACACCTCTCTAAGGTAAGGCCAGTCGATATCTCGAAGTGACGACCTTCCATGACGTCACAGTCATCAGTTCCCTTTGCCCTTTAATCCCTTTACTCTCCATCTCCTTTTGTCCAGCCTGCCCAGTATATTAATACTGTTTTGTTTTCTTAATTTTGAATCTATTAAACAAAGTACTGGCAAGAAATTGCGCATTGGGTTATCGCGAGTGAGTGCAAGAAATACCCATTATTATCTCTTTCATACTCAGATCGCTGTTTAACAGCTCGTTATCATGCAATTTACTCCACAATTATAAAAATATTTCTGTTGAAAGAAGTTCCAGCCGCATTTATCATAGTTATAGGAAATACACAGACCCCCCCCCCCCCAAAAAAAGCTGATGAGTTGGATTTTACATGTCTAATTAATGTCTTTCCTTACTTTCACATTTCTACTTAATCTAAATATACTTGCTTACGTTTATTTTGCGCCGCCTCACCTATATATATATATATATATATATATATATATATATATATATATATATATATTACTCAAATACACTTTTTTGAGTGAACCACTTCCGAGATATTCCTCGTTATCTGTTTGCATTTTGCAATACTTATACTATTCTCAAATGTGAAGTCATTCATTCCTTTATGTCGTGGACATGCAAAGAGAACGGAATATCAAAGGCATCACATAGCGACGAGCTCACATGTATCCTCTCTTTTTATTGTACTCACAGTAAATAAACATTTTATTTGCTAACGACGGTGTCAATGCACAGCCACTGTGTCGGAATTTGGTCCCTTAGAAGCTTTTACATGCAGAAAATCTACTGGAACGGGACTGTCACTTTTAAGCACATTTAAAAACCATCGGTCTGGGTCGGGTTTGAGCCCGCGACCTTGGGATCAGTAGGCCAGCGCCTCAGTACATATAAGGAAACACAATTTCTACAAATGTGTATCTCGATTAACATGGCTTAGAGGAATAGACTTTGTAAGGGCAGTTTCTGTGAGAGTGGAGAAAGGCATGTGAGTGCAACACTTTCGATTTTTTCTCAAAATAATTAACATTATGAAATGCCTGCCCACAATTTATTTTTATTGGTATACTAAGTAAAATTAGAATTTGGGTGTGATAAGACAGACTATAGGATCCAAGAACCATTTCATATTACTTCTAAAACTATTCAAAGTATAAGTTTAATATCATAATGGTCTGACATAGCTCGTTAAAATTTTATACTGAGTATAAGATAAACAATTCAAAGCAAGCAATGAAAAGGGGAAAAATGATCCTTTTTTTTATACATTCATAGAAGCATTGCCTTAAAAGTCAGTCAGGGTGTGATGTAGTATATCACGTGATCAACTTGACAGTCAATTTCTTGCCCGCGTTTGAATGCACGAGACAACTGAACAGACCACTAGATGGGTGTGTGAGTGCTATTGCAATAGGACAATGTGGGAATCCTGGCTGCGTTCACTGTAAGTACAATGTTGTTTTAACAGAGATGGAACACAAAAGTGATTTAATTCATGTATATACAACTTCATTGCGTCAGATTAAACTCATTTTCAATACATTAAAAGTAGTGTTAAAAACAAAAGTTGTTAACATTTATATATTCGAAGTAACATTTGCCAGTATGAAGTAAATTTTTAAAATCTTCCATTCAAGGAAGTTAGATACTGCAGGATTGTATCAAAAGAATAAAGTACCAAAATAAAAGTTTAAGAAATAAAGTAGATATAGCTGTTTGTTCAGTAGTGCATGCAACAGTAGCACTAAAACGTCAGTAGAAATATAGTTACCCACCTCTGAAGTATGTACATATTTCAGTTAAGGGAATTCACGTAAAAAGTTTCTACTTAAATAAGACTAAGTTTGTCACGTTCACCTAGATTTTTACTAAGAGATTTTTCAGACACTTAATAGTTCAACATTCATTGCAACTTGTGGGGAAAACCTCGTAAAATTGCACATTTGCAGTAAATAATAAGTTAAAAGTTCAAGCTACCCAAAACTAAGTGATTTACTAACCCAAGCTTAAACGAAGATAAAGCAAAGTGTTCGTGTGTTTCTGAGGTTCATTTGACAGTTGGAAACGCAGCGTGTAAACGGCAGTGGATAGTTTTAACAAACGCTACTTCTTGTCAATACAGATATTTTTAACTTGAAATTTAGATATTTGGTTCTATGGTACAAAATGTGAAGGTATAATTAGAAGTTTACTTTTTCTACAATATCCCACATAAAAAATTAAATATCGAGGTTTCATCCCAAATACATTTTTACAAAAAGCATTCCACATGCTGTGTTCACGTACGTATTGCCCCATTAGACTTGGTTCGATTACGTTCTTAAAAAAAATTCAAAGAGATTTTAATTAAATCTTTAATTTGGACTTTTGTGACCTTATATAATATAAAAAATTAGAAGACGATTTACCCAGGAATATACATTTCAGTTTTATTCTTTAGGAACTTAGAAGGTAAACATTTTACATTTTTAATTTGGATTAAAAAGTTAATCATTTAAATGTCACTTTCATTATTTAAATTTTTAAATGCTAAATATACTTACTTTACATTTTCAGTTTGTATAATATTAAGCTATATCTATTAAAATATTTATGGTATGTTTTAAGATCACAATTTGTAAAATATGCTCAGAGGCTTGTCAAGTATTAACATAATACTTTTCAGAAGACCAGGTTTGTTCTTGAATTAATAACAGCATTTTATTATTTAAATTTGATTTCCAAATTTTCAGTTTCCCCCTTTATTGCCATAAATAGCGAAATCTCGACTGACACCCCGCAGCATTATCGTCAGAATTACTTTACTATTACCTATAAGCAGGTTACGTCGGTGTTCCAAAATTTATTTTGGAAAGTAGTAGTTTTCCCAGATTGAAATTTTTAGTAACATTTCATTATAAAAATATCAGATAATTTAAATATTAAAAATGTGTTGCACTCACATGACTTTCTCTACTCTTGTGCTAACCATTCTTACAAGCTCTTATTCCTGTATCTTCTTTGGGTTAGTTGAGATAAACATTTGCAGAAATTATCTTACTGTTTATTTCCTTGTAGATGCAAGGGGAATATTAGAATACAGTACGCTTTGAGCGATAGTGAAATCTTTTAAAGTTTTGAGATGTCGTTCTCTTTGTTACCCCACTCATATACATACACTAAACCTAACCTAACCTAACACAGGCAAAGCTTGGCCATCAAATAAAACTTTCAAAATCGTAATCAGCAATAACAATTTCAACGTATGTACAATAATCATTCATTCTAGCATATATTATACTCGTCTATAAACATTTGCTAAATGGCTGCCGCATACGCGACATAAAACCGCTGCATCGTACGTATGAAATTTGCTCACACATGAAAAACGAAGCTTGAGCGCCAAATAAAACTTTCAAAATCGTAATTACCAATAAAAACTGCATCCATTGCAGTATGTTTCATTTCTTTTCTCGAGCGGCCGATTTTGTAAACAATTACCCAACTTTATTTCAATTTTAATGTCGTGTTCATTTACTTTAATTAAATATCAATGCATTTTCGTAATGAAATCTGAAAGCTTATCCCAACAGTTTGACGGAAGAATTAAAATAAACAAAACACATCACTGTACTATATGGTTATCATGCCTTTCTTATGAATAACTGTTACCAAATGTCTTGGCACTATATGCAGTTGCTAGTTAAGTTCGAATCAACTTTACTGCATTCCTGCAGAATAGTTTCAATGCTTTGCTTCTGATGTGGTGTTCCCTAATCATATCTTCCTATTCTGTTCTCGATTTAGTTCAAGTCGAGTAATTGAGGTGTTGTAAATGTACGTAGTGTGTTGTAGATTATCCATAACCTAGCAGCTTGTGAGATGTGCCTAGGATCGTTGCCTTGTTGGAAATAAAAGTTGTTTCCAAGATTTATGAGCGATTGTCTGCAGACATTTTATAGTATGTTATGATCATTGCTCATTTTGCTATCAATAACAAGGTAGCTTACCCACATCACTTGACTCCATATCATTCGTGTGTTGTTTAGTGTTTGAAATGTAAGATACATCAGTGGAGTAAGGAAATAAATAATTCCGCCTTCTTTTTTAATTCAACATTTAAAGTTGCATATCCCTAGATTTGAATACTCCTGTGGGCCTCTGAATATGAACTTTCCTGTTGGATAACGTGGTGTGTAATATTTTCTCATCGTCACACTACATGTAGATATCATTTAGTTTGCTGGATTTAAATAACTTTATTGCTTTACTTGAAGTTTCTGCTTCAAAATTGTAAAACATAAGGCAATGTTCCGATGAAATTTGGCGAAAATTGCCAAGAGTTTTCATTTTTGATTTATGTAATTTTTTAATATGCTTATACTTTGTACTTTAACAGCACACTTTCGTTTTCTCAATACCAGACGTTTTTAAAGGTTCTAGGAGGGCATTTAAATGTCCCAAGGTGGGTGGGCGTTCCTCGCTACAGCCTTAATAATTAATTTTTTTTTTCACTGGCTTTATTTTTAGTATCTCTTTGGAAATTTTGCTTCAAAGGTTGCCAATTTGCTGTGCTGAAATTAATTCGATATATGGAACTAAAATGGCACGAATCTAACATGTTTTGCTTGTGAAAAGAGAAGTGCAGTCAGTATTCTGTAATCCTGTAACCTTGCCAGGTAATGTTCCAATTATATATTAGGAATTGTTTAGATATTTAATAGGTTTTAAATTATTGTTAGTTTATACTAGAGCAGTACTATTTTGAGTTTGGTGTACAGTTAGTGAAAGCGCATGGTGTAGAGGACAATAGATCTCTAAATGTTGTTAACAATAGGAAGACGGGAGGAAAGTTTTCACATTAAGAAACGACCAAACAAACTTAAGATGCTCAAACTGATACTGAGGCCAAGAAGAAATCAGCAGAGGGTGCTACATGTGGTACTGGGGAATTTTAAATAGGCTATATTTAGCTATAGTACAAAAATGTATTGTTAATGTCTAAAATCCATTTTTCTCACTAATTGATTTTTTGAGCATTTTTCACTACTTAAAATACTCCTTGCACCCTTATTTATTGGCTTCACATTTTTAGGAGAGCTTCAAAGGTTAATTTGTCATGCATTTGCTAAGAAATATTAAATTGAGCTGAAATTAAATATTTTTCATAACCCATATTGAAGAACATAGAAAATATCAACACACTGTACATAAGTTTTTTTTTTTCTCTTAAACGAATTAAATTTAAGGAATGTCCGTATGACAACTTCTTTATACTGGTACATTAAGTTCAAAATAAAAATTTAGGAGAAATACAACAAACTTTAGGGTTGAAGGGTCATTTTATGTTAGCATATCAAAAAGTGATTATTAGTAAATATGAGTGAGTTTGGAAACATTTCAAAGAAATCAGAAGAAGCCTGTGAGCCTTTTAATTTTCAGATACATTGCCTTAAAGGAAGAGTTTGATGCCAAACATTTCAGTAGCTACTCCAAAGTTTCTCAACCTTAAGTAAAAAAAGTGCAGTCTTTAATATCCAGAACTAAACTTTTTCTCTCAATTTCATTAGCCAAAATAGAACTTTTACTTTTCAAAATGTTGAGTGGATAAAAGCAGCAAGTGAAATATACATTTTGAATTGTATAGCTGTAGTCCATGTAGTTCTGTTTACTCTTTTTGACTTTAACATAACTAGTGAACCGTTAGAGACCAAATCTTACTATACAGAAAATGTAGATCTCGTTAAAATACACAAGTTATGTCCAAATGCATTTTTGTGCAGTAAAACACTTCAGAGATACCACTTATTTGTGTGATTTTTTGCAATACTTATGCTTTTCTCAAATGTAAGGTCGTTATTGACTTTTTTACGTAGAGTAAGTAGAGGAAGTATTGTATTACAGTGAGTAGGAAGTATGTGTTTTGAGGCAAGGTATCGTTTTAGGGCGTTCAACTACTAGGTCGTCAGCGCCTGATATGTTTTGTGGTCCTTGAATCCAAGACAAATAACATATTTAGCAAAAGGTCTTGTATGTGTGTCTTTGATCAGCATAAGTCAAAGACGAAAAGTCGGTTAAAAACCAAAATTAGCATTTAAGTTTGTCTTTCAGAGATGCGACAGGAAGATTTTGAAGAGAATTCCTCCAACCTAAATTATCCTGTATATGGAAAAATTTTCGAAAATTTTGATTTTCTCAAAAATGGCTAACTATTTTTATTAAAATGCTGTATGTTAGAGATATCTTTGTGGCAAATTAAATGTATATTTGAATTTCCTGGCTATGGCTCATGTTGTCCTTTCACTTTTCCATAACTAATAAACCGTAAGAGATAGACCAAATTTTACTATACAAAAATATAGATCTCGTTAAAACATACTTTATGTCCAAATGCATTTTTTGTGCAGTGAACCAATTCGGAGATATTCCTTGTTATTTCTGTTTTGCAATACTTACGATTTCTCAAATGAAAGGTCGTTACTCATTTTTTATGTTGTGAGCGTTCAAAGAGAAGAGAATTTCGAAACTTTAAAGAATTAGACTATCGCTCAAAGACTACTGTATCCCCATATTCCTCCACGAGAAGAGTAAGAGTTTGTAAGAACAGTCAGTACAAGGGGAGAGAAAGTCATGCGAGTGTAAGGTTTTTCATAATATTTCACCTAGCTGTAGTTATGTTACACTTCTCTCTAAAACTATTTGCCTCTAACATCGAGACCCATATCGGAGTATCCATACATAGAGATCTTGTTGTAACTCAGATATTGTGTTATTTTGGAAACATTGATCTCTTTACTTACGTGCCAACTTAAATTCAGTAATGGGTATTATCCTCTCTGGAACATGACACAATGTGATGTCTATTGTTAGTGTGGCCTTTATAAGGTGATGTATTCTGAGTGGAGTCTTCAATGTCAAATCCCTTCTCCAAAAATATGGTAACATGTTATTACGTTGCCAACGAAACCTGTTTTTCTTTATTACTTCATTGTTGCATGGGCATCTCGACGGCGCTCTGCGTAATGTTCTACTTGAAAAATCTTAGTTATATAAAAGAGAATTTTCATTTACATAAGAATGAGGCTGAAAATGGGGTTAACTTGTTCCTGGGAAGCGCTTGTCCTTGATGTTTTCTTGATTAACCCTCTTTTCTTCGGCAGAGTTCAGCAGCACAGTTGTTGCAAGCAGATGTGGTGCCTATAACGGCTATTAGTACTTGCATTGCCTTAAAATTCTCTTGTTAATGTTAAAGTTGTGAACCATTAAAATTAGCTTCTTTGTTAATGTTATATCGTCAATCATTATAATATAATGAATGTGCTACAAAGTTTGGGAAGTTAATTTTTTATAATCTAGTATCCTTGGTTCTGTATACACAGTTCTTACAACCTCAGATGACACTTTACCAAACCTCTCGGTGGACGCTCAGCCACGCAGCAGGGAGAGGTGTGTAGAGTATTTGGCGTTTGTTGTTCGACTAAGCAGTGGTGTGTGTCAACGACCCTAAGACGAAGTTTTTAGTTCAAAATGACAGACTTTTCGGTTTTTACTTTCTCTACTACGTCTAGTAATTAGGAGAAGTATTGTATTCGACCCAAAATTTCGATGTCGATATTTCACCGCAAATATATCTTGACGTTCCCCTGAATTAAAAAAAAAAAGTCATTTTCAGATGGTTCGCGCGCGTGTCTGTGAATCACATGACTCAAAAACGAAAATTCGGTTAGAAACGAAAGTTGATATTTAAGTTTATTCTCTTTCAAGGATTCCACACGAAGATTTTGAAGCAAATTCCTTCAAACTAAACTACCCTTTACATGTAAAAAGTAATGAAACTTTTTGATTTTCTCGAAAATGGCTAACAACCTTGTTTAAACTGCCATATGTTTAAGATTTTTTTTATAGCAAATGAAATGTATATTTTGAATTTTCTGGTTATAGCCTATGTAGTCCTTTTACTTTTAATGAGTTTTACATAACTGTTAAACCGTAAGACAGAACTGAATCTTATTGTACAAAAAGTGGAGGTATTCTTAAAACGCGCAAGTTATGTTCAAATGCATCCTTTGTGGAGCGAACCATTTCAAAAATATTCCTTGTTATTTGTAGGAGTTATGCAATACTTTTGCTTTACTAAAATGAAAGATCGTTATTCACCTTCTCAAAGCCTTCATATAGTGACCAGGTTTAAAATATTTATTGCTCAAAGCCCGTTGTATTCCTATATTCCCCTTTCAGCTACAAGCAACTATGCAATGAGATAATTTCTGAAAATGTTATGACTAACGTGAAAAAGACATAGGAATAGGAGTTGGTAACAATTATTAGTAAAGAGTAGAGATTTTGTAAATTGATATTTTTGTAAGGTGTTCAGTGCTGTCAAATATGAAATATAACGGCTATATACTATATGTAGTTATAAAATTCTGCAAAGTTTCGTCAAAATGTATCATAGTTTGTAAGAAAAATGAAACTTTTGGGGAAACGAAGCACAAGGTTCAGGTGTATAAGGTAATAAAGTTTTTTCTTGTCCCTAACGTAAAACACCTCCATGTGATTCCTGAAAATCATCCAAGGCATCATATGAAGCTCGTCTAGTTGTTTTTCTTGTCTGGGCAAATGGGAGATACTGTCAATAGCTTTGTCAGTAGCAATCCTATTTTCATCAATGCATCATCTGCTTGTATATAGTCCCGGAGTGAATCCTAACTTCTCAATACCCGCAGATCTGTTGAACTCTCATTTGGATTCTGAGTCTAATCAATGCACTTGAACAACTATTTTGGACTGTAGGTTTTATGTTATGATCTTACAGTTATACCAACTTTCTGAGTAAAGACCATGTTTGGGACTCCACTGGTGCCGGATTATCACCTCTTGGTCGTGATGTTATCGCTTTGCTTATCAGTTCTTCATTGCGGTTCCGAAGTTTCTGAACAACTAAAATATCCACGCGCAGCAAAGACAATTAGCGGGCTATTAAAATGGCAACAATTTTCAAGCGTAAATGAAGATGGCTTGGCTTCAACAAATGTAATTTAAAATAGATCAGACCCGCCTACTAACGCAAACCTCGTTTATTTATAATCATGTCTAATTCCTCATTTTCCGGTATCAAACGCTAAAATTGTTTCCCACAGCCTACTGGATTAGCTGTAGTACCAACTGTGAAAATAAATTTTAATTAATATGTATAACTTAAGTTTACTTTTAACTCACTTAATATTAAATAATATTAAATGAATTAATTATTATTTCCTGGAATACCTCAAACAGATATCTACTATTACTACAGATAACTTATATGATTAAGGGGGCGTGTCAACTTGGAAGTTTAATTAATATTTAGGCATTTTCTGCAGGAATTTTGAAATAAAACTTGGGTAACTTGTTATTTATACATTAGAGAACAAAGTGAAACAAAAATTAAAAACATCTAAATTTTGAACATTTTAATTGACTTCCCTTAATCAGAAAAATGTTTAAATACTCGCGCACATCTAATTACGTCTGTGTGTATTGCTGTATTAGACTAACGCTTTATTGCATAAAGCCATTTGTACTTCATGTATCGATGTTCTTATCTTGTGAACTGAAGCGTGAAGGGGAATGTAATTTTCATGTCGTGGTTCTGTACGAAAGGACGAGGAAATGCATTGCGTGACGTCCTATAATGTTTTGGGAGACAAGTGCATGACATACTTCATACGTCGGATCAACATGTCAAACGGCTCATATAATAGAGAAATTATTTACTGCATTTCACAATACTGTAAAGAAAGAACATTCCAGACACATCAGCGACATAAAAAATTGAATGGATGCAGCACTAAAAATACTTGTATGGTTTGGTATAGATGTTCATTTTACTTTCTCTACTACGTATAAGTAGGGGGAGTATTGTATTACATACAAATTCGATGTCGCGATTTCGCTGGAAATGTTTTGAGGCCCCTGAATCCAAGAAATAATCTTTAGAAAAAGGTGTATGTGTACCTGTTAACAGCATAACTAAAAACGAGAAGTCGGTTTAAAATCAAAGTTGGTATTTAAGTTTAATATCGTTCAAGCACGAAGATTTTGAAGAAATTTGCTGCACCCTAAACTAGCCTTTACATGGAAAATTTTTCGAAAATTTTTATTTTTCTCAAAAATGACTAGCGATTTTGATAAAAATGCCATATGTTTAACACATTTTTATGATAAATGAAATGTATATTTCGAATTTTCTAGCTATAATCCACGTAGTCCTATTTACTCTGGACTACTTTTGCATAACTCGTAAACCGTAAGAGATAGGCCAAATCTTACTATACAAAAATGTAGGTCTCGTTAAAACATACAATCAATGTCTGGTTGAATTTTTCTGTGGAGTAAACTATTTCGAAGATATTCGTTAGTTGTGTGAGTTTTACAAAACTTATACTTTTCACAAATGGAACATCGTTATTAATTTCTTATCTTAGCCGTGCAAAGAGAACGTGATTTGAAAGCTTTAAAAGATTTGACTATCGCTCAAAGCCTACCGTATTCCCATATTCCCGTTGCACGTACAAGAAAACGAGCAATAAGATAATTTCTGCAAATGTTTATCGTGACTAAATTGAAGATAGAGGAATAAGAGTTTGTAAATATAGTTAGTACAAGAGTAGAGAAAGTCATGTGAATGCAACACATCAGATTATTTTTAGTCATTATTGCTATGGTTTGCAGGCATACCGTATAACCAAGGAATCACTCCATTAGCAGCTAAAGCTGAGCTCCATATATACTCCCATTCAAGAGCTGTTCGGCTCTTAAAATTACTTCCCATTCAAAATTCTAAATTAAAAACTTCCATAATTTTATTTAAAAACGTTTTAAATTCTACAAGAGTCTTCCGGGCTGATTTGCCGTAGTCTGCTGGAGTAACTTGGTCCAGACGTTTCGTCCACTACTGCGGTGGACATCATCGGTGGCGTGGTCGAAGTCTTCTTGGTGAAGGTACAATTGCGTCTGAGGCGTACCTTCACCAAGAAGACTTCGACCACGCCACCGATGATGTCCACCGCAGTAGTGGACGAAACGTCTGGACCAAGTTACTCCAGCAGACCACGGCAAATCAGCCCGGAAGACTCTTTTAGAATTTCAAACAACGGCCGTGAAACCCTACGCCTAAAACGTTTTATTCCACCAGAAGGCAGATCTTACTGTATCCTGATAAGTTGTCTAGGGGTAGCAAGCTTCCTTCAGAAACCTAAACATTCTAAATTTATAGACACTAAAACTAACTAAACCCCGGCGCGACAGCCCACAAGGGGCCAAGGCCTACCGCCCAGCCGCTGCGTCCCCCACCCCTGCCCACTACAGGCGTCATTGGTAAGGTGCAGTACTGGAGGGTGGGACGTGGTCAGCGGCCCGAGCCCTCCCGGCTAGTTATGCGGTCTTCTAGACCTGGGGCCGCTACTTCTCCATCAAGTAGCTTCTCAATCGGTCCCCCTGGGACCTAAGGAGGCTGAGTGCACCCCGTGCCAGACCTCCCAGAGGGGATAAAATCTCCATGCTGGTACCGGGGATCGAACCCGGGTCCTCTGCCCCAGAGGCAAGCGCGCTAAATTTATAGACACGCCATCCTTAAATTCCCTAATCAGTTTATCTTCAAACATTTCCCTAATTTCATTCATGGACTCTTCTGCTGTATGGGCAGAAGCAGAATCCTGTTGAAACCATCCATATGATTTCTTTTCTTCTGTCAGCTCATGGTAAAATGGGGTCAAGATGTCATTTCGGTACCTTTTTTTTTTTTTTAAATTAACGTCCTCCAACATTGTGTCATATCAGACGGTGAATGAAATGAAATGGGTGAAATGATGCTCAAATGAGCCCGAGGTCCATGGTGCTTTAAGTTATCCGACATTCGTCTTCTCAGGGTAGGGAAAACCTCGGAAAAAAACCTTACCCGGATAACTTACCCTAAGCGAGATTCGAAATCGCGGCTCTTGAACTTCAGGCAGACACGCTAACCATCACGCTACGAGGCGGGCAAACATTTCGGTACCTCGCTGCATTTACAGTGTGCTCGTAGAATATTGGACCGATTATGCGTCTAGCGCTAACTCAACTCTCCGATCATAATCAACGCGATGTGGATTAGGGCCATGTATTTAATGACCTATAATTTGGTAAAAAATGCATTTATCACCTATAAATTACAAAAGATGACACAAAAAGATGACCCTAAAAATGTTAGTTACCAAAAAATAAAAAATTGCCAATAAAATGCTTATTATTATTATTATTATTATTATTATTATTATTATTATTATTATTATTATTATTATTATTATTATTATTATTATTATTATTATTATTATTATTATTATTATTATTATTATTATTATTATTATTATTATTATTATTATTATTATTATTATTATTATTATTATTATTATTATTATTATTATTATTATTATTATTATTATTATTATTATTATTATTATTATTATTATTATTATTATTATTACATTAAGCACTCACTTTGTTACTACGTTACATATAATATAACAAAATCAAAATATTAAAAGAAAATTATAAATGTACCTGATAGAGTGTCTTTTATTGAAGAAATTCCATTTCAGTACACTTTTATAACTATTTTGAGTTGCAGTTAACAATCACAAATTGGCGGAGATTCTCAAACAAAAATGACTGTCTATTGTCTGCTAGTACTGACTTATAAATGGAAAAGCTCCTCTCTACTTCAACGGAAACAATTGGAGCATACTGAAAGCAAGCAATATCTCCTGGAGTTAACTCACAGTCAGCAAGATAAAACTTCACCAGACAAAGCACTGCCAATTGAACACAATGTTTTGTAGCCCCTGTTCTTGTCTATACACTTCTTTATTTTCATTGCCACTGCATCACCCACCGCACCATATGCACGGCTCAAATCATTCACTACTTTATCTACTATTTGTAGCTGTTCCATTAATGTCACTTGGGATTTTCCCAGAGAAGTTATTGCATCTTGAAGGAATCCAAATTGGTGTTTATGTAAGAAAGTTTACCCCCAATTTCTTTATCAGCCAGCAGTTCTTACGCCTCTTTGATTGACACAGACTCAACATTATCAAAAGAATCAACTACTTCCTTCACAACGTCAAAATTCTTGCAATAATAACTACAGGACTCGAACCATGTTCCCAATCTAGTCAAAACAGGTGAAAAGGGCAGTTGAATTTCTGGAGCTTCTACTTTGAATGCTACAACTCGGAAGGGGGCTTTTAAGAATACTTTCTTGATTTATCCAATTAATTTATCCACTTCAGAAAAATTTGCATGTACTTCTTCAGCTACTCGGTGTAATGCGTGCGTGCTTGGTGTTTCAAAAAACATTAATGCTCTCTAGTAAAGTCAAAGTTTGCGTTTTGTATTTATGTATAAATTACTTACCTTGCAATCACGGCAAGCAGGATTCAAAAGCAGAATTTCTAAACATAATCGAAAAAACATTTAAAAGGGTTTATTATGTATTGCAATGTATTCATCATTTACTTTTCCTTTGCTCGAAGAAGCCTGTAATACCACAACAAACAACGCGAGGAGGCGCGACAAATTCGAGATACTTTGCCAACCCGATATATCCAGCAAACACCGTCATACAGTCTTCAATCTATGTTTAGTTCAACCCCGGACCAATCCTCACCCAACAATTCTGTAAAAGCGTGAAAAATCGGAAAATTCCGCAATACGCCGACATATAGTCATGTAATTATTATTTATTTATGCCAACAAGCTTACTGCTGGTGTTTTTAAATTGAATTTTTAGTCCTGATTCCCCCTCTTAAATATAGTCATGTGTTCACGAAAGGCAAACCCTACAGCCAGCATAACAAACGTGTAATTCTCTCACTGTAAATCATTTTAAATTTAACAAGCAGAATGTTAGGACTCAGTTCCAGACATAGAAAACAAGAGAAAATCCGTTTTCAGCCGCAAGGAAAGAGGGTTTCGCCGTATGCACAGGTATGCTGTGCTTGGGAGTCATCGCTTAATTAAAGTCCAATTCACCCATTAACATTTTTCAAATCGTATAAGGACAGTTTGCCTACAACTAACTATATGGCACCAATAAGCGAGAATTAGTAAGTTTAGAAGTTAAGAATTGTCAAGTTCCCATGGCCTTGGTGGCTGTAGCGGAAGCTCTCCTCCCCTCCAAGCCTTATTATGCGTCCGTTAAAAAAGTGCGTGCTTAAATGTAACAAACTAAACAGAACAAACCAACAGGAAGAAGTCTGAACTACAAGATGCAAACGATTTTATCTACCTCTCTGAACTTATGCTCGGAATAGCTTATTCTTCTTTGTACTTCACATTAATCAAGATAAATGTAAAATGGTACATAGTTTAGGTACAAGGGGTATACATGAGTGATAGTTTAATTTTTAGAACGGGAGTAGCTACGCCGTCTTTGAAAGTCCATGCAATTTGTATGACATTGAGAAAAACAAAGGAACGGTGATATATCATTACAGAGCATCAGAATTATTGGAAACCAATAACTATGAATGTCTCAAGTATCTTTCTACGCAAAAGCATTAAGCTTAGCTAAACTGCTTCAAACGGATCCACATTTTTGCTACGCCTATCTCTCGCGTGTCTCCTAAAGCTTATTTTATGACCAGGTGAGGCATTTTGGCGCCTGTATCTTCAAGTTTAGTGCACACGGACCGTAGTCCAAGAAATGCCGGTCGGTGACAACAGAAACAAAGATGCCTCTTACGTACACTCAAACGACGTACAGTGGAGTACAAAGTAAACATGTACCTGCAGCTGATTTGAAATTATATGCAGGTTACAGGTAGCCATTAAATTGCACAGTGACTTTCGTAAAAGGGATAATACGATGAAAAAGTTTGAATTATATATTATACGAGATTGTCGATACTGCCCTGAAAGACATCAGCAAAATGAAAGGTGGGGAAAAAAAGAAGGTGAAGGTGGTGATGGTGATGGTGTTGGTGGTGGTGATGGTGATGGTGATGGTGATGGTGATGGTGATGGTGATGGTGATGGTGATGGTGATGGTGATGGTGATGGTGATGGTGATGGTGATGGTGGTGATGGTGATGAAGTGAAATTAAGGGACAGAAATTCGTCGGATTTAATGAACCTATTCAGCATTCTCCCAACGGCCCTGGGAAACCCCGAAGAAAACCATGGTTAGGTAGACAGGACATTGGGATCGAACCCGCGATCTCCCAAATGCGGCTCACAGATGAAAACGCCAAAGGTAACCCGATCGGTTATATTGCATGAACCGCCGACCAAAAATATTCTCCATGAGCTTTGATATAGATCACCAAGGCGGTTTCAGTGACCTGCATGTGGTATTCATTGTGGACGAAGCGGGCTCTGTGCAGATTTTCTCCGGGTTCCCCCGCCACCCGTTCCACCATTGATCCACCACCACTTTTCCATTCATTTCGTCTGCATTTCACATCGTCTTCTCTACTATTATACCTGGTGCTGGGCTGATGACCCACGGAGCATCGGTGGAATGAAATGACGGGGGAAACCGGAGAATCCGGAGGAAACCCGCCACAGCGCCGTTTCGTCCATCACAATTCCCACGTGCGGTTGCCTGGGATCCAACCCGGACCGCTTTGGTGAAAGGCGAATGGTTTAGCCACTCGGCTACGGCACGGCCGCTTATAACCCTGATATCTCAAACTATTTTTAATATTGGAGAAAAGTCACTACTTTCTGAAGTGCTAAGACAAGATCGACTTGTTTCTTCTGTCACAAAAGATATGTAACTTCAAAGCTGTGTTTGGCACTTCACGATTTTACAATCGCTTTGAACTCCTGTAATCCCCCTTTACCAACAACAAGATGTGGAATTACATTTTTCTGCAAATGTTTATCTTTTAACAGTGAGCGGAAACGGAATTTTGTAATAAGTTTGCAGCTGGGTAGTAAGGATGTCGTGTGATTGTAATACAAAGTACGTTTTTTATTGTTTAAACTGAAAATAGATCACTTTGTTCATTTTTACACAGACTGCTTTTACTTTATTATTATTATTATTATTATTATTATTATTATTATTATTATTATTATTATTATTATTATTATTATTATTATTATTATTATGATTATTATTATTATTATTATTATTATTATTATTATTATTATTATTGTTATTATTATTATTATTATTATTATTATTATTATTATTATTATTATTATTATTATTATTATTATTATTATTATTATTATTTTTATTATTATTTTTATTATTATTTTTATTATTATTATTTTATTTTTATTATTTTATTTTTATTATTTTTATTTTTATTATTATTATTATTTTTATTATTATTATTATTATTATTATTGGCATTGGCATTAGTAGTATTAGTATTAATATTATTAGTATTATTAGTATTGTTGTTAATACTGTTGTTGTTAATATTATTATTAATGTTAATATTGTTAATATTGTTATTGGTGTTAATATTGTTAATATTATTGTTATTATGATTATTATGATTGATTATTATTATTGTTAATATTATTATTGTTAATATGATTATTATTATTATTATTGTTAATATGATTATGTATTATTACTTTTACTATTACTGTTCTTGTTGTAGTCATTATTAATTCATTTATCCTTTAATCCTCGAATTATCAAGGGGTTACCTTTTTTACATTTTCTTTTAATTTTTTTATTAAAGTCATGCAGTTAAGTTATTGTGAATCACCATTTCTGCCACTGAATTGTGTATTTATTTCAAAATTTTCATGTTGGTCTTTTTGAGAAACGAAAATTTCGCTGTGGTCATAAAGTACTCCCCCGTCGGTATCATGTGGTTCATGTAAAAAAGCAGAAAGGAATAGTTAATGTTAAACATTACCTCTATAAGAATGACAAGATATAATACCCAATTTTACAGTAAATGAGTTTTAAAAATTGCTGAGATCTTGTGGTGGTCACCTCCGTTGGTAGTAATAAGAATTGTGACGCGACCTTCCCACGCCGTGGTCAGTTTACAACAGCTTACCGTTCCGCCAACAATGCGTTCTTTCGAAACAATTCTCTGCTTCCCGACGATGTGATATTCTGGGCGCCAGTGTTATTAAATCCATATCTCAGCTCGTGGTTGTACCTGGCCTAGCTCGAGCAGTGAGATTCTTTTACTCAGGGTATGCGTGAGTGTTTAAGACTTGAAGACAACACACGCTCATAACATATCAGGTTTAATGAATCCTTAAATTCCTGAGAAATTTTCCGATCGATGTATAATATTAATGGTGATAGTAGTAGTAATAACATTAACAATATCAACAGTAACAATAACAGTAACATTAACAGCAATAACAATAAGAAAAATAAGAATAAGAACAAGAAGAATAACGAGGAGGAGAAGGAATAATGGTGATGGTGATACTGAGGATGACTTGTAGACCGGTGAATATATATGCAGGCTTACAGTTCTGCAGGTGTCTGACAGGCAATTGTTACCGCACTGCAAGTGATGCAACTGCCTCACCGCTACGCCTACGGTATGTTTATCGCCACCTACTCTGTATTCACTCTAAGGTTGATCCGCGCGAAACTGAACCCTGGTGGCCAGTGCACAGTTATAATGTATCCTTTCGCCATTCGCGCCAGAAATACTGTCACAGCACAACCACGTGGTGAGTGCATGCAGTACGTAATAGAAAGGACCAATCCCTTATTCCGTCAATTTAAAGTGTGAATAACATGTAACTAGAGGTTAAAGACGTTAAGATTGATAGTAACAACAAAATAAACCTGTTGTAGCAATTTGTCAATTGTTGGCGGTTCATTTTTAAACAAGAAATTGTGCAGTTACACGAATTGCGTTTTAAACAAAATCGTCACATTCTTGCATGACGTATTTCACACGCTTTCTTTTTTCCCGGGTGTAACCACTTTTACCGTTTCAGCGCTGTTTATACTGATATTCGAAACACCGGTGAATTCAGTTTATTTCACTACTTCTTTGAAGGGAACAGTTGGATATTTCTCACAGAACTTGTAATATGCGTTCAACACTATTGTTTTTTCACCACTAGTCAATGGTTTGCCCACCTTATGCTTTACATATTAAGTCGGTGAAGACACAAAGGCAAATTCACCACCGCCGTCCACCATGATCCTAAATAGAAACTGCTGGCTGTAAACAATAAATACTCCAATGTCAGGTAACTTCCACGCGTTGCATGTTGGGACTTGTAGCTTTGTTTATCAGTTTACATCAGCGTTAATTAACCTCTTAAGTATTTGTGTAGAATATTATATCATTCAAGGATAAATTCATTCTAAAATTCAGATTATTAATATGGGACTACTTCTCTGCACGCATTGCTACCGTGTTGTGCCACGGTACAGTGGTCACATGGCTTTGTTTTGACGCGGATAAACCTAAGAGTGAATTGAGTTTAGATGCGCAGTAGACTTTCGTGCTAGTGACGTCAGCTGGTGTAGCCGGCTAGCGCTTGCTCTCGTTGAAATGACTGGTCTAGTGATAGTATAGCTCGTTTTAGAGCACTGAAGTATTTAATGACATTGTTTACGAGGACTGATGATAGTACAGCTCGTTTTAGAACACTTAAACGTTTAAATGAAACCTTTGACGTGAGTTACCTACGTTCAGTAACAGTAAATCTTTTGGAATCACAATGTAATCCAGACGCAGTTGAAAGTTGTTTTTCTCAACAGGGGTCTAGAGAGATTTCATGATCATCCCTTACTAACTACTGTGAATCAGATTATAAAATCCTTGATTCTTGGACAGAATTGTTCTTAGAATTATGCAAGTGCAACGATGATCAGCGAAGTTGAAAGTGACAAAGAGGCAAAATAAGAAGTAGGGGAGGAGAAAGGATTTAGATAACAGACCAGCAGGGATATGGGCGTCGCGAAGGGGTGGGGGTGCAGCAAGTTAATGAACTTAATGTGCTGACTATTAAACTAGGTTATCCTCAACGAATACTATAACATTTGACTACAAAATAATGAATTAATATTATCTGATTGCAAATTTCCAACATGTGCACCCCCCTGGAAAAATTCTGCCTAGTTCCTGTGCAGCGATATTAGGATTACGTGTTTTGTTTGGCTCAGTTCTGTTTACAACCTGCGTTTCACCCTGTGGGTATATCGCAGGATATTTAATCTCGTATACGTGCTTATGAAATTAGTATTAATCTAAATGTCTTAAATATTTCATGTATAAGGTGGTGTACGTGCTGATGAAAGCACTTTTCCTAACACCATCTAAATGAACAAGTAGATCACATACAAGAAACAAACAGTAACATAGGCACAACTTCCCAAAATGTGCAACTTTTAGAAATGTTGGCAGGCAATGTGGTATATAGATTAAGAAAATCAAAACCAGATGAAATTGCTTTGTTCTATGGGACATATACAAGCTACTGTGTGCCCAGGACAAGAAGGCAAGTCTTAGGAATGTGTAGCGCAATCATTTTGTGCTTCCCGCACGGTGTTTATGCCTAGTTTCCGAGAATGACAAGGATGCTAGGCTCGTTTAAAATACACAATGTTCACCGATAGCTAGAAATATGCACTCTCATACACTCATTTCCTAGTAATCAGATCTGCTACCGGAGTAAATACACAGTTCAAGCCCCCTCTGCCCTTCATTCCCCTCTAGCCTTCTTGTCGTGGGCATAGAGTACTTTCCTGCAGATAAATCGTGGCATTCGTCGCTTTCAAGTCTTATATTATTTAATATTTATATTTAGTATTTTAAACAATTGCTCTTTTACCTTCAATAATTTATACATAATGGTTAGAGCTGAGCAAGTGATTTATTTGATACAGAAAATCTGCATCAGTAACTTCATACAGCTATTATTGTGAGCACGCCATAAAGTTACACATACACCGCATGACGTCATGGAGAGCGTGTGCTTCAGAGAAACCTGCCTGTGATACTTACCGTATTACTCAACATACCGTGTCTACCTGAAGACGCTAATCATAGACGCGAGCGGGCCATCCCTTTCTCTTTTCTTAATTCCTAGAATCCATACTAGCTAACTATCCAGTATATGAGCCTAACATTTCCTGGAATTCTAACAAAAATAATACTCGCCTTATGTCACGTAAGCAAGTTGGTGCTAATTTCTTTCTGCATCTACCTGCTAAATGTTACGTAGGCACTGTCTCTAATGATTTTAACGACCCTTTTGCAAGTCTGGACGGGAAAATCGATTAGCCTTATGAAAAAGGTCGAAACACCTGGGCTAGCAACGACCCTCTAACGAGTTAACCAGCTCATATGTATATGTATTTGAACATATATTCGTAATAATTTTATTTTAATATTCTTTCTTATTTTCTTTAAATATTATATTTTGATTAACTTCTCATTGCTTCGTAATATCATAATTTCGGCTTCAATTGACATATCTAATGTAATGCACGTAAAAAACAAAAAAAAGGAACAGTGTTAAATATTACCTTTATAAACATGGAGATACAATACCCAATTTTAAAATTTGTATTATAAATTGCTCAGACATTCTGTTACTACTGGTGGTCACAAAGTACCCCCCGCTCTTGGAATCTGTTATGAAATAAGGTTTGGTAATGGTAGGATTAACGTCTGGGATCATATCGGGGCTCCGACTTGACAAACGAGCTTCTTGACTGTGGTTTGTTGCCCTTGGTTTTTCATTTCATTAAGGCACACCAATATCAAATCTTAAGAGACTCTGGTGTAGGGAATGGTTATAATTAAAGAAAAGCTCCCCTATCCAAGCCGGGAATTGAACTCGGGACCTTTGTATACGAAGCTAGAACACTGAAAGCTGGCCTAAAGCGACAATCATTGGTTTACTGTTACAGTGATCATTCAGTGTTCTAAAGTTTATAATGCTGGTGCATATTCGTCATTGTAAGAAATACAAAAAGAAAATCTATAGTAAGTAAACCCCAGCGTAACAGCCCCTGAAGGACCAAGGCTTGCCGCCCAGCCGCTGCTTCCCCCACCTCTGCCCACTACAGGCGTCTTAGGTGAGGTGCAGCACTGGAGGGCGGGACGTGGTCAGCGCCCTGATCTCTCCCGCCAGTTGTGTGGCCTTCTCGACCTGGGGCCGCTACTTCTCCATCAAGTAGCTCCTCAACTGGTCCCCCCAGGCTGAGTGCATCCCGTGCCAGACCTCCCAGCAGAGGGAAAAGTCCCCCTGCTAGTACCAGGGATCGAACACGAATGGGGGATGCGGAGGCGGTCATAAGAAAACATATACGAAAATATATAAAACAGTATTTTCAGCACCGAATACTCTAATTTTTGGTTGTCCCTGATATAAACCTTCCCTCGGATTTTTCTTTACAACATTGTGAAATGCAGTAAATAATTTCTCTATTATACGAGCTGTTTCACATGTTGATGTGACACATGAAATATCTTTGTCATGCACTGATCCCCCAGAACGTTACACGTCACGCAATGCACGTTCTTTGTCCCCTTGTATACAACCTCGTCATGAAAATTACATTCTCCTTCGTACAGCAGTCTGGAAAATAATTGCCGACAGTAAATAGTCAAATATGTTTGACTTAAAATCATAATATAATTATTAAATTCCCTTATCTTTACATTCACTCAGCTAAATCTTAGAGAAGACATATTCAACCTGGGGTACGCAAAGACATCTTAGGGATAAATAAAACTTAAAATACGCATACCTCAGTGTTTCCTGAATGATCACAAACTATGAAAAATATTTCAGCCATAGAGATGTAAATTGTCCTCTCCCCAAGAATCCTTTTTCTTCGTCTACTGGGTTAGTTATTGTTGCTGATGAACTTTTGGAAATCATCAAATTCTACCTACAAAATCTCGGCATACAGTTTTTAAAATACCTACAGAAATTCAGAAAGATACTACAGATGAATAGGTTACAAATTGTTTTTCACCACGATCAATTCCTCCGATCTTCCCATAAAACTAAAATAGTTTTTCGGCGTGTGTGTGTGTGTGTGTGTGTGTGTGTGTGTGTGTGTGTGTGTGTGTGTGTGTGTGTGTGTGTGTGTGTGTGTGTGGGAGGGAGGGAGGGAGGGAGGGAGGGGGGGAGGGTGTGTGTGTGTCAAAAACGAAAGGTTGTATAAAGCCAAGTTGGTATTTAAGTTTCGAATCTTTCAAGGATTCGACACGAAGATTTCAAAGATTCCTCCAGCCTATACTACACTTTGCATGGATATTTTTTCTCAAAAATGGCTAACGATTTTGATTAAAATGCCACATGTTTATAGTAAATGAAGTATACTTTTAATTTGCTGGCTGTAGCCTATGTAGTCTTGTTTACTCTTGATAACTTTTGCATTTTGTGTGGAGTGAAGCATTTCGGAGATATTCCTTGTTATGTGTTTGAGTTTTGCAATAAACTTTTCGCAAATGGAAGCTGATTATTCATGATGTTCTTGTCTTAGCCGTGCAGAGAGAACGGAATTCCAAAGCTTCAAAGCCTACCGTATTTCCATATTCCCCTTGCACCTACTGGGAAATCAGGAAGGACATTATTTTTGCAAATGTTGATCTTGACTAGCATGAAGATAGAGGTATACGTTAGTATTAGAGTAGATAAAGTCCTGTGAACAGGACACATCAGATTTTTTTTGTCCCCGGATATGAAAAGACTCAGATCGTTTATAAACCAAAGTCTTCTAAAACGTTCAGTTGCAATTCAAAGCATCGGACAGTAAATTTGGTAACCATTCCACGAGCTCAAAATATAATTTGCTTCGTAATTTGAAATTGGATATTGGTCTCTTAAACGAGAAATGCATAACTCATAGTTTAGCTTTTCCTCAGTATCAATCTGCTTAGTCAGAAAAGGTAATGTGATGTCCTGCGAATAGTGTCCAGAAGTTATATATTTTTCTTTATTCCTTATATACTCCTATATACCAGGTGAGTCAGCCGCGCCTTATTCTTTTGGAAGGTAGGCCACCCATCTAACGGCATGTGCGCCTTAGTCCAGTTTTACGCTTACTAAAATGTATTGCGTGACGTTCTTAAAGAGAGAAATGCGCAAACTTGCTTTATCTCTTGGCGGTGCAAAGAGAACGGTATTTACAAGTTGTAAAAGATTGACTATTACTCAAAGCCTACTGTATTCCCATATTTCCCTTGCCCCTACAAGAAAATATGCAATAAGATCATTTCTGCCAATGTGATCTCGATTAACATTACAGATTAGACTTCTAAACGACGCTGTCGAGCATATTGTGTTCCTGTTGGTCGTCGTAGCCTGCTTTAACAAGTTTTCTCGCATTTTCGCTAGATGGCAGTATATTTCGTATGTCATTTATTTCTTTGAACAGTTGAGATGTGGTTGAGATGCTTGTGACTTGTTTATTCGGCGCAATTTTCCCAGTGTACTTGTGATATTAGTTTATTTCTTAGTTTACGAGTTGTTTTACGTGCATATTTATGTACTTTAATAACCTTGATTCTATATTTACTTTGTGGATTGTCCTTCTGTGGCAAAAATACAGAGTAAGTAGAGACAGCAGAATGTTTACCTACTTTACATAAACTGGACAGGGTGCTTTTTAGATATTGTACATTTAGGTATGTTTTTGATATAGTAGTGGATTATTCTACTGTTTCAGAATGCCAAAAGGAAAGGGAAGTAAGTCTGTTCTCTGTACAATAAGCAACAAGAACAGAGGTTCAAAAGCTGATTGTTCTACCGTGGTACGTAAGGAAGCAAATGAGTCTAACACTGCCACAAGAGCCTAGGGCAAGCTAGTTTGGAGATGTGCGTTAATTGCAAATCAGAGGAGGATGCAGGTGGGTGTTAGCATGTAGTATTAAATTGCCATTGAAATAATTTATCCAAGGTTTAGCATGCCCACATTGCTTCCACATGTATGCATATTTACGCATGCTGAACTCAAAAGGATTTAGAATACTTTTATTGCAGCTAACTAGCCATAGATTCACATTAAAATACATGATATACATACAAATTGCATGTTTGCATATTCTCTGATAGTTGCCTTCTGCTGCTAGTTCTAAGTGATAGCGTTCGCAAATCTGTCCACACAGTTTACATACACACGTTTCCGATGATTCATGAAATGCTTTGTTACATATCATATGGTGAAAACCATGCAGTGCCGCTTGGGATGGACCCATGCTACGAGGCATTTGATTTCAATAACCTGATTCATACTCAAAAGGATTTGCTTCTCAGATGTGAGATGTATATATGCAGAGACATACATTCAGAAGATTGGACCCCTAGGATGCAAGCAAACTGGGCCATTTTAAAGTGAATAAGTGTATTACAAAATCTTTTATTCACACTGCTAAGGGGCACAGTGCGCTTGAACAATTTCGCATGGTTATGAATTTACCAGTAGTTTGACTCGCGCGTTTGTTTCTTGTTAAGGGTTTGATTTTAAATTGAAATTGTTAGAGCCACTCAGAGGTAGGGGAAGGGTACTTTTTAAATTGTATTGTTTTAGTTTTGGTATGTGTAAACCATTTAAATGCTGTACGAAAGTACTTAAGTCTTAATTATGATGCATAATATGATAAATACTGAGTATATCTAATTAAAAATTGGGTTATGGATTACGCGAGTAGCAATAATGAACATCCGATTTGGAGAACGTGTTGTTAATTTTAGTGAATAGACAGTCTGTTAATCTGTTAGAAGATAAACTGTGAAACTAGTGTGAAGAAGAAATAAACTGGGCAAAAGTTGTATTTGCATTTTAAGAGAGTGTGCTTGTGCTAAACTCGAGCAAGATATACCTTCACTACTGAAAAATAAACTTCTAGAAAGTAAACAATTGCGCAGTTTTAAGTTTTAGTCCTGCCTTTTTAATTGTGAATGGGCTGTAACTAAGTTCCATAACCTAGATAATACTGCTTATGTTTGTTTGTTTTTCCCATCTGACACATAATAAGTGGAAAAATTGTGCTGAAATGAACAACTATCAAATAAACTGCGACACAGTGTATAATTATAGCTTAGTGAAATAGAAAACTCTACTCTAGTTTATGTAGTTATGCACTACCTTTCATTAGTCCCTGGTTTCTTCTGTTATACCCACTCAGATACTTCATGTTTATTAACTGCTATAGGTGTTATTGCTTGGAACTTACATTTTCATTCAGGCAATCCATATTTCTACCAAGTCTGTGTCATTTCGCGAATATTTGGGTAATAGTATTACGCGTTTGTAAAAATTAAATCCAGAAAAAAAATATACCTAGAGAGTTGTTAAAGTTATAAAAATTGTATTCGATATACGCGGTTTTTAGCGAAAAAAAAATTTATTGTTATTTAACGACGCTGTCAATTGCCAGGATAACATCAGCGTCGCCGGTGTGCCGGAATTTCGTCCCGCAGGAGTTCTTTTACATGCCAGTAAATCTACTGACGTGAAGCTGTAGTTTTTAAGCACACTTAAAAACCATCGGCCTGGGCCGGGTTTGAACCCGCGACCTTGGGATCAGTAGACCAGCGTCTAACCAACTGAGCCACCCAGACCGACTGGTTTTTAGTGAGACAAATGTATTGTGTGTACCTTGTCCATTATTTACGATTTACAAAATGTACAAAATTATACATCGTTAAGTACGAGTGAAGTATACTTCACAGGCTCCTCACAGAAAATTCAAGGTGTACATTAGCTGAATATAAGTGGCGTAGCGTGAAATAAAAACATGGGGACGCTATAATTAGGGGACCTCTTTTTGGCATTAACGATAAGGTCGATTTCCCATTATGTTTCCGAATTATGTGATGTTGATCAATCAATCAGTATTATTGTTTTAGCGAATTTTAGCGATCAGTGCAGATTGAAACGAAATTACTTTATTTTGCGAAAAAAGTGGAAATTCCAATGATTTTGAATATGAAAATTCTCATTTTCTGTTAGGTTCCTCCCAAGGGATCTACTTCCTTAGGCGCACCCGGGGTCCCAAGCCGTGCACCATCATTGCACCCCTTCATATTCATTAACAGTGCCACATGTAGCTGCTTCGACTGCTACTTTTCACCACTCACTTCCTCTTCTAGGTTTATTCTGATTATTAGTTTGTAAGGCCTTAGGTTTATAGCACCTGTCTCACCAGCAGGGATCCTTTGTTCCCATGATGCTGTCCTACGTTTTCAGCGCGGCCCCCGACTAGTGTGCTCTTCGGAAGTCTCAGGCGCGAAGATAGGGCAGACTCTTCACACCTCCTCCATGTGTAGCCTTAGGTGCGGAGAATCCGTCCACACCGTCATGTACACCCACGTGTACATGAACAAGATTATTGAACAAGATTATTGAAGTGACAGTTTGGAAAGTTGGATTAAAAGTCACAATATGTTTGCACATAAAGTCACAATATGTTTCTTGTATTGAGCCAGTTAAAATATGTACTGACACATTTAGATAAGCACCATAATACATTTTCTTTCTTCCATTATAAACTTCACAATTGCAGGATAATATGTATGGAAGTAATTAAATGTTTCATCAATATAATTAGAAAGTGATTTATGGAATCTAAAAGTCTATGATTTCTACTCAAGTCTTTTAAGTCATAGGTCAAGCAGACACACTTTCCATTTCAGACACGTCTTTCACTTCTTTGGTATTATGGTATAACTCCTTGTAGAATTTAAGGTTCTCCATTTCTCACCATTTGGGCTGAAAATATTTTCAGATAGATTCTCTGTGTCTACCAGTAGCAGCTCGTGGCTCGTGAATTTGGGAGGGTGACATAATATATTTTCAAAATTAGCACATGGACATGACAGCTAATTCTGAATTTCACCCAAAGATATTTGAAAAGAAAATTAATTATATAAATCGAAAAATTGCTATGCATGACCTTCCATCTGATCATGAATCAGATTTTGAATCTGTTCTGAATTTGTTCAATATTCACCATTGGTCTTGGTGGTCCAAGCTTCTTAAGTTCCAATTGAGATGCAAAACTCGTTACACCCGCACTAAGTACGCTAGTTATACTGTTGATAGTTCACTAATTTATTTCACAGTCCCTGTGAAGATTCACATCATGACACCACTTGAAAGCGCTGCTAAAACTGAGTTTAACCATGGTTTAACTGTTACAACTACTTTCGTTTCAGAGCAAATTATACATTGACATAATACGTATTCAATGTGTCATGCTAGCAAAATTACCAACATGAACGTAGTATTAATATACTTTCTTGGTATCGTTTTATCACAGATGTTCAACACTGTACCTTAAATGGTACAGATAGAGCTAATTTAGTCCAGAACTAAATTTCATTTACAATCAATTTAAATTACAAAATTCAATTTAAATTTTGAATATCGTATATTCAACTTTTCTATCTGACCTTACCTTGGTCATCTCTTGTTCTCTTCTGACCCCAATGCTATTAGGGTTCCCGAGGGCTAGGGAGTCTTTATTTTTCCAGCCTCTCCATTTCTCTATAAAATCTTAAACCCTCACATGCTGACCTGTCATGGCATGTAATACGTCCTCTGATTGGTAATCAGAAGATATGGTCGGTGAATTTATTTTGATAATTCTCCCGGTCAGGTCGCTGAGACCCGTAAACCAACGACAGGTGTGGTCCTCCAGACATTCTGGGGGTTGAGAGAGAGCGATGTGACCGCCAAAACATAAAAATATGGTGCTCTCTAAAAAGCGGTTACTATTACTGCTATTGCTCTCTTCAATATCATTGTGAAAAATATTGGAGAGCAAGAGGATTAATGACTTCATTGTCAGAAATCCAGCATTAGCTAACAACATATGGGTTATTATACGTATATCAATTTGTGTTAGTTTATACGTATAATATAAAATCTTTCTTGATAGATCTTAATAAATAAAAAGGTACATATCTCGTATCTATTATGTCATTATATTACGCGTTTATTTTAAGACCATTTCAATACACAAACTAAAAAGTAAATCCTCCTTAAACCCAAATTACAGTCCAAGAAAATAAAAATTTCTTTAAACGACATAAACTTGCATTCAGTAAAGTGCCTGATTTAAAAGTGTTATTGTGGTAGCATAAATTATGTAATTATATTGCTTTTACTATCAATTCAATGTACATTCAACAGAACTAAACTGTTTCCTAAAATATCAAAAAATTCTGCGGCTTACACCAAAATGTAGGGAAGTAAGCCAAATGTAAGCTAATGGGTCGGCATCCCATCTATAGAGTTTTATCTCTCTTCCCTAATGCCCAATAATTCAACAAAAATCCTGTTTTTAAGAACATTAATTAGAGGTGTCCTAATTTCTTTATGTGCTTATTCATGAATAGGAGCATTAATGGGATAAGAAATTAGTTTACTCTCCTTCATTCCATTATTATACAATAAAAATGTATGTTCCACTGAAGCTTCACTAAAATACTTTCTGATTCAAACAGTTGCTTCATCTACTCTTCTATTCTTAATTCCCTCAAAGAGCTAATATTCAAGAAACATTTTATCTCAGAAAATCAAGCACTTGAAATAACTTAACACTAATATTAACACTTATACTAAAAATTGCAGCCCATTTTACTGATGACTACCATCCGTAACAGAGTTTATCATGAATATATTATATTATTTTATTTTACTTTCAATAGAAAAAAATTGCCCCTTTAATATTAATGTCATATATAATCACCAATAAGTACTTTATTCAATTCACTATTATTTCTTCAGCATTTATTGGAGCAATTAGGGGTTTAAATCAAATTTCTTTACCAAACATTTTATCTTTCTCTTCAATTAATCATATTGGATGAATATTAACGACTATAATCCCCTTTGGGGGAATGTCGCCTTGACGTGGCGGAGGGGCTCAGTACTCGATCCAGACGGTCTACTGAGTCATTTTTGACTACTGGTAGGCAAGAGATGAGGGGAAGCAAAGAACATTCCATAACGGGTAGATGAGACTCGGTAGTCTTGGTCGACGACTCATCTAGGAGAAGAGGACTCCGAAATCACACTCCCCCAGGGGGTCCTACTACGGTAGGTACGGGTTAGGCGTACCCGGGGCCCCGAGCCATACTTTTGATTGGGTTCCTCTAAGGGGTGAGAGGGCACGTGCCAAACGCCCAATCAACTTTGGTCCACTTTTGGGTTTGACCTGCCACCTGATACCTCCCTGTACACAGTCTGATAGATAACCTACTCGCGGGTAGTAGGTGGATGGGGAGATGCAAGGGGTGACTGGGTAACCGCGTAATTCCCAGCTCCTGGTTATCATGTAGGATCTGTGTTCGTATCCGCTGATAAAAGTCAGTCCCGGGGAGGGCCATTGCATGAGTTCATGCACTCCTGATGCACTCA
This sequence comes from Tenodera sinensis, assembly GCA_030765045.1. Lineage (NCBI taxonomy): Eukaryota > Metazoa > Arthropoda > Insecta > Mantodea > Mantidae > Tenodera > Tenodera sinensis. The sequence continues at coordinate 47,900,884 of CM060972.1, forward strand.
TGAAGGCGATTGGGTCCCTCTGTCTATACATTGGGAGGTGAGACCTTAGGGCGAGCAAGGTCCAGGCCAGGACTCTCACCTAAGGTGTGGTGGCGCCCAGGATGTGAGCATGCCATCGGGGACATTTGCAATGAGTTCTTCTAAAGCTCAAAACAAAAACAGTAAACTTAGAGGGAAGGAGTAGTCGAGTGTTGTGGTCTTCGCTAATTGGTTATTTCTAGGACTGAGCAAGGTAAAACGACTTTATCGGGGGCCCATTTGTAATCCAGAAGGACCTGGATAAGATAGCTGGTCCAGTGAAGTCATGCACGAGATCGCGCAATGACACGCTTCTGGTTGAAGCTCATTCAGCAGATCAGGCAGCTAAAATACAAAAACCAAGCATGTTAGCCAGTTATCCAGTACATGTTGACCTTCACAAAAATTGAACTCGTCACGCGATGTGGTTAATACCCGCGCATTAGACTGATTAAGCATTGAGGAGATTGAGATTCGCTGCAGCTGCCTGCCGGACTTGCAGAGGTCTTGGCGGATGACAAAACAGCGGTTGATAGAGTTTTTAAGTTTTAGCGGAGTGTAGCATCAATTTGAGTATTTAAAGTTTTAGATATATCTTTTTATGTTTTTGACATATTTATCACCTTGTTTCATGTCTGGTTATTGCCACTGCTTTTTACGTTTATGTGTATATTTTCTTTGTTGCTAGTAATTTTATTTTTGAGTGAAATTTATATGTGGCTACTGGCATGATTTTTTTCAGGGCGCTGATGACCTAGAAATTGAGCGTTCTTAAACCCACAAAACAAACATGGGAGTAAACAGGCAGGCTAGCAGGTAGCTAGAATTAGGTAATGGAAAATTCAATCGAAGAACTGATCAGCCAGTGGTAAATTATTTCATGAAAGTAGCTAGAAAATCCAAAATGTTAGATCCACCTATGAGCGAGAAAGATTTTAAAAACAGTCAATACACACTTCCCTAAAACGCTTCAGTGTTATTTGACTATAGCAAAACCCAATGATGTTACTAGTGCTAGAAAGCAACAAATAAAAGATGATTTAGGAAATAAAATATTTCAAGAGAGAGAGAGAGATTGTGAATTCTTTCGGGAAAGGGGCACAGTCATATCATAAAAAAAAAAAATGACAGGAAGATATATAGAGGCCTAGTGCTTAGGACGAAATGCATCAGTTGGAAAATCGAGGTAGGAATAATTTTGACAGTAATAATAGAAATTGGAATGGGGCTCAGAGAGGAGAAATATACAGGCTAACTACATAAATACTGGTAGATTTGACAGAGACAGAAGGGGCAACTGTATTTTAGCTATAGGAGTAATTCAGATGAATTCTGGAAAAATGGAGATAGTAACGAATTTAGGCCAAGGTTACCAAGGCAATGAGAAAGGAGTTGAAAAGTGGTGGAAATTTCACCAGTGAATGCTAGGGCCGAAACCATTCATGTCACAAAGCAGATAGTAGGTAGTAATTCCAATCAATTCCTAGAAGCTAAAAATGAAATATGATTTTAAAAAAAGATGTTAGAAATTCAAAATGAATGCGATGGTGACACTGGCAACTCCTTCGCCCCTGTAAGAAACTGTTAAGTACTTCTGAACTCTTCAATTGAATTTAGATAGAATTTCTTTTTATTTGGAAATACCAGGAACATATATTTCACATTTTTAAAAAAAATCACATTTTAAACAAATGCATAACATAGTTAAACATTGTGAAAACATTTGAATATGAACTAATGGTGATAGTGAAAGTGTAGTGATTCAATAATAGCAAGGAACAAGTAAAAAGGGGAGAGAGTATGATTATGATTTGTATGTTGAGTAATTTTGATGTTTGTTTAAAAATATTGCTGTCTGTGTAACTTCATGTCAATTTGTACGAGATGAGAGAGTTGGCGACTGAGTAGACTAAGAATTAACTAAAACTGAACATTTTCATTCGGGAAAAACTTACACACTCTTTCATTACGGAATAATAAAATAATGTAACGGGTGCGTTTTTGAAACTGACATTTATAGACAGCTTACTAAATATTAATTCGTTAAAAACAAACTAAACATTTAAAATAAGGATAATAACTACTGCAATAATTTTAAATAAAATTTATCCTTAATGAAATTCTAGACAGCTTGATTAAAAATTCGATCTAATAAGAAAGCATATCTAACAAGTGGTTAATACCGCTAGAATGTGATTTGATATAAATGGTATTTCCGTTTTAATGTAATTTATACTTCTAGAAATGTATACTTAGGGTTTTCCAATTTTTAGAATGATCGTTAACAAGTGGCATACCAATAAAAAGCACTATAGCCGATTATGAGAAGGTAAAAGATAACTAAACTTTCTCCAAGTAAGGGATAGTGGTTGTGGGATTTACTTGAAACTCTTTCTCATATTTGAGAGGTAGAACTGGAACTTAAAAATTCAATGCCACAACTGGGATTTGAACCACAGACCTTCCGCTTACCAGGCGGCTGCTCTAACTATTGAGCTATTGTGACACACACACGGCTTGTGTGTTTAAAAACATCAACAGTGAGTTTGTTGGCATAAATAAATAATAATTATCTTTGTCATATGTTTGGAAGGTGAAGTTAAATACCAAATTTGGCAATTATCCAACATTTTTGTATAGCTTATGTTATTTATAGGTACACCAAAAATGCACACACTCACACGCAGGCAAATTCTTTTTCTATGAATGCTTCTTTTATTCCGAGAGGGTCAAAATAAGTATTTCGGTTGAAACCTTGTTGTGGATTTTAGGCGTGGAATGTTTACTCTATTTATAGATGAGTAAATAAGGTAAAAGTGACATCCATGGAAGTTTCATTTGTTTATTTTTTTTTATCTGCGTTAAAGTTACATGATTGTATTAACTATTCTACCCAAGAGGTGCCAGTACAAGATAAATATTCTAAAATTAATGTTATCCATTCTTAATCTATAATTAAGAATGGATCTTTTCTACACACCAATGCATATGTTTATGTTAATGGCTGACACAAAATTTAATGGCAGGTGGCAGAAGAAGCTGCTCAGCACAAACGAGGCTTGCCATGTCTTACGGTATTGTATAGTTAAACACGCTGTGAAATCACGGTGTAAAATCGGTGATATGAATATACTTTCCGCCCACAAGATTTGTTTGCACAACAAAAAAGAGAATAGTAGTCAGATATCAGCCGCCATTAAATTTTGTCTGCCTTAATTACTACTTAATGTCTGCACAGATTGAGACGATTGAGTAAACCTTGACTTTCATCTCTGATTCATATTATCAGAGTCAGTGGTTACGCAATGGGGTTAATGTATTCACTGTAAAGCATATACTCGTAATAGGGTATTAAAAAAAAAAAAAAAAAAAAAAAAAAAAGAAGAAGAATTCAACTTGGAAACCAAATGGAAGTTTTTGACAGACAAATATTGTGGGAAGATAGTAGACAGCATAATATGTAGAGCGAGGATAAATATCCCATCGCCTACAATGTTCGCGCGCTCGTACTATACACACTCCGTGGTGACTGGCAGACGGCGTAGTACAGGAGTTCAGAACATGTAAACAAACGGGCAGGGCTGTGTAAGAAGCTCTAGTCCATTTACATCAGTTCATATCGTCATCTATTCGTTCCTCAAAAACATTGCAGTGAACAATAATACACTTTTTAAATTAATTGTTCAAAAGTAAAACTTGTCATTCAAACAATGTTTATACAGCGAGAAACTTCTTTCAACGTCACATGATGTAACGGGAGCAAACGTAAGATATTTTGCATTGTGTTCGTCATACGTAGATGACGTTTTGTCTAGATGTTGTAAACCAATTTTTATATGAACCATTGTAGCGTAGCCAGGGTTTCTCTCCAACACGGTTTTCAGTTTATTTTGCACTGCTTCGGTTACAGACGCAGGATCTACATTTTCAATTTCCATATAAAGCTCTTCTATCAACTGTAAAGCTTATGACAGTTTGTGATTTCTTGATTCTAAACACAGAATAGTTTTGGTAACAACTGGAAAATATTTTTTAATAAATAACAAATGTTTACGTAAATTGCCTGAAATTAGTGACTCAGGAGATTCAATAGCACAGCTGTCTTCACTAACCAAAACATTGATTACTTTAACTATTTTATCATAATAATCTGCATAATATGCAGCAGCATTTAGCCAGCTACTCCATCCATGTAAGCACGGATCGCACAGAAAATAACACTCCCTTATCTGCACGGCACAGCTGTCATACTGAACCAGAGCACGCTGTTCACCCCTCAGTCCGAGGTAGCAACGATGACGTCAAGCAAGCAATTCGCCGTGCAGTCAACCTGATTTCTTCTTCAGTGGATATATGTCCTCGCTCTAATAATATGTTCATTACATTTACAAAAACTTATGCAGAGTTTATGTAAAACACAAGAATTGTGATTGAAAGCGACGGAAGACTAACAAAGGAAATTGTAACATGGGTTTCAAACAAGAAAGAAGTCTATTTCCAGCATTTATTGACGTTTATGTGTGCAATATTCTTTAAGAATGGAAACTTTTAGTAAACAAAAGAACTTAGAATAGGACAAAATGGGGTCGGAAATCATTTGCATTTTCTGATGACGTAACTCTACATTTTGACAATGAAGATAAATTACAAATCGCTGTATATCAACTTAACTACATCTGTAAAAGTTGTTATATGGTAATTTCCTAAACGGAAACAAGTTCAGTCGCTTTTAAAGGTAGATACCAAAAACAAAAATTGTGGTAGATGACACGCCAGTAGAAGAAAAAGACACTTCCAAAACCTAGGGTGTGATGTGGTACATGAGGAAGATCGTGATATAGGCAGAACGCTACAAAAATTTCACGCAATTTGCGTACCGATACATAGGACATTAAAAAATACAGCCAGAAAGGAAGCAATTGAGATTTAATTCAGTGGTGGCTCTATCGGTAATATTACATGGAAGCAAGCCATGCACACACACAGCAAAACATAAAAGCAAAATTCAAATAGAAATGAGATTTTTAAAACACACTGAGGGGATTTACACATCCGCCATGAACAAATAACCAGAGCTGGAAGTAACAGCGTTATGTCAACTAATAGAAGATTACAGGGCAAGTTGGTAGACCATCTCCCACGAATTTACGATAGACAAATACAAAGCAAGGTTTAAATTATAAGCCTAGGCGGGTATAGGGCGATTGATAAACGGAACGGAGGGGGTGGGGTTGGGTTTCCAGGTCAAGTAATTGAGCGGGACATTTACTTCCGGTCATCCTAAGAGTGGCGAAGCCATTAACTGCTTAACTGAGAAATAGGTTGCATGGAAGGAACAGCCCTCTCACGCTGGAGGGCCCAAAGCGTCCTTGGGCAGGTGGTAGCTTTTTCTCTTCTCTTCGGAATACAGGATGTAACTGAGGGCAGCTCGGTTGAGGTCAGCCTTTGGCATACATAAGGAGTGAATGTCAGTCCGCGAACACCGAGGTATTTAGTGGAGATAACCTAGGGAATTAGCCTGCGCCGAAACCTGTGTCCTCACCGGTCGCTAACGACGGACCTGCCCCAGACTAAGAGCAGAACTCTTCCCCATTCTAACGGCCATTCCTCCATTCTCATCTCCATAGGTCAAAGTTCACGCTGTACTAGAGAGAAACAAAAGGTGGAATTCTTGATCTCTGTTATGCGAATGTCATCCATACACTGGTGCACAAGCCTTGGGTTCCAAGGGAAAGTTAGACATACAGGTCGTAAAGAGTAACGGGACAGTACTCTGCCTACCGAAACTCCTGTTGCTATGGATCTGATTAATGAGAGCCCTTCTTCCACTCTCAACATGAAAGTGTGGTTTCGAAGGAAGCTGTTTATCAGTGCGAAATGAGAAGGAGGGATGTTTGACTCATTGAGTCTGCACAACAAGCTTTGCTGCTACATAGTGCAATCCAGTAGTATTGGATTATTTTGAAATCTTATTGGAAGCCAAGGTCAGCTTTCTCGGACAACCGCAATAGCTTCGAGGTCGTGATGTGTCCTTGACGAAAACCAAACTTGTGATCTGGTAGAAAGTGCCTTTCCTCAAAGTGAGGGCTGAAGCGGGCCAGGAGAAATTGCTCAAGGAGCTTTTGAGAGTAAGCTTATGGAAATTCCTTGGGAAGAACGGATCCTGCCCTGCCAGGTTTCAGAATGCATGCAACTCTCACTTATTTTGAGCAAGCTGGGAGGTGACGAAGATGATGGTATGCATTGTAAATGCGTGTGAAATGGAGGAAACCCAATTTGGAAAGAGGTGGACCATAAGCGCCATGACGCCGTCATGTCCGGGGAACTTGCTTGGATTCAGCTTCGGATTTCGGAAGTCCATGCTTTTGGGAAGACTGTGCGAAGATAGATCTTATCGTGGCAGACGTGTGGCCATTCATAGAGCTAGTCCATGACCTCCTCAATGGGGTCAGTGAGGTCTTCGTCTTGTGATTCTCCCGAGGCTCGAATTAGAGTTCTACATAATCTGCAAACACTATTTCAGGAGCGTTTTTTCAAAACTCGATAGATGCAAAATTTTATGAAATTGAGTTATATATAGTATCGGCATAATTTTCACCTTCTGCATCGTTCTGTGAAATCAGATTTTGCAAAATTCGATTCTTGTCCTGTGTAGAAGCTAGGGAATATTAGCAGTTTTTTCAAAACTCGATAGATGCACTTGCTCATTTAAAGCAAAGGTCGATAGATGCAATTTTATGATTTTATAATCCAGAGTGTAGCAACCTGAATTCTATGAAACGGATGTTGACATTGACTGCCATCTTACTGTTGCGATCCTTGGAATCCTCAATCATTTCTGCAAGCTTTTTACACTGCTGCATCGTTGGCAACAACTGCAAACTCAGGTTGTGTGCTTCGATTCCACATTCATTTCTGCAAGCTTTTTGTTGCATTTATATCCCGTCTTTAACTGCAGAGGTTATATCGGCGACCTTGGCTATGGGCAATGGTGTTACTCGTTTAACAGTGGGTTTTTCGGTCTTTAGGGGTTTTTATACGCTGAATTCACACACACATTCACACTTTCATTCATACTTCCAGACTCAGGGAAGGATGAAGAATAATCTTGGTTGGAGAAAAATTCCTACCCCTTACCGTGAATCGAACCCGGGACCCCTTGCATAGCAGGCGGGTGCTTCTACAAGCTTTGTTATACTTATCTTCCTTTCATAGAAGTTTGAAAACAGTGTTGTTGTAATTAATTTAATTTAAAAGGTGAGTCAATTAACACTGAACAACACTTACAACATAGTTTTCCGGGACGCGTTTCGAAGGTTAACTTTCCTCCATTATCAACCGGACAATAACTGGGTTTCCATGGTGTTTCATGGTGCGGATGGTGATGCTTGTTCTGATGTTTCTTCTGGTAACATTTCACTTTTGGACAAAAAATCATGACATAAAGCTAGAACCAAAACTTCTCAAACACATAACCGGAAAACAAGAACTGTCCACATGGGAACAAATCTTTATTTTAAAAAATAGAAACCGAGTATTTAATTTCGACATTCCTCAAAAAGACATTTTCAGTAAGTTCATTGAACCGTTACCAGAAGAAACATTAGAAGAAGCATCACCATCCGCACCATGAAACACCATGGAAACCCAGTTATTGTTCAGTTGATAATGGAGGAAAGTTAACCTTCGAAACGCGTCCCGGAAAACTATGTTGTAAGTGTTGTTCAGTGTTAATTGACTCACCTTTTAAATTAAATTAAATTTGTTATACTTACATGATAATTTTATTCTTAGTTGAGACACTCCACTGTACTATGTACAATGGACAGGAGCTCAGATTGTGAAACTGTACCAGCCGTAGAATGCGCGGGAGGTAGGAATTGCCAAAACAAGGGAAGGAAATCAAAATGCAAGTCAAGGAAAGCTCATACTCCAGCAATTAAATGTTCACGTGGTCTCGAGTGCACTCCACGAAATCCTAAAAGTAAAGCTTCCAAGGAATCACAGGGGTGTCAAAAGTTAGATTATCTCTCCTGGCTAGAAAATTTCACTTCTCTGGGAATGCGTCAAATGAAACCAGAAGAGGTGACAGCACATGAATATTACAGAAGGGCATTACTGCTGCTATAAAGCAAGACATTAAGAAGTACCGATGTAGAGAAAGTCACCTTGGAAGAGCAAAATCAATTAGAAGATATTTACCTCCAGAACTTAATATCAGAAAAATGTGGACCAACTTCTGCAACGAAAGAAATCGAAGAAATCTACCAGTCTGCTCATTGTCAAAATATAAAAACATGTTTTACAACTTCTTTAACCTTCCATTCCGTACACCACACACTGACATATGCTTAACCTGCAAAATGGGACATATTAATATGTTGGTTGTATAGTACATTATGTATTATAAAGAGGTGAAAATAAATACAAAAATAATAAATGCATAAATAAAAAGCAACAAAAACAATAAATTACAAAAATAACGAAATTTCATGTCTTCATTTCTCGCTCACGCAGAAAAGTTAATCAGCATCTATCGGCTTTTGAAAAAACTCCGCATTTTCAAACCCAAAATTTGTACCTGTTAAACTATGTTATTTGTTTCTTTTCACATTCAGTGAGACAGTATCATGAAGGAGAATTAAATGATTAATACATTTGCTGTGCTAACCAATTAGTATTGCCAATAAATAGGAAAAACAGTTTTTCTCAGAAACGCATTTTATGCCTCTATCGAGTTTTGAAAAAAAGCTCCTCATTTGGGCTGCTGTGTTGTAGCTATTGCAAACATTATGACAAAGAAATGAATGTTATTCCAGTTGAAATATTAAAAACTCACTTCACCATATACAGAGCATCCGAAAGATTGTTGCATAAATTTAGAGCATTGTGAGACGTAATGTTCAGGAAATGAAATGTTTTACTATTTGCATGGAATATGTTGGTAATACGTGAATAAAATTAATACTATTCACTATTAAATCGCATAATAATTACTTTAACGAGCCATTTTGCAGCTTTTTCTTTCCAGCTTGGTGACGTTTGGCACGAATCTGTTAGAGAACATAGCATCAATGTCCACTTGCAAAGTTGCGTGGCTGCAGTTTGATACGAACTCCATTCAGGGATTTGAGAACCACTTGTATGGCTAAGTCGAGGTCCTGGAAGGGATTATCTGCAGGTAGAATCTTGAAGTGTCTCAGTATCTGTGTCATAGCGATCTTCATCTCGTAGAAAGCGTATTTGTTTCCTGTATAACAACCAAATAATTAGATTTTAGAGAATGTAAGCTTTTTTCACAACTTAAAGCACAAAGATATACATTGACGTGCATAAGAAAGACCAATTTCCTTATATCGTAATGATGTTTTTCTCTGTAAGATTACACCTTCAGGTACACAAACCTTGTTTCCACCTAGGAAATGTCAGTTTTCCTGAAAACAATTCTGGGACAAAACAATCTTACGATGAATTTGAGGTCAGCGGTTATTTGTATATCGCTCAGTGGAAGATTTTTCCTACGAATGCTACATAGGTAAAGCCAAAACAAATACAACATTATTCGGATGGGTAGAGTTTGAATTCTTAGCTGAACGACAGTTAGGGGATTTATAAGAACTTTCAGTAGTGGTGTTGGAATTTTATCCTTATGCCGGGCGACCTATTTTGGAGGAGAAACCCTGCCATTTCCTTTTTCCTTTTAAGGACGGATCATTGTTATGTTCCTAGGCTAATTGCATCTTTCCATCTTCTTGTTCGACCCAGGTCACGCTTACCAACTGATTGATAGAACATGCTTGCTTACCTTAGTAGTCTGGCAATGGACATTTTTGTCTACCTGATGCTGCCTGTTCTGGGAATCCTTAATTCCATCTGTGGTATTATTTGTATTTTAATTTTTCATGGTCATCGATAGTTGAATCCGTCCGTTCATTCTTCTTACTAGCCTTGTGTGTAATTAACTATTTTTACTCTGCTAGGTTACCAGTCTTCTGAAACCCCGCCCCCCTAACTTGAGTATTCGTCTCCCAGATTGATTGTTTTCTCTACGGCTACAAGTTGTATCTCGTCTTGCCATATTCATCCTCTTGAAAGCAGGTGGCATCTTCCGCTAGTGTCGCCGTTTCGAAGAACTTCTTCCCCACCCTCAGCATCGTTGAGGACTTCACACGCATCCACAGAAAGAGGCTCTCATAATACCCTGAGGCTCCAGGTCCTACAGAGAAGTTATTATCGGCGCCAAACAAGAAAGGGGTTGGCAGTTCGCGGTGAAAGAGGTAACGTTGCCGCTTATCGCGACCACATGGAAGAGTGCGATAGGATTATGTGTAGGGCTCGGAAGTTCATGCCCTAAAAAACACTGAAATATGCATGCAAATATGCTCTTAAAAACTTGAAAATATGCCAAGAAATATGCACTATTTAATTAAAACAATGTCCCTTTGCAGTAGACAAGACGAGTTAGTATAAGAAATAAAGTTACCTTATTCCTTAGAGGTTGAAGCAGAAGTGGTCCCACTGCTGGTATTAACTGCTAAATTGCAGTTCACAACCAACACTTTCCACAAATTTTCAACTGTAAAACATTGTCTGTTGTCTCGCAAAACACTTTTCTAACGTGAAAAACTTCTCTCCACGTCACAAGATGTTATAGGGGCATATTTAAATGATGTTAACTGTTTGACAGAGAGAGTTAACTCTCTTGGTGTGACAGATGGTTTTCTTTTGAGGATGTCTCGAATACCGTACATATGTTTATAACCAGACTTTTTTGAAATTACGTAATTCACCTCTTTCACTTTTTGTCCTATGCTACCAGGAACCGAACTTAGATCACATGTTTTTTCAAAGACAGTAAGTGATTCATGCAAAGGAGATCTTACAGCTTCCAATGCCGTTATGGCTGTTCGTAAGAAAGAAAAATGGGCAGATATGAAACCAAGAGCATCTTTTAACCCAGTGCTTGACAGAATATTTTGCACAGTTTCTATTGATGTCCAATGAATTGACAACCTCTTCGACTATTTCTATGTGCTCAGCATAATATAAAACTGCATCGACCCATGTTCCCTATCGAGTTAACACTGGTGCAGGAGGAAGTCAGATATTAGGTGCTGTTGATTTAAACAACTTAACTCTGTTAGGAGATCTAACAAAAGTTATCTTCGTACTGGACACAAACCTATCTACCAATGGGAAAGAATCATTGTCTCAGAAATGCTACCAATACGAAAAATATTATACAGATGAAAAGATAAAAAAAAACATAAAAATCATTAAAATATGCCATATAGGGGCAATAATACTGAAATCTTCGTGAGTTGCATCATCATGTGCAATACTGCCAATATGAAAAATATTATCCAGATAGAAAAAAGTAATAAAAAACCATAAAAATCATTAAACTATGCAATATAGGGGCTATAGTATTGAAATAATATGCATTTATCAAAAATCAAGAAAATATGCAGTTATATGCACCATAAAATCATGTCCAAATAACTGAAAATTCCGTAATTCGTGCACATAATGTAAAAGCATACACTTTTAACTCCTATGAAAAAACATACAAATGCATGAACTTCCTAGCCCTAATTATGTGTAAGGAGACGGTTGGATTGCGTTTGGAATGTAGAGCAGGTGTAATTTATATTCTTATTCGCAAACAACGGTAAAAGAATCTACATGGAAAGGATAGAACCTGCAAGATATATCACTGTAAAAATTTACACTAACAAAAACATTTCTGTAAAACCACAAATAACACAAAGTAATTAGACTCACACTTCACTATAATAAATTGACACTCAATATTTTTCACAACGATCGTTTCGACACCAATAACATGTCATCAGGCGAACTCACCTTGTACAATAGCTACAGAAAAACCGTTACTAGCTCGCGATGACGTCACAGTGACATCACGTATACGTCACTCACCATGACATCCTATGATGACGTCATTCCTGCCCTTCTCTCAATACGAATTTTGTAACATCAGTAAAAGGTATTTCAAAATTTATAGCCTGGTCCCTATTTTTCAAAATGAACATTTTTCCCCAAACCATCAATTCGATGGGCCCGCTTAATTTCTTTAATAATTTAACCTCATGGTCTATTTCATAATTAAGTGACCAAAAATGATCTGCCACCGCTGACTTTTCTGTTTATATTTAATGTTTCTAAAATGTTCTTTTTTTTTTTTTCTAGTTTCTAAAGGTCGTTTTGTCTTATCAATGTAAACCTTATCACAGTCTCGACAGTCAAATTGATAAATGCCAGACTGTTGCAGCGAAAACAGAAGATAAGACGCAGTTTGTTATTACTGGATTGCAAGTCTGGCACATGCTAATCAAGTGTTAAATACTAACACTAGTATTGGTATTGGAACGGGAGGGGGAGAGGGGATGTTGAGAGGGTGGGATTGGTGAGAGGGTGGGATTGGAATACTTACAACTTACACCAGCCCGTACTGTTATGTCTACAGGAAACTAATTTCCTGGATAATTCCGTCCATAAACCAAGACAGTGCAAAGTATATCACAAAAGTAGAACAAATTCCAGTCATTCTAGTGGAGTAAGTTCTGCTAGCATAGGATACAAACTACAAACAGCTTACACATTAAGGAGTGTTGTTTGAAATGTTCCGTTAGCAGTTCTGATATCAAGTATTTGCGTATCTTATATGATTATCAATAAAGTTGATTTATATTGGGACTTAATGACAGCGTAAATACCTAGACACATCCTTGGTCCACCGGCGAACGGGAGGTAACAATACGGATGTCTAGCAGCACAATTCTCTGGAAGAAATCTGTCTGGATCAAACTTCTCAGGGTCTGGGAAGTAGTCAGGATGTCGATGTAGCATGTAGACATTGACACATATGTCGCATCCCGCTGGGAAGGTGTACTTGCCTGAAATAATCCATTTTAAGATATGAGTAAAGGCTTCTTGGGTGTTAGTAACGTAATGGTACTGCAGTACAAGCAAACTCGCATGCAGTGATAAATCCAGGGGTGCAAGATACAGTTGAAACCATAAGCGAATTGTGTATTTTATTTATGTCTCTAAATTTAAAGCTGCAGTAATTACACATACGAATGACACACACACACACACACACACACACACACACACACACACACACACACACACACACACACACACACAACCACCCTTGTGTTTTAATTAACAAGTTACGTATATCCGAAAGCTATATCAAGAATCACTCGGGAAATGCAGTTTAGCAATACATTTTCCGCATCATAACCAATGCAGGATAAGTAAATAATGGGTAATTTGAGTTCATAGCTTCCTTTCTTAAACTAGTTGCGTAATATTTCGTATACACCTTTTGCTCTTTACCTTTCAGTAGATGTGTTTACAATTCTGCACAAAAACATAATTACTAAAATTGCTATAAATACAACGGTCCCATATAGCTTCTACTCAGAAGCTTTACCACACAACTACATTTTAAATGTTCCTACCATTATTACCTCTACCATTGCTTCCGATTCAGTTATCACAAATCCATGAGAGTGAATTGACACAGTCAAGCAGGGACAGAAGGAACAAGCCACAAGCGCTTGGCATATGAATTTGTTACTCTGGTTATTGAAATAAAAGCACTGTTCCAAGTGCAAGCTGCAACTTTAATATTATCTCCAAGAAAGCTTTATCTAATCTTCACCACTTGTGAGTAAAGATGTTATTAATTTCAGTACCATTGAATAATAATACTCTTAACAGCCAAATTCAATTGTTTAAAAAAAAAAACAACCATGGCCTCCTCTGTTAATAAAGGTTGGCACATAAAGCCAAATATCGATAATAGTTCCAACGGACGGAACCTAAACGAATGACAAAGGAAAACATCAAGCAAGTATCTCGATTGTTTCATAATATACTCTTTCTGGAAGCAACTAAGTTTTGAAGTGGGACAAAAATGAATATTTCCTTTCTGTCTGATGTTAATGCTATGAATTTCCTTGTTTTGTTATAAGGCTATGTCGGTTAAGTATTTAGAATTTTAAAACGGATAATATATAAAAACAAGGTAAAGTGAATATGCCCAGTCTTTGAAATAGTCCTTTGCATGACTGTCTGCTATAAGCAGTACACATTATTCGTATAGTCTTCTTCTATATGCTAGCTCCTTCATCAATATTGCTTTGAGAGTACTAATTTATTAGTACAGATGGCTATATACCAAAGCCGCTGATCTAAAACCACTCTAGCAGTAAGAACAAAGTTATTACCTGTATTTATATCTTCTGATGGTGTCCTTCCAAACATAGGAATGGCTGGCAGTAACCTGAGAGATTCCTTAAGAATCTGTTCTAGATATATCATTTCATTCAGGTCCTGCACGGTGGCATGGCGCATGGAATCTCCAAATATTGTCTTCAACTCCTCGATAGCCTTCTCCTGTGAAGAAAGCCTGAGGTGAAAATGATGCATTATAGATGGTAGCAACAAGAATCAAAGAGCCCAGTGTGTTTAGACGTAACAAGGCTTTGGTAGCCATACCCTGTGCCTCAGAATAATGAACAATCGTACCGTTTCAAATGAAGTGCTTGCTTTCTTCATCACCATCAAGGTAACATGAAAGATATACAAAGTTTAGCATACCGGAGAATGAATGTTTGCAAATGCCTCGTTTTCTCCACCTCCAACAGCTTCATACTATAAGGTACTTGAATTGAATAAGGCTTCCACATTAATCATCCTGCTAGGTCGTAATTGTTCCGGAGAAGCCAGTACGTTTGCGAAAGAAGAGCAAAGGCAGGTTTCTTTTATGATGAACTACATAGGTATATTGATTCCAGAAACTATTGGTTCACACTAACAATTTTTAAATCTCATACCCCAAAATTTAATAATTTTGTCATGTTTGATATATTAATTGAAGCGTTACATTTGTGTGAGGCGGAACAGCTCTATCTCTGAAACTCCAAGTGTTTCATATACCGCGAATAATTTGGCTATTTCGGATTACATCAATTTAAAACAACGTATAAGCGTGTGTCGCTTTGAAACCTAGTTTAATGTCCGTAATTTTTGGGTTAACCTTTTCTTCTCCTATCTATAGATAGGTAGTAAAGACAATACAATTTGCGTAATAGGCTCCCTGGCTCGTCCTCAAAAAGCCTGTATTCAGAATTTAGTTCAATTTACATACATAATGTTGATAAAATGTTACTGGGTTTCACGCAAAAAGTGATATTTAAGAGGTATTCGCCGCACAAAAATAAAATTGAAAGATTAGATATGGTGCTGGAAGTACCAAGAAAGCTCCAGGAGTAATTTTTAATTTGTGATTTTGTTCTTAGTATTTTTCAGTTGATGGCTTAATTTTGAAACACACTTAATGTATTCAATAAATAAAATAGAAAGAAAAAAATACTGGAGAGTCAGTGTTAGCTGCAAATAAACATAAATGTTCTTTTACTTTTATTCTATCGGATTATCCTCCCCTTATGTAGGACTTACACTCGCCAGGACTTACAAGCCAGTACCTAGGGTCGTATTTCTGTCGGGGAGCACAGGAACCAACGGACCGGACCGAGTGAAGAGCTGGAAAAGGGTGGTCATCCAAGCACCAGGTATGCTAGTGAGGAAGAGGATGATTGAAAAGGTGATAATGGAGCAATTGGTGGATTGAGTGGCGGGTGAAACCGGAGAAAGCCTGCCCTGACGCCACTTCGTCCTCCACGCATACCACATGCGGATCCCTGGGGTTGAAACCGGCCCGCCTATGTGGTAGGCGAACACTCTAACCGCTCTGTCACGGCGCCGCCAAATATATAAACTATTTATAAAGCATGTAGACTACACATGCAGGCACACGCAGCTTTTTGTGGAGTGACTCCTGAGTACAAATTGCTTTTGTTTAAGGGGCTACACTGTGGACTGTAAAAACCTCATTATTGGTATTATTGTTATTAACATTGTTACTATTATTTATAACATAACTCTTGGTATCTAATGAAACCGAGCCTTAGAATAATTTGAAACTTTGATATCCTTTCTTCTCTTATTCCATTTCTTTTTCTCATTCTCACCCCCATTTTACGAAGCTGCAATTTATTTTGTTGGTTTATTGTTACTTAGACCCTACTGTAAATACTATAGCTCAATAGTAAATAAGTGAACGGTGTTTAAAAATCACCTGTATGTGTGGATGTTTAGACAGGAGCCAACAAGTAAAGCTCAGACAGGCAGCAGTAGTATCATGTCCCTGCAACATAAAATGATTGTATTCACATTGTCCTCATTTTCTTTACTTTCAAAATACTTCCCATGTAATTGCAGAGAGAAAATTGAATACTTTACTGCAGCCATTATGGTTTGCACATTATCCTGAATTTCCTGATCTGTTAACTGCGCTCCTTTTTCCACATAGTGCAACAAGTGGTCCAGGAAGGCTGTCTTCTTTCTGTAACCTACAGAAAGGAAATACTCGTAGATTATTCATTTCTAAAGGGGAAATACCAAACTAAGTATTCTGCGCACCTACTGTTCTACAGTCTATTAGAAACAAGTTCAAAATGCTTCCTATTCCAGAAAATGATTGAGATTGTTGACCGCTTGTCAAGTAACAATAGGCATGTAAGACTTGAAGCTTTTACGGCGAACGTAATGTTTTGACAATTGATCACGAGTGTTAAATTTAAAAACGTTGAACTTTCAGCCACATGAAACTCTATGGCCATCATCAGGAACTCAATAAATAAATAAATGGCCATCTCAAACTGATGCCTTCATCAGGAAATGAATACGAAATAAACGGCCATCTCAAAACCATGACCTTATTCAGAAAGCATTGGCTATGTTTAAATGTGGATGCCTTCTGGAACTGAATTATAAAAATAAACAGCCATCTCGAAATCCACGACCTTCTTCAAGAACTGAGTGAACCATCTGGCTGAATGTATTCTATATGATAAGAAATGCTTCTCTGGCGAGCGTGTTTAATGACTGGTGTCCAAGCTGGACACAGTTGAAGTCTACAATACCTATTGTAGTTCCCTGAGTGTAGTTTAATTTGAATGGCCTCTTTAATGACTGTCATGACAGTTTTCCGTAAGTTGCAGAACTGAGATCTTATTCATCTTCTAGTACGACTACGGCCATGGCCACGACTCTCTTATGGATTAGGCAGATTGCTTCGAACAGCTTCATCTCTTCCTTGGGCGTCCCACATCTCTTCTTCCTCGTGGTTTGTACTCTTATATTTTCAGTGGTATTCTTTCGTCACACAGTTTCTTCTCGGACATCCTCGTTGCGAAAGACATCTCTTCTAGTACAACATTTTACCCTTCTCAAAAATCTCATTCCTGCGGCTTGTAATCTACTTTTAACTTTCTCATTCATAATCCAGGACTAGCTACCGTACATCAATACGTACTGGTACTGTTATTGTTTTATAAAATTTGGGGTTTGTGTCTTTCCTGGTTTTATTTTGTAGTGTACTGTGCTGCATATTTTCTGGTATTTATTTTGCTTTATGTCTTTATCTCTGTCGAAACTTACCTTGCAGCCCACATATTCAAAGTGAGATACTTGTTCTAATATTATTCCTTTATCATAATTTTGGATCATTTAGGACATTTTCCTTTGTATGTTATCACTTTTGCTTTACTTGATATTTTTATGTTGTAATTTTGTCCTATTAGATTTAGTTTATGAACGGAACCTTATAGATCATTTTCGTTATTTTGTATTGGCACCACATCAGCATATAACGTAATAATTCAGATTTTGTTTAAGTTAATTTCGTGCACTTTTTCTATACAGTGTTGAGCCACTGCCGACTTTTCTTGTTGAAGTAGTTTGATGTTGCGTTGGTGTTCCTTGCATCTCTCTTAAAGCGTCCAATGTACACCTTTTCTACATTCACATGAAATCTTGTACACGCATGGGGCTTTGAGAAGAGTGGATTTTTTACGGGGCTAAGGGATTGTCACATCTTTTTGGGAGCTGTAAAGTACGTTTTGATGTTGCATTTGAAGAAGATTGGGAAATATTGCTATTTTTTTTTACTTGTTATTCATTTCCTGATGAAAGCCATGAGTTTTAGATGGCCATTCATTTATTAAGTTCCTAGAGTTTTGCATGGCTGAAAACTTGACATTTGTAAAGTTATCATGGGCTGATCACCCATGAAGCTATAATTAATAATAGGCATTCCCACAAGGAAGGTTCTTGCTTGTTCCAGTCAGCTTAGCTCAGGAATGCTTAACGTTATTCTATATTTGACCATCTTAGCTCTCGTGTTAACAGTTGTTCAAACTGTTGTTGAAAAGAGCGGAAATCCATTGCAATCACAGAGTAGGGAAGTAGCAATCAGTGTTCATAGGTTCTTTAAAGATACATTTGAGGCTCCTAAAAATGGTCAGCCTCTCTCAAAGATGTTGGACAAAGAGCTGTTGTAACTGAAAATCTGACGGCCATTGGCGGGAAAGTTATTAATCTCGCGTCAGTATCGGTGTTGTTCATTGCCAAACCTCCACTTCACAAATTACCTTTCTTTAATTTTTTACCTTTATTTTCCACTGCAATCCTCGAAAACGCCAAATAGCGCGAAAAGGCAAAGAACCACAGAGCAAGAAATATATATATATATATATATATATATATATATATATATATATATATAGTTTTGACTTCTCAGAAGATAATTTGGGATAAAGGTCAACGAACCTTTAATTTTATTATATTGGGAAATAGAATGTTGGAAAGCCTATTTAGAGCAACATGCGTTATACACAAAAAAGTGAAGTTTGAATTCCGCGTTCAAAGTCTCGTAATTCTCTAGAAGTTTATTGGCAATTTCATTTCTTATACCCAGCACTATAAAACATAAACTAACCTGTTGCTTCATCTTCCTTTTGGACATCCACATTGGTAAGTTGTTCTGCAGCGCTAGTCTGTTTACGTTCTTTTATAATTCGTCTGACCATGCCGTGAACAATGGACAGGTACTTAGCACATAGGCGACCATTTGGCGTCAAATTGTAGATAATGTCCGAGTTTAGCCAAGGTCTAGTAATTCTCTTGTAAAACAACACCTCCAAACTGAAATGGAATAAACCAAATATAATGTTTTTAATTCCGCATTTCGGAACTAAATTTTACCAGCCTTAGTTGTGTTAAAATAGGATCTTAATGCTGGAATGCTACGCTAGAATTTCCTGTCATATATGAACGTTTGTTGATGACAATAGCTACATGGGTTGCTTTTTAATAGTGGCAACAATGCTGTACCAATGCCACGAAACGGAGCCAGGCTATATAATTTACATCAGAGGTAGGTTAGATGGACACCCTCCCTCAGAGCACATGAACTCGTCCCCCCCCCCCCCACCCTCCATGCACGTGTTGAGCAACAATAGCGATAATGCAGTTTTAAACAAGCGCCCGTGGAGTACACTCGCAGTGATCTTGAAGCTAGATCAGAGAAGCTGGTTCTAAATTGAATGAGAATATCTTACCGCACAATAACTAATAGGGTCAAAGTCTTCAAAGAACATCAAAATCTGAGAGACATGCCTCCTCCTGATCATTCTGCAGTCATGGAAGATGTGCAGAATATGAGCGCGTTAGCGCTGGCGGATCAGAAAGCCATTATTCGTGAATTTGCCAACGGTGCCGGATTGGCGTCTTCAATTGGGCTTAAATTCCTGAAGATACGGCTGAGAATATGGAAAATCGTCTCAAGATGGGTTCCAAATGATTTGGCCGAAAATAAAGAATGACTGCAATATAACGTAGCCTGTACACACCTAGATCGCGAATCATAGGTTTCGCCAAATGACATGCCGTTAGTGCTACTGTACTACTTTAATATACTGCTGTACGTTTTTACAAACTAATCTACAAGCAACTCTAAGAAGAAAACGACGACACTTCGTGAGTAGCCCACCCATTATTCTGCATGACAATGCAAAGGCACGTACATCAGTGGCTTTGATTGATTTGTCAAATCTTTGGGGCTGGGAAGTGCCTTACTACCCCGCTGTTCTCAAGACGCAAGCCCCTGCGATCATAATCTCTTCCCTAAAATGAAAGATCCCCTTTGTGGGACCCGCCTCCGCACAATTAATGTCCTATAGGCAACCGACCGCTCTCTTCACAACATTCAGAGATTGGGCATCCTACGGGTTCCAAATCTCTGGGAACGCATGATGCACAGCGTGGTTGGTTGCATCGAAGGCCTGTAAAACTTGCCACTATTTAAAAATGTTGATGAAACGTTCGTAAAGGCGGATGAAGAAGTGCATTAATTTATCCCATGAATGCACAATATGTGCTACTTCATACACATATTGCGGTGTGAATATCCAATTAAACTTAATTATTGCTTAATACTTGTTTTTCTCTTATTTTTAACTTCAAATGATACTTATTTTAGGTTTCCTACCATTTGTTGACCAAAAGAAAGAATGAGTTGGCGTAGGATTTAGTGTCTGATACAACAGAAAATAATGGTGGGACAGTAAGTGTTTTATTCATTTCTTAGAGTAATATTTATGAAACAGACTGGAAAAGGTATAACTCCACTTGAGGTAATATGTGAAGTAATGTTCTAACTAATTTACACAAAAAGATTATACGCTATTAAGTTTACAAATTGAATACTTTTGCGCAATCAATGAATGAAGTTTCATTCCCAGGATATTCTGAGCCTGAAAACTTTTTCAGACATTATGTTGAAAGGGATGGAAAAGCTATTCCCCAACTTTTAGAGACACTTGAAATATTAAGTGGTATTTCAAGCAAATTAACTTTTAATATTAACGGGGCAGTACATAGTAACGATAGTGATTCACCAAGTGGAAGATCCTGTTTTGGCCATACGTTGACTAGGGATTCTACATGATGAGTGTAACAAATACGTCGAATACATTTACAATAATGAGCCGTTTCGCCGAAATATTCGGAGCCATCTAGCTTGTCCACGAATGGATATAAATGATATATTATTTCACTATCTGTCGCAAAAACATTGTGTGAGCAATGCCATGCAAAGTTTAATTTCTAATTGACACGAGTAAACGCCGCCGCGTCACGTGTTTTCAGCTTGTTCATATGACGAGCACGTTCCGATTGAGAGGTTAGGGGAGGTATCTCCTGGCGTTACAGAAAGTTAAGAGGTAGGGTAGGGCAGGCGACAAGTTCACGGGCCAGGTATAACCATCAGTAGATTAGCTGTCGTTTATGACAAGGGGATCACTAGATTCATTTCAGCCCGGTAATCTGCTAAACAACGCGGTGGTAGGAAGAGGAAGGATATCCATTGTTAGCAAAATCTATATACGTTTATGCCAGGATTCTTTTAATCCTAAGACGTGGTTGTGATTCATTGTTCTGCTTTCCTAGCTGTTTAAGATAGAATCATCATTGATACATGAACGAATGCTTCAATTGAGTTACAGTCACGCCTTACCGTCACAGCATTTGGATCCGTGTCGATTTGCCGACAGTGGCCGCTTAAGCGGCAGATAGAAGCGCACGCCGCTATTTTTTTTTTTTTTTTTTAATTAATGTCCTCCAATGTAATGTCATATCGGACGGTGAATGAGTGAAACGGATGAAATGATGTTCAAATGAGCCCGAGGTCCATGGAGCTTTAAGTTACCCGGCATTCGTCTTCTCAGGATAAGGGAAAATCTCGGGAAAATACCTTACCCGGATAACTTACCCTAAGCGAGATTCGAACTCGCGACCTCTTGAACGTGAGGCAGTTATTTACAACTGGGTTAGTGCTGGCCACGAAGCACACACAGGTCAAGTGGCTTACATAAATCTGAAGCAATGCTGGTCTCGAAGAACACGTCAGTCCAGTAGCATATTTATCTCAGGCAGTACTGGTCACCAAGCGCACGCAAGTCAAGTGGCTAACTTGAACCAGAGGCAGTACTGGGCAAGACGCACACGCCAGTCAAGTGGTTTCCTCAAAACTAAAACGGTGCTGGCCTCGAGGCACAGGTCGGTCAAGCAACATGTTTACATCTGAGGCAGTACTGGCCACGACGCACACGCCAGTCAAGTGGTTTACTCAAAACTGGAACGGTGCTGCTGGCCTCGAAGGACAGGCCGGTCAAGCAACATGTTTACATCTGAGGCAGTACTGGCCACGACGCACACGCCAGTCAAGTGGTTTACTCAAAACTGGAACGGTGCTGCTGGCCTCGAAGGACAGGCCGGTCAAGCAACATGTTTACATCTGAGGCAGTACTGGCCACGACGCACACGCCAGTCAAGTGGTTTACTCAAAACTGGAACGGTGCTGCTGGCCTCGAAGCACAGGCCGGTCAAGCAACATGTTTACATCTGAGGCAGTACTGGCCACGACGCACACGCCAGTCAAGTGGTTTACTCAAAACTGGAACGGTGCTGCTGGCCTCGAAGCCCAGTAAGGGCGCTGATGACCTAGAAGTTGAGCGCCCTTAAACCAAACCAAACCAATGGCCTCGAAGCACAGGCCGGTCAAGCAACATGTTTACATCTAAGGCAGTACTGGCCACGACGCACACGCCAGTCAAGTGGTTTACTCAAAACCGAAACGGTGCTGACCTCGAAGCACACGTTAGTCAAGTGGTCTGTTTAGATTTGTGTTAGTAGTGGCTCGAAGCATCCATCAGTCAAGTGGTTTAACTACACCTGACGTAGTGCTTGCTTCGATTCTCGGCGCTCCGAGGTGCTTCTCACCCGATTGTGAATCGGCTATACACGCGCCACTCATCTAAAGCGTGGTTCCCCGGCCCTTATGTGTCCACCGTACGGCGTACAACTCTCCGTGTTGCACGTTTTGCTCAATTGTTCACGGTATGCTAGAGAGCGCCAATCTCTTGGCCTGAGTTTGACCCTGCAATCCGTTCTCGGCGACGACCTGGTATTCGTAGACAAGATGATGCGGTTCGTCGTCGAACTTACATTGGCGAAGTACGTTTCACTTGTATTTTATTCTTTGGGTCATGACTTTTAGAGTGTTAGCCTATTAACTTTGATTTCTATTGTTTTAGTGTTTGTTTTTTAGCGTTTTAACTCTTTACTGTTTTAAGATTTTAACGTTTTACATTTTAATTTTTACTGTTTTGGCCCTTTACTATACGTTGTTCAGTTTTTTGAGACAATGGGAGGGGTAGATAGGCAGCAGGTTACTCGTGCCGGAGGTCATTTACGCGTTCTGGCACACTGCAATAACAAAGTGCGATCTTGTAACATTTGTGTCCCTTTCATACTTCTGTTGCATTGTTTATATGTTTATCCTTTATTTGTTTATTTATGCGCTTAATTGGCATTGCTTCAACAGCGTATTTTCACGCTGGGACGATAAATACATTTAATATAAGAAAACTAAGGTACATGACTTACTTGGATTACATTACCTTTGTTGCTTTATTAATTATATAAATATATATTGACACCGTTAGTACTACATAGGACGCCCACAAAAAGAACGAAAGTAGGAAATATAAGCCGAAAAACCAAACATTATTTATATTGACACATATGTACATTAGCGTTTACTGAATCCAAGTATCCTATAATTTTTCTTCTTCGTCTTCTTGTTCCTCATCCTCCGAAGAAGTCATCAATCTTACAAAATTCACGAACGGTGTTGTTTTCATCGAATTTCGTCTTTGTTGGAGTTGTATAGTTCTGGATATCCAGTTGAATGGTTCTTATTGCTGTACTTGGGGGACGCCAGTTAGAGCCACAGTATGTGCAATTGGCGGGTCATATTTGCCGTCCCCTCCTTTAAAGTAATTGTACACATTTTTAGTAATGTGTGCCGTCTGATCATGTACTGGTTTTCCACGGTTTATAGGCGAGGAATTTGCTTTTTAAGTAGCAGATGCATTACCTGTTTGCCACGCCCACCACATATTTATACAGGTTTAAGAGTTTTGTGCAATCTGTTGTGCGCCATTATTCGTGTCTGAATGACTGCACAAACGTTGCAACTCTGCCTGGTTTGTTTTGGTTTGTACACGCGCGCCGGCTACACGATGGCCCTATCTCCCCCTTCCTCTGTCTCAAAAGATTCTGGACAAAGCAGATTTTAATCCCCTGTTTTAGCTTTCATCCTTTAGTCACGCTAGTTTGCGAGTGACTTTAGACTTTAAACTTTGATTTTGGGTCCAAATGACCCTGCTGTGGATGGGCCTTTAAATCCCACTCACTCACTCACTCACTCACTCACTCACTCACTCACTCACTCACTCACTCACTCACTCACTCACTCACTCACTCACTCACTCACTCACTCACTCACTCACTCACTCACTCACTCACTCACTCACTCACTCACTCACTCACTCACTCACTCACTCACTCACTCACTCACTCACTCACTCACTCACTCACTCACTCACTCACTCACTCACTCACTCACTCACTCACTCACTCACTCACTCACTCACTCACTCACTCACTCACTCACTCACTCACCCCTTAAAGCGCTCTCAAAGACCTGAAGTGGTACTTCCCAAAGTAGCGAATTAAACTAGGCGCAGAAAAAAAAATATTATACACACATTAAGGTAGAGAAAATTTCCTATGTCCTTAATACTTATGTTTACCCCTATCTTAGCATATAGGTCTGCTTTATACTGAAAAACCAATGGTATAAAAACATACTGACCCGTTTACTGCCTTAACGTATTGTGAGTCACTCTGAAGCATGGCGTTCGCTTTCACTCCAATGGCCGACTCTGAAACATACATAACTTCATTCTAATGCACAGAATGGAGCATACAAGACAAGTTATTTACACAGAATGATGGGGAAAAAAGAGCAAACTGTTTGAAATTTGGTTCAAAGTAGGAAATTGTTAGAAAATATATTTTACGCTGAAAAATAACCATTATAAACCAACTTTTCGTACCACAGAAACCCAGGATTCATTGCTTTGTTGTTAAACAGTTTTCTAGGTTACATAGCAAACATAACCTCGGCAAACAAGCACCGTATTAAAAGCAAGCCCTTCTTCTAATATGGTAGTGCGTTCCAAATATGGCGCTTTTCAACGTTTAACTGCATTTGCACTATATGTGTAAAAAGCAACCGTTAATATTCAAAACGTATTTTCTAAAGCTCATTCATTTTGCAAAATTATGTGTATTTAAATATTTACATAGCTCATGCTCACTTTTTATATGTATTTCATGATAGGGGCCATATTTCAAACACTTGTCATGAATAAAGGAGTGCCACTTTTTTAATTCGACATTATTTGCTATCCTCTAAACCAATTTATTATTAGTGACCTTATATCAAGTTTGTAAGCTTACGTGTGTGCATAGTAAAGCTTGCGTTGTTTTTCTTGTAAGCTACACATTTACAAAAACTTAAATTCAGTCTTATCTGGGTGCAGTCAGTGACTCGCCAATTGATGCGGTATTACTCCTTCCTCCCGTTGCACTATACTAAGTGGAATGCTGTTATCAGGTGGTTTCTGCTCCGGCTGCTCTGCATGGATCTTAATTTCTGGGTACGCGTGAGCGTTTTCACATAAAAGCCAAAACTCTCATTGAAACACTTTTATTCTCAATCAAAGTAAATGTTTGAGATTTGCCGATCGCTATTAGAACTGTTACGTCGTTACTGTCTTTTTACTAAGACCGAAGATTGTTTACTGTAAACTGTAATGTTCCCTCACACTCGAGGGTCCGGAAGGCAAGTCTGTTTGACTGACCTGATCACTCGGGGATCTGGACGACAGATGTTTGCTCTGCGCGCTCATGGTAAGAAGTCACTTCCCAATTTCTCCACAATTGCCCCTTAAATTTCCGCGCGAAACTCAGTCATGACGCTATCAATGCCTTTCACCTCTTAATTGGGGTTTCACCGAAGCCTACGTGACCATCCCTTGTTTTCCTGGTTCGGCACACCTGTGCTAAGCGATTTCCAAGAAAACTGGTCTTACAGGGTTTTAGCCCGATTACCTGGCGCTTGCCAGTAGTGACTTGTCTGTAACATTAAGTGTCCTTCCTGACAATTTTAACCGTCAACAATCTTCCCAGGTCTATACCTTTTATACATGCGACAATTTTAATATTTTCCAATTATTTAATTCTGCCATATGAAGCAGTATTGTTTCCATAATTATGGCGTGCACAATTTCGGCTTCACAAGTTGGGAGGGCGGCATAATATATTTTAACAATTAGTGCGCTTTACATGACAGTTAATTCCGAATTTCACCAGAAAGTGTGTGAAAAGAAAACAAGCCATATAAAGCGAAAGATTCTTATGCATGACTTTCAATCTCTTTATTAAATGCACTCGTTTTTAATTCCTAACCATTGTCTATGCAGGATCACCAGCATTCATTACCAAACAGGAATAACAGAAAAACGCGTTTTTAGTTTCTCTATTACCTATAGTAAGCAGAGGAAGCATTCTATTCCACCCAAAAATTTGATGCCGAGATTTCACCCCTGGAAAAGAAAGCATTAGGTCCGTGTGTGTATCAGTCTGTAGACAGCATAACTCAAAATAGAAAAGTCAGTTAAAAACCAAAGTTGGTATTTAAGTTTAATATCTTTTAAGGATGCGACACGAAGATTTTGAAGAAAATTCCTCCATCCCAAACTACCTTTTACATGGAAAATTTCTCGAAAATGGCTCTAACGATTTTGATTGCAATGCCATAAGTTTAAAACGTTCTTATGAAAAATGAAATGTATAATTAGAATTTTCTGATTATAGCCCAAGCAGTCCTGTTTACTCTGAATGATTTTTGCATAACTGGTAAACAGTAAGAGATAGACCAAATCTTAGTATAAAAATGTAGATCTTGCTAACACACACAATTTACGTCCAAATAATTTTTTATAGAGTGAACCATTGGAGAAATTCCTTATTTGTTCGAGTTCGGGAATACTTCAACTTTCGTCAAATGGAACATCGTTATTAATTTTTTATATCTGAGCCGTGCAAATAAAACGGAATCTCAAAGCTTTAAATGACTTGACTATCACTCAAACCCTACTGTATTCCCATATACCATATAAGATAATTTCTGCAAATGTTTATCTCAATTAACGCGAAGAAGATATAGAAGTAAGAGTTTGTAAGAATGGTTAGTACAAGGGTAGAGAAAGTCATATGAGTGCAACATATTACATTATGTAATTCGTTACTAGCAAACTTAGCAACATGAATGTTGTATTAATGTTCCTTCTTGGTATCGCTTTATCGGGAATATGCAACACTATACCTTACAGCTAATTTAGTTCACAACTAAATTTCATTTACAATCAATTGAAATTACAAAATTGAATTTAAAAGAAAGGAGTGTGTATGGTATGCACTGTTCAGCACAGATCAGGCGACGTTGATTTGTTTCATTCCGGTCAGACAGCTCAGAGAAAAGTTATCAAAGGGCTTTCACCCTGAACCCGGACTCCGCGCAGATTGTGTTTCCTCTCCACGTATCCACCCCCGCGCCTCTTGGCACAGCTTGCAGTATCGCTAACATCCGAAGATTCCCGAACTGGTGACGTGGAGTACGAAATTGCATCCGTAATAAAAGTATCGGCGCTCTGCTGTGTGTTAGCGGTGTAAAAATATTTTAAAGAAACAAAATGGGTTGAAGCCGAAATTGTGAACGCCATAGTTATGGAAATGATCGAGAAATATTAAAATCGTCGCATGTATAAAAGGTACGGACATGGGAATATTGTTCACGGTTAAAATTGTCAGAAAGGACACATAATGTTGCAAATAGGTATTTAGTGGCAAGCGCCAGGTAACAGGCTAAAGCCCTGTAAAACCACTTTTCCTGTAAATCGCTTAGCACAGGAGTGCTGAACCAGGAATACAAGGGATGGTCACGTATGCTTCAGCGAAACCCCGTTGTCAGTGTAGAACGCAATTAAGAAGCGAAAGGAATTAATAGCGTAATGACGCTGAGTTTTTAAGGGGTAAATGACGGGAAATTGGAAGGTGACTTACTCCCGTGAGCGCGCAAAGCAACCACTTGCCTTCCAGATCTCCAAGTGGTCAAGTCAGTCGCACAGACTTGCCTTCCGGACCCTCGAGTGTGAGAACAGATTACATTTCACAGTAAACAATCTTCGGTCTTAGTAAATACGCAATAACAACGTAATATTTCTAATAGCGATCGGCAAATCTCAAACATTACTGTGATTGTGAATAAAAGTGATTCAACGAGAGTTGTGGCTTTTATGTGAAAATACTCACGCTTACCCAGAAATTATGGTCCATGCAGAGCAGCCACGGGACAGAGACACCTGAGAAGCAGCATTCCGCTTAGCATAGCGGAAAGGGAAAAGGAAGCCGGAATCCCGCTTCCGGGTAAATAGAAACAGGAAGCGTAGGAATATATTTTGGCACGATGCCTGATGTCAAGGATATTTGAACCTGTGCTTTCAACGTTGTTGCCTTTTCATTCTTATTTTTATTTATTGGGAGGGCGCCGTCCTAGAGTCAATTGTCAGCCTCCACTGGATTCAGTTTCATTAAAGTTATATATATATATATATATATATATATATATATATATATATATATATTTCACAAACAAAAATTGTGACATCTGCCTGACATTGCAGGTGACCATAAAGATCCAGAATACAGAGATATATGACAAAGTCAATTTTAAGAAGAAGAAAAAAAAAATGATTAAAATTAATATTCAAAATATCTAAAGAAACATTAAATGATTATAACAAGAAGATAACAGTTAACACATTGAATACAAGTGATTATTTAAAATATATAAAGAGTCTTTTAGGACATGTAAACATATATTTACAATTTCGGACCATTGCACACTCAGTGCCTTGAGGCAGGTACTTGTGAATTTAAAACATGTTCCGCGGGCACCAAAGAGTAGTCCTTTTACCTCCCATGCATTTTCAGGTACATTATATCTCTCACTAAGGTGAGGAATGCATGGTTGGTAGATGGCTTCCTTTTCCTCGTTCACCTGTGTCGCCTGCTGTAAATGTTGCTCCATTCTGACTGTTGGATCAAGAATGAGACCCTTTCCTGCATCCCTCTTGATGGCTACGATATCTGCTCTTCGATGGCTACCATCCTCAGACAGGCAATGGACTTCTTCATAGACCTCCCAATTGGCTCTACGAAGGGCTGTAGAAATTGATGAACGCACACGGTGGTGACGAGTGTTGCGAAGTAATTCTCCCTTTGGGCAATATCCTAGTACATGCCCAAGGGTTTCCACTTCTTTACAATTTGAGTGCCGACATAGTGTTGTTCGCTCTACCTGCTGTCTATATGACAATAAAATGCACAAAAAGTGTCATATGTAGGTGTACTTACCACAAATGATGTCCAGAGTGTAGAGGTTCAGTAAAGGACAAATGTCGAAATCAGAACCATTCTGATAGCGTCGAAGTAGGCTTATTAGCGTGTCGGTAGTAGAATTAAAACTGCCCACAAACTGTTCTAAGATTTTACCTTTAAATGTAGGAGCTATGATTTTCCGATGTCTCTTCCAAATTTCCCCTGAAAGAAGAAGTTGCATATTAGGTCATGTGATGCAGATTAAATATCAAATCGTTTCCAAAGAAATCGAAGGTTCAAGGGGAACGTAAACTATACACACTTGTTAGTTTTACATTCTCTACCACGTACAGTAAGTAGATAAAGTATTGTATTCCACCCAAAAATTCGATGTTGAGATTTTACCGGAAATATATTTTGAGGCCGTCTGAATCCCCCCAAAAAATTCAGAAAAATATGCGTTTGCGTCTGTGTGAACAGCATAACTAAAAAACGAGTCGGTTAAAACCCAAATTTGGTATTTAAGTTTAATATCTTTCAAAAATGGGACACAGTAATTTTAAAGAAAATTCCTTCACCCTAAACTACCTTCTACATGAAAAATATTTTTAAAATTTTGTTTTTCTCGAAAATGGATCTAACGATTTTTATTAAAATGCCATACGTTTAAAACATTTTATGGCAAATAAAATATATATTTAGAATTTTCTGGCTATAGTTTGCACAGTCGTGTTTACTCTTGCTGACTTTTGTATAGCTGGTAAGGCGCAATAGATACACCAAATCTTACTGTACAAAAATATATATTTGGGAAATATACCTTGTTATTTGCATGAGTTTTGGAATACTTAAACTTTCTTCAAATAGACCGTTATTCATTTTTTGTATATGTTAGCCGTGTAAAGAGAGCGGAATTTCAAAGCTTTAAAAGATTAGACTATCACTCAAAACCTACTGTATCCCCATATTCCCCTTGCATCTACAAGGAAATAAGCAATAAGATAATTTCTGCAAATGCTTATCTCAACTAATACGCAGAAGATATAGGAATAAGAGTTTGTAAGAATGATTAGTACAAGAGTTGGAAAGGTCATGTGAATGTGCAACACATCAGATTTTTTCATATACACATATCCACAACGGAGGAATCACAGAGCAGCATTTCAGAACTGACTAGAAAGAACATAAGCATTGAGCCCAACTTAACTGCCATCATCATAGGCCATGATAAATTTATGGAATATTTGCATAGATTCAAGATTATAGAAGATTCTTCATGACTCAGTGATGAAAATGTCCAGTCAGTACAAGTGAGAATGCGTACAACTAAAAGCAAAAATTCTGGGGAAATGTACGGTAAGAAAATATGAGCAATAGCCAACAGATGGCAGTGAATTACCAAAATTGTAGAAGAAGACGTTTTTAAAATGGTTAATAGTATTAACTTCCATAACTTACAAACATTCGATGAACTTCAAAGTAGTAAATACAAGAACAAATACGAATAAGGAGATGTATATATAGGGATGTATTTAATTAATGTATTTGGAGGAATCTATATATATGCATACAACCTAATTCATGGCATGTAGTATGACATATAACTTTTATAGTACTCAACTTGCCAGCTATCCTGCGTCATACAGTAAACATGTTTATATGTATACGTGCACACATATTCACACCTGAGTGGTTATGTATGTTGAGCTGAAGTGAATTAGCCTTTTAGCGATTCTATTTTGGGCTATTCTTGTCGTATGCCGTGATTTGAATAAATATACAATAGAATCGATTAATGGATTAAGGAAGTCCCTCTCAAAGTTAAAAAGCGATATAGGTGAACAAGAAATAATGATTATGTAATTAAAATTACATAATAATTAAAAAACGAGGGAAAAATGTACTCGTTAAATAAAAAATTATTTATTCATTCATTTCTACAACAACAGAACACAGCTCCAAATACAGTAGCTACATGTAATTTATTTATACAAGCTTGACTAAATCAAAACAAGAATATATGAAAGAATGCAAAGGAAGGAATGAACTGTGTAAATTATCAGCTGGCAAACAGTTGGAATAACTGCTGGCTTCCTGTAGCTAAGGTAATAGTGGGGAATGTTCTTAAAATTAATTTATAATATATTTGTTTTATTGTGAGAGAGTTAGAATCGATTACATTTGTTATTTCATTATTGTAGTAGATAAAGAATGCATTTGTATAATTACAATTGTTAGAATAAATATTACTTAGTTATAACATTATTTTGAAGAGTAAGTTCATTTTGTAAATGCAAATCTAAGAAAATCTGGTGTAGAAATGTATAAACCAATAGTTTAACCCTTTCAGTTCCGGTGTCCATGATCATGGACATAGGTATTTTTTTCCTATTTGTGGTAGTTTTAACTGTTTGTATGCTATATTCTTGTTATACTGTCTGTCACCAATTAAACATACGTTTTTGAGACGTTTGTTATTTTTTTTATAATTTATATTGCGTTTTTTTTTAAGAAAAGATGCAAAATCCATGCAACCGCAGTCAAATGATACCCCGTCATCATCCACGCGTGCCATCACACCGATTATTTTAGGTGGGCCCTCCCTGTCCTTTACAACAGGCACATTTGACTGCGGTTGCCGAGACTCGAATTCACGACCTCAGGCTTTGAGTGCGTGGCCAGTGTACTACGTATTGCCTTAACGATCATGGGTATTCAAGCCAGCAGGCTGAAGGTGTCCCAGACCGCTTAATCTGAACCGGGTTCGAATTAGAGGAAGAACGGCATAAGTAGCAAAATCACTCGGTACTGAAAGGGTTAATTATGTAGTCATTAACATTTAAAGGTTCAAATATTTTATTAGAAACAAAGCCGAACATGTAGTAATACACTATGTAATGGAACATATGGATCAATAAACTGATTGAAAGACACGCGCACACATACGCACACATTTCATTTCAGGCTTCATTTAATCAGTGGAGATCAAATCATGCAAAACAGTTATGGAAAAATTTAATTAATACGCATATATTGCTTTTTCCGCTTGACAGGGTTAAAGGCAAGGAAATGAGTTCATCAGAACTTCTTGACCGTTAGGAAAAAGAATATGAACTATTTTCTTTGTTACAAACTCGCGACGGGAACAACGGTATACGTTTTATCAGGTTAATTATGATCTTATTAGGAACAACGGACCTACCTTCACTTACCAGCACACCTTCTCCAAAGAATTGCTTCATCAATTTGTAACGGGAACTTTTGGCGACATACTGCTTGTTATTAAGCAGAAGCTGTAACCAAAGAAAATTATATTTTCGCCAACATGTAACTCTAAAGGTATTCTCGCCTCTCATTAAGAAAGGCAACGTAAGCTCTAACACTTTAATGTGTAATTAAAAGTAAGGAAATTGCAGCTGTATGTAGATTAATGCAATATATTACCAAGTTTAGCACAAAAATTGTCCTAAATAATATTTCCAATAGTATAAAAAGAATTTAATGCACTAGGCATCTAATATTACAAAACACTCTTACGAAACATTTTTATATCAATCAATGGAGCAAACGTGATCAATATAGATTGAACAGGCGTGGCCTACAGGTTAAAATCCGGCACAGACCAATTCTGTTTAAATCTGGCATGGGCAAAATCACCTCAAAAGGGCTACTCCACTGAAACGCGTTCTTGTCTCACTCCACCAGCTATCTTTCCCCTTCCCTGCTGTTCAGTTTTACCTCATTCAGTGGCGAATATGGATTCGTCGAGGCCTCTTGTTTCATTAAGAGTGGTAGAGATACTTTTTGTAAGTTACAAAAAAAGAACAGGAGAGAGAGAGAGAGAGAGAGAGAGAGAGAGAGAGAGAGAGAGAGAGCGCTCAGCCTTCTAGCGTGTAGTATGCTTTCCTGTTACGTACGTACGTCAGAACACTTAGAAGGCTACCTTCAAGAAAGAAGATCCTCGACCATCAGCCATGGATATACACCGTTGGATTGACGAAGTATTAAATGTTAAGAATGAAGAACTACTGGCAATTCAACTGGTAGGAAAACAGAACGCCGCTTATATTAAATTCAATAATACAGTGATTTACCACCGCTACTTGCGTCACCGAGGTGAGTCCTCTATCGAACTGTTGAATGGAGCAACTATATCACTGCGGCAGAGGAGGAACTCGTTACTATACGCATACTTAACATACCGCTAGAAATTCCAAATGACTGTGTACGAAACGTGTTGGTAAACTACGGCGAGGTTCGGTCGCTTGAAAGGGAAAATGGGTAATGGGCTGTTGCGCTAGGGGTTTTAGGTACTGCTTCAAAGTTGAGAGCGGAATTAGGGTAGCAACGCTGCAGCTTAAGAAACCGATTCCCTCCAACATATTTGTTGTTGGGCATGAAACCTATTTTACTTATCCTGGACAGGCACAAGTTTGTTTTTCGTGTGGGAGCATCTCACACCTACGCCATGCGTGTCCCAACAGGGGCTACCGCCAGCCAGTCAATGTTTAACCCAGGACAAGGCTCACCTTGAGTGATATTTTCAAGGACTCTGCTCTGCCTTCTGATGACGTCTCCTTGGCTCCGAGTACTTCAATAGCTGCCCCGGGGTCTGCAGTAACGTCTAAGGATGCTGCGGTTCCTATGGAAACTGCGCTGCAGGTGTCTACCTCCAACCTACCGTCCCCCAGTGTGTCCTTGGAACAGCAGTTGATAAGTCAAATGCGGCAGGTGGGCCGCTCCCTTTCATTTCTTCGGAACAACGTGCTCCTCGCTCTGAATCCGGCACAGACACTGGAGATGAACTTCCCAAAGAGATTTCTGATTTACGTGGTCCACCCGGGCAGCTTGTGAGTGATATTTCCGTCCCTGTGCATGCCGGGGCTGGTTTTCCGTCGGCTCCTACAGGAGACAGCACTGCCTCAGTTGACTTTATCTCCTCCCAGCCTACCGATGACTCACCAGCTGCTATGACCTTGGATGGTGATAGTTGGAATTCTGCAATGGACGCAGAAACCTTCACACATATTCACCACGAGAACCGTCAAGCCAGGACTTTACCATTGGTTCCGCAAGCAAGCGTCGTAAAAAGACAGAAGTACTTCACGCTGGGATTTCTTTGACCGCCATGCTGACCATGCTGCTTCCTTAACTCGCTCATTTCCTGCTTCTCTGTCCTTCCTTTTCTTTCCAGTATGACCCGCGCCTTATGTGTAGCCACAGTGAATTACAATAACAATTGCTCCCCCACTAAATTGTATGCCCTTCAGAGTTTTTTGTATGACTTCGATATTGATGTATTGTTCTTACAAGAAGTCACCTTTTTCCCGATTTTTCCTTTCTTCACAACTACACAGCGCATGTGAACTTAGGGACCAACCGCAGAGGCACGGCACTTCTCACCAAACCTGGCATTGCGCTCCACTCCGTTGAATGTCTTCCCTCTGGACGTGGAATATCCGGTGATTACCAAGACTGTCAGTTCATCAACATCTATGCCCCCTCAGGGAATAACAGACGGAAGGAGCGAGAGGACTTCTTTCGCATGGACCTGCCATATCTACTTCGCGCCTTGCCTAGCGCTTATATTCTGGTGACTTCAACTGACCCCAGCTGACTGTACTGGTTCCTATCTACCTAGTGGATGCCTACAACAATTGTCTTCCAATCTGCGTATGGTGGATGCCTGGCTGGTGAACCGACAAATTGTGGCCTACACTCATGTTCCCAGTCGCTCTGCTTCCCGATTGGATCGCTTCTATCTTTTCCAGGACGTTGGGCAGCACATTCGCTGAACATGTCCCACGCTCTTTTTCTGATAATTTAACCCTTATTATCCACCTTGATCTCCGCCTCTCCTTTACTGCCGATTGGACGCTCACATTGGAAACTCAACACCGTCTGCCTTCAACACGGGTTCATTGTCGCTGAACCATCGAACTTATGAATACAGTGGTCGACAAAGAAATCTCGCTACACCGACGTCGCGGATTGGTGGGACATGTACCTCAAACCTCAACTGCAACTTTTTTTTTCGATGTACATCCCGAGCACGCGTTCAGGATGAAGAGCATACAATGCAATTTTTCTTTCGTTGCCTTCGGGATCTTCAGGAGAGTCCCGCTGCCTGGGTTGATCGTCGCACAAAAATCAGTTAGTATCGGGCGAAAATTTCATCAATTTATTGGTGACGGATGGATGGCCTCAAGGTTCGCAGTCGTCTCCTTGCGGCCGTTACGGAAGAATGAATCAATCTGTATCACCTCATGCAGTCTTTTAAACGTCGTTGAGCAAATTTTATTCTGAAGGTGCCAAACGAATCAGGGTTTACACATACTTAATCTTCCATCTCCCGTACCTTCTGATCCTACTTTGCGGGCCTTTTTATTTCGGACCTCCCTGTTTCTCCCTCTTCACTACCTCGACTGCTACAGATCGCCCCTCTCTCCGAACATGAATGTGTATGCCTTTATCGATCCATTAGTAAGTCCAAAGTCTTTGCCGCTCTTCAGGTAAAGACCTCCAAAACTCCTGGCAGTGACGGTCTGCCCATGGAATTCTACCGTTCCTTCTGGAATTAGATTGGTGATGACTTAACGGAGATCTTCAATGTCATCTTACAACTTGGAAAACTCTGTGCCTCACAGAAGCGGAGCATCATTGTTCTCATTAGGAAGAAACTTCTCTCATCCTAGACTGCTGACTTCCGTCCCATTACTGTCCTCAATTATGATTATAAGCTACTGGCCCGTGTATTAACCAACAGACTTCGACCTATACTTAGAAAGCATATTCAATTTTCACAACATTGTGGTCTTCTGCGTCGCAACATTTTTGACGTGTGCTCCTTACGTGACTCCATTGCATATTCCTCTTTGCAAGGACCCCCTGCTGCATTACTGTCTTTGGACTTCAGACGTGTCTTTGACAGTGTTTGTCATGATTATTTGTATACCTGTTTGGCTTGGATTGACTGAAGTGATGCCTTTATCTCTTACATCCAATGTTTAGATGCATCTCGAGTTGTGTGCAAGTTAATGAGTTTCGGTCGCAAATTTCCTATTGGAGGATCGGTCCGCCAAGGGTGCCCTGCGTCGATGATATTATTCATTCTTGTCTTGAATTCCTTGCTTTGCCAGATTTACCACACAATTATGGGGCTGTCTTTACACCTGCACCATCTACGTTTACTTGCCTATGCTGATGACGCCACTGTAATCCTTCCTGACGCTACTGAACTCCTCTCATTGTGGGATGTCATGCACCCTCCCCGTATGGAGGACTTTACTAGCCAGTACCTATAGCCAGCCGCCTGCTGGGAGCAGAGGGACGGACCGGGCAGTGTGAAGACGTTGAAGCGGGTGGTCAGCCAAGCACCAGGTACGATAGTGAGGAAGAGGTTGATATGAAATGCAGGCGAAATCTATGAATGGAAAGTTGGTGATGAAGCAATTGGTGGAATGAGTGCCGGTGGAAACCGGAGGACCAGGAGAAAACTCGCCCAGATGCTTCTTTATCCCATTTCTTCTCTGTCTGAAACATTTCCTTTGATCAAGAGCTCTGTATGAGCTCTTGATCAAAGGAAGTGTTTCAGACAGAGAAGAAATGGGATAAAGAAGTTTAGCCTGATAGCTATGCAATCATCTGCACATTCATTTCAGGGGTCGAGCGTAACAAGCTACGTCACAGTGGGGTGTTTCCCTTGAAATGCAGATCTCCAATGTGTGTATTACTACCGAGGCTCCGCGGTAACGTGTGAGGCCCACATTCGGGAGTTCGTGGCTTCATTTCCCGTGGCCGACCTTGATCGAGGGGTATTTCAGGGGGTTCTCCGGGTCGCCGGGTGAATGCTAGGAAGGATAAGTAGATCTCTAAAATATCTTGTCCTTCCTTTCATTTCATTAATCATTTGATTCGTCCTTCATCATGTTAGTTATTTCAGGGTGGCAAGTGTCAGCGAAGGCATTAGGTGCAACTTGGCAGGGATGACATGCGCACAGGAACCCTTCCCGTTCGTCGTGCGCGGGTTCCGGGCGGCATCTGAGGGCGTTGGAATCATCGTCGAGGTCCCCCTGAGGTAGCCCGGAAGACCTCAAGACTTCAAGGTATCACTAAACTTGGGAAACGTTATAGACCTCTGTCTATGTCTGTACTGTTAGTCTGGATCTGGCCGCCCAGTGTCTCCTCTCACCTTATACTTCCTCCCAGCTGTGCCCCCTTGGGGGCATAGTACAATAAGCCTGGCTTTAGTGCCAAACCCCCTCCGTATCTCTCCTATTCCTATGTATATTACTAGTATTAGTGGAGACCTGGGTAACTCGCAACTTCATGATTTTATCTGCTAAACATACAGTTATGAGCAGGGCGAGACATTTCAGTATGTGTCTCGTCAATTTAGTGTACACGGAGTAGCCCACGAGATACCGGGCAGCGACATCGTAAACAATACAGCCCCTTATGCGCACGCAATCAAGCGGAGTAACCTTTACTTGTAGATGAACACCTAATTTAAAGTTATATGCAGGGTTACAGGGTAGCCATTAATTTGCACATTGAGATATGTAAAAGGTCAATACAATAAAAACTTAAATTATATGAAAGATTGAAGTATTTATATCATTCATAAATGCATACATAAATTTCATTATTTTGTAGCCTGTTGTATTGTATGCCCATATGTCTGAAAAACATTGTATAATATCTTATATGTAACACTCCCTCCATCGATACAGAAATGCATTGAATCTTAACTTCTCCACAGTGTATACATGCATTTATAACTCTAGTCCTGCACTTGAGACAGGCTTAAATATTTATTTCAGTTCAAATAACGGACTCTTGACTGGAAAACTGACCGAAAAAATTATCAAATTCACAATTTTTAGATTTAGGTATATAAATGTTCTCCAAACCTTCAGTCATCAGTTGGCAGTGAAAATATTTACATTGTCATTTTTAAATGTCTAGCGCAGGCTTTAAATGTCACGTGCGATACAGTTAAATGCTTCTTTTCTGCTAAAATTTTTGGCAGTGTATAAACAAAGTATAGACAAAAAAAGAGATAAAAACAATCAAATTCAGGGGAAAGGAGTGTTTAAACTACGAATCAGAGGAAAGAAAATACTAGACAAAAGAGAGAAGGTGTGACAAACAAGTAATCTGACTCATGGTCATGATGCACGTATAGAAAAATTGGTTTTTCTCGAATTTACATTTTTAATACACTATCTGCTCCATGCAGATTAAATTTTGTGCTATGCACAGTGTTTCTTTTCAAAATCTGAAGAAGTTTATAAATATTTTTATTGTCCATTAAAGCAAAGACATTAATTACTTTAAAATTATATTTTCTTCCTAACAGATATTGATGTTATTTATTCGGAAATTACAGTTCATAAGAAAAAATTGTGATATTTTAGTTTTTGATGCGCATGGAGCATTTTCAATATTAAGATATTTCCACATTGTGAATAAACTAAATAATTCCCTCCAAACTATAAAACAGATTGTGTAGTATTTTATAACATAAATACCCTTAAGTGCACAAAGTATTGACTTCATATCTATACATTCAAATTTCAGTCCCAGAGTCTCTTAATGCTGAGTTAGGTTTCCTATTTGCAATTAGTGTAAAATACTGTGCTATGCACTCTGGAGCAACCGAAAGGCAATGCCTGAGCTTGCCCTAATGTCCGCGTGATCGTAACCTGCAGTGCTCTTGTAGGACCGAAAATTTACTCAAATGTCTCACCCTGGTTATCAGTGCAACGCCATGAGCAGGCTGAGCTCAGTGAGCACCAGTTGCCCAGCAGTAGTGGCTTACCTCAACGGAGACTGGATCTGCCAAAACTAATAACAATCTTGATCCAATCCATAGACGTGAAACTCCTCCATATTCCTTTGGTACCCGTTTGAGAAGGTACTCGAAAATAGCTTGAATAGAAAAGGTTGACATTGTGTAAGCATAATATTCCTCATAAGGCAACGTAACACTGAAGCTTTGATCTTTCATACTTTAATCCAAAGATTCTTATACATTTACCACGCTCACCAGACTTGATTAATACTTTCTATATTACAATTTTAAGTTTTCATTAAATATTCCATAAAACTATTATAGTGACCAAACATAAGAAAATAATAAACCCATGTGAAGTGGTTTCTTCAAAATATCGATTTAAACTGCCTTGCTCATTGTTGGTAAAGTTATTACAATTCCACAACACTATTTTTTTTTTTTTTTTTTTCAATTTCTGTGATGCAGTTTACACGTTAAACAGATAACAAAGATTTACAATCAGTAGGCAAAAGGAATGTAACACATTTTTCATTACACATTCAAAAATCTTGCAGTGAATTTCAAATTAATCATGCTATGACTCTTTTATCAGTATTTCAGTGACTGAGAATTGTTGAAAATATGCTATGAAAATAATAGAACATACAAACTGAAATGAATTATGTGCTTAACATAAGACTGCTATGCAAAATGTTTGTTATCTTTTAAATTTTAGCATAAGGTTTTATTAACCCCTAGTTTTCTTTAGAAGCGTAAATCAGAGTCACGACCCTTCATTTTTCTAGTGATTCTTGTCTTAATAAATTAATGGATAGAATTATACCGATATAGTATACCTACATTTGTTGGATAGGCCGAATTCCAAAGCGTTTCCAAGGATAGGTAGAGGTTTCGGTCCAGGAACCTTATCCGCACATTCATGAATTCTGCGCATCCGTGACTGAGATCCTCTCCAAAGCAGGTACAGTCCAATTAGAAGAAGACTCAGTATGAATGTTAGCATGTTCCTGTAACATGTCATAATGAATACATAACAGAAACGCGCATCCTAGAACGTGGCAACATAAGGAACAGTGGTTATGTTCCTAATGGGATGTGTGCGTGGAGGTGCCTAGGAATTCTCAAGCATCGGAGAGCAATCTACCACACCATGGATCTACTGCGGGCTACCACCCCCCAGAGGGAAGGGATGAGGCGAAGTGACACCGGAGGCTTGTCAGAGAACGGAGCTCAGAGAGACACAGAAGTTCCTAGAATAGCCATCAGAAACGATGGCGGTAAATGATATATAACGCGCAGGTAAGGGTAATAGGGGAAGTGCTGCGTTGCAATTGTTTCCTATCTTTCACAGGAAATGTTTGTACACATTATGCCCCATGTCCCTCGCTTGATGGTGAACAACGCAACATATTTTTTTTGTTCAACATCGTCGAAACTTTTAGCGAAGATACTGTTACGCGATGGAGTGGACTAATTGTTCGGAATTATTTAGTTTCACTGTTAAACTGTAGGCAGGTACTCCCACTCGCGCCTTCTCGGCGATGATCCCGTACCTATAGATAAGGTGCTGAGTGAGTGAGTGAGTAAGTTAAGTAAGTTAAGTAAGTAAGTTTAAGTTAAGTAAGTAAGTTTAAGTAAGTAAGTTTAAGTTAAGTAAGTTAAGTAAGTATATTAAGTAAGTAAGTTAAGTAAGTTAAGTTAGTAAGTTATGTTAGTAAGTTAAGTTAGTAAGTTAAGTTAGTTAAGTTAGTTAAGTTAGGTAGTAAGTTAAGTTAGTTATGTTAGTAAGTTAAGTTAGTAAGCTAACTTAGTTAAGTTAGTTAGTTAAGTTAGTTATGTTAGTAAGTTAAGTTAGTAAGTTATGTTAGTAAGTTAAGTTAGTTAAGTTAGTTAGTTAAGTTAGTTAAGTTAGTTAGTTAAGTTAGGTAGTAAGTTAAGTTAGTTAGTTAAGTTAAGTTAGTAAGTTAAGTTAGTTAGTAAGTTAAGTTAGTAAGTTAAGTTAGTTAAGTTAGTTAGTAAGTTAAGTTAAGTTAGTTAGTAAGTTAAGTTAGTTAAGTTAGTTAGTAAGTTAAGTTAGTTAAATAAGTTAGTAAGTTAAGTTAGTTAAGTTAGTGAGGTAAGTTAAGTAAATCAATCAATCAATAAATATTTAAATAAATATTTAAATGGATATATACAGGATGGAAGTGCAATGATCCAACATTCTCATGTTGTGAATAACAAGAAAGTCTAATACCAAAATATTGAAACGTTTATAGTTTTCTACAAAAAATATTTTTATAAAAAAGTTATCACCTGGCTGAATTATTATTGACTGAAGGTTCTTGATTTATGGCTAGATTCAT
Organism: Tenodera sinensis; assembly: GCA_030765045.1. Taxonomy (NCBI): domain Eukaryota; kingdom Metazoa; phylum Arthropoda; class Insecta; order Mantodea; family Mantidae; genus Tenodera; species Tenodera sinensis. The sequence continues at coordinate 47,942,341 of CM060972.1, forward strand.
AGAAAATTGCAGTAAATTGTGGGTTTTTTAAATTTAATTTACAACAAAAAGTTGTTGTTTATTCAATTTTCTATGAATATAGCCATAAATCAAGAACCTTAAATGAACAATTTTTCAGTCAGGTGGTGATAAATTTTTTTCATAAAATGTTTTTTTTCTAAAAACTAAACTTTTCATATTTTGGTATTAGACTTTCTTGTTATTCACAACATGAGAACTTCACTGTTAAAATCTGGCGGATCATTTCACTTTCACGTATGAGTGTGTGTGGTGGAAAAAATATTATAATAAAATCCTTAAAATTTGCACTATATTGTTAGTCTGTATTCGGTGATAGAGTTTTAAAGCAGTTTCACTGTTTTATTGCATGTTTAATGACCTCAATAAACGTCAATTGATCAACAATGCAAATAGAAAACATTAATCAGTTCACGCTTCATTATGAATATACACTGCTCTAAGAAATTTTAGAATAAACATTTCTATTCATATTCAGCTTACGACACTATTAGATTATCCTATCAAATTTTTAGCAAACAATAAAAAAATTGTGCCTAAATTATAACAGTGTACTTTATAATAAATTACACTTCAATAGCTATGATTACTGTGCAATTCTCTTGCCAGAAAATTATTCTTCAGTTACACGCAAACTTTTCTAACACATTACTATTTTATTGTTTTGTATCGTTAAGATTTAGAATCATACTGAGTTTTGGATCGTTATGATGAACATGGAAACTTTGCGAAATTAAAATGCTACGAAATAAAGTGAGTGAATTTGACACAAATATTCTTTTAAATCACTCTATATAGATTTCATACTAAAGGAGTGTAGAAGGGGATTAAATGAGGCGTCATTCTAGGTGCAAAGGAATCACATTGTCACATTGATGTTATGTGTACATACCACATGTTTTTGATATAGTATATTAAAAATTATAACCTTTCAGGCCAATTCTCTCACTAGCTGTTGAGAAAATAAGTTGGCTGCTTTGACAATCTACATCAAAATCTACTTGCAGTGAAGTTTTCAAATTGTTGGAACCAAATTTTAACATTGTTATACTTAAATATACTTTGCAAATTCATTACATGATTTGCTAATATAACATTGGTTTATAAAATAGATTCAGAAGTGTAATACACCTTCCCCCTGTTATGCTTTCTGATTAAAAAACAATTTCTTAAGGCTTGCAGTTAGTCATGTTTACTTTCCTAGTAATTTCCAGTGATACATTTCATTCATCTCTTAGGAGTCCTGATGAAACGTTTAAACTAATTGAAAAAATTTTCAACCAGGGTAGAATTTGAATATAAACGAAAAGTTATAAAAATGAAGAAAATATACTGTTTTTAAACGAGGCGTGTTGACTTTTGATGTGTACTCCTGTGTTGGTTGGCAGTGTAAGGATTTTAATATCTGCACCATAAGATATCCATGACTCTTAAATGGCAGCAAAAGTTATACTTCACAGAATTAAAACCTTTTTTATTTTATATACCGTATACCAAGAGGAAAATAAATATATGTTGAGACATTTGGTTAGAGAACATTGCTTATATCGAAACGGATAGTGAATAGCATAAAAGTAAACATGCTGGAAAATAAATATATTGACTGTCTGTCTTCAAGAGCTTTGGGAGTATTAGCACCAAAAGTGTGCTTAGGCAGTTCTGCATTGTATTTTTCAGATCATATCAGAAACAGGTATGTTGAAATATATTCCAATAAGGACCATAAGTGATAGAAGAACATGAATAATAGGACTAAATCCTCAGGTACGTTCTGTTATTATATTCAAGAGTGTTGCTGTGTTACAAACGTTCAGGTGTGGAGAACTTTTACACTTTGTTGTTATTATTCCAGTCTTAGCAACGACATAATTAAGGATACCACTCTGTGAAATTTTGAAAATCTACAGTTTTTATTATTTTGATTTTGTATTTTAGCACAACAATCAACATAAACTGAGGAGTACATATGCCAAGTTGCATACATTTAATTAAATTAGTTGCTAAGATATTAATACTTTATTATAATTTTTTAATATTTTTATAAATGGTTGCCCACGATGGAATATTGACTTGAAAAGCTTGATCAGTTTTAGTTATGTTCTTTAATAGAATGTTAGCAAATTGATGAGATAATTTGTTAATTTTATTATTAGTTTGCATAAAAATGAATTTTAAAGTTTAAATTTATTTTTTGTTTAAATTTCGAAATGTTAACTTTAACATTTAATTACTCAGAAGTTATGTTATAAACAATTATATAATTTCTTTCTAAATGTTATTTCTAAGGAGGTATACCAAATTTCATGCATATGTACTGAAAACAACATGTTGATTTAAATGGACATAACCACTTAAAAGCAATCACTTAAACGACCACGTGAAATAGCTAAACAGCCCGTAAGGCTATAAAAAGCATATCAAAATAAAGCGGATTATTTATAGTATTTGATAAAACAATCAATTTTTGTCACTTTTTGAAATTTTCAGCCTCTTTACACGGATGCATATCCTTAATATGATAATATAAATTATCTAGTTATGCATTAACCTGTATGTGTTTATTCTATTTATCTCTGTGTTACTTTAACCTATGTCAATGAAAATAAATTAAAATTTAATTTATGCATTTTTATGCCACCATCAACCATTACGTGTGTGATTTTGATTTCACATTAATGTTGCTTCAGAAGGTCTTACCTACAGTTCAAATTATATTTTTGTTTGAAAATGCAACACAATCCTAAATTGCAACAGTATAAACGATATTGTAACGGAAATTAATAAATGAAATTGCTAAATTTATTATTCTCGATTTTGAAATTGATTAGTCCTACGTTTAGATGAATTCACATTGAAGATAAACATATGACTGTTGGATTGATTGTTGTACTTACGTGTTATATATCCAGGACAAGTGAGTTGATCGGAAATTTCACACTATGTGCCCACGTACCATTTAAACACCTGTATTTATAAACTAGCTGTCCTTGACGACCAAGTTTTCCATAATTTCTTGTTATTCCAGAAAACATCACTCTTCTTAATTGTATTTACGATGTATTTTCCCCTTCCATGATATTATTGTGCACTTGCATAAGCTATTTATTTTAATAGTGATGTATCTCACTTTCTTAAAGATACCCTTGGCAACTCCTACTCAGCTGCTTATACGCATTCTAATGGACGTCATTCAATTGGTAATTGCAGTTTGTATATAAGAATATGTTATCTATTGTAAATGCAAGCACATAACAAACTGACTTGTCAGCCAAGTAAATAGCAGCTCCGCGAGGGAACCTTTATACACAGTAGTAAAGGAATTCTGTGATTTGATAAACTCTGTGTCTCTCTTGTGCTGTGGCATTGATCTCCCATTACTCTGTTAAAGTATTGTTGTTGTTGTTGTTGATGATAAATAAAAACCAGTTGCCCATTATTTCTGTCGTGCGCTAATGATGCTTTTCTTAAGTAAGAACATTTTATTAACATCAGAGGATCGACTTCCAAAGCCTGTGAATTTTGCATTGGGTTTTGAGGGCTTGGAACGAAAACCATTTCAATGTACAAGGGGATAAGTAGAACAAGCAAGAAACCTAATGGTCTGTAAAGATTCTTGTCTTTGTTCCGTTCCATTGGTAGGAGATTTTTGTCTCCTACTGAAAGAAAAATCTACCTTTAAGTTAGTCAGCTGGAGTATGGAGCAGGAGGAGAGAAAGAGAGAAAAAGGGAATAAAACTTCAAGTTGGCGACTTTATTGAGCGACCAACGCAAGTTAAGACGTTAGTTAACCATCTTCACCCACGGAGTACTCCTGCATTCTCAGTGAACGTTCTGAAATCTCAAACTTCCTCCTTCGTCTACTGACAACTCCTGCGTTCACTCTGTTGTCTATGTTGTATTAGTCTAGTACACAAAGTTTGCTACCAGATTTGAAATTTTCCCTGTACAAGTTCTTCCAGCAATAAGTGCAATATAGTGATATTCCTGTTGTTCATCTTTACTCAGAGCAGACGTGTGGTCAAAACCAAATATATTTTTTTAATTTTATGCATATAGTTTATTCTTTTCTCCTGATTATAGAGAAAACATTTTTCTTATCAGTCCCAAGGGATTGATACTGAAGTACCAAACAGTAGAGAAATTGTGTGTGTGTGTGTGTGTGTGTGTGTGTGTGTGTGTGTGTGCGCGCGTGCGTGCGTGCGTGTGTGTGATGCCAGATTTCAGCTCTTCGCCGTGATATATCGCTTTGGTTACGCCGAACTTCTTTTCCTAGTTTCTGAACATCTGAAATATCCATGTGCAGTAAAAACAATTAGCGAGCCATTTAAAAAAAGCAGACCAAAGTTTGGACCAATATTCTAGTGAGGATATCAGTATTTTAATTGAAGAGGCGTAGTCAAACAACTGAGGATTAAATACAGGAAACCTACTTCTAATGAATATCCTACTTAAGAAAATTCTTTCCTTTATATTCAGCACATATCTATTTCCTCATTTCCCCGGATTAGCCGCTAAAATTATTATTATTATTATTATTATTATTATTATTATTATTATTATTATTATTATTATTATTATTATTATTATTATTATTATTATTATTATTATTATTATTATTATTATTATTATTATTATTATTATTATTATTATTATTATTATTATTATTATTATTATTATTATTATTATTATTATTGTCTTTCTCATAGCCTGGTGGATTAGTTGCAGTGCCAGCTGTGAAAATAAATCTTAATTAAAAAGTAGGAATGTTTTAGTAAGTGTTTTTTTTTTTAAATCACTACTAGTATTAAATATTATTAAATATTATTAAATAAACGAATTATTAATTATTCCTTGGAACGCTCTGAACTAATACCACTCCAGCTTTTCATATTAGCGATAATTTTTATCGTCATATGAAACCCTCTCGTGCTACTACTACAAAAAATACCTTCTATCCTTTACACGCAATATGTTTCACGATTTATTTTCTCAAATATGTCCTTAACGGCGTTATTAAAATCAAATGTGTTGAATACATTTGCTTGTTGAACATTCTAAGAATGACTTGTATAGTCTGCTTCATTCTTAATGAGTTAAATACAGGGTGGAAGGGAAGTCATTACATTTATTTAGACCAGTGGTAGATCTTGGTATTTGGAACACATTTTCTATCTTAAGTTTTTGTCTCCGACCATTTCCTACGGAGATATTTTAATTTTGTCAAAAAAAAGCTGGCAATTCAGCAGATTGTGCAGGTGTCACTTTCTCTAGTTCACTAAATGAACAAACTTCCTAACGGTGCGGCTTGAAAACATAAACACACACCCTGCCTTGTCCTTCTGTGTTTACTGTGCATGTGTAAGCCAATCACAAGCGTTAGCTTCCAAAACACAAGGCGAAAGCGAAAGTGTTTACATCCACAAACCAGGTCAATTCCCTGACCAACGTTAACACAACGTTGTCGACATGTTATACGTCTGAAGGGACTGAATGTAGTATTCCTTCACGTCTTTTAAGTGATTAATTATTTCGTAACCTGTGTGATGTCCCATAATTACTACCGAAGGTATTTCAGAAGGAAGTTACTCTACGCACGTATGTTCTTGTGGAATCACGCATCCAATTTGAATCAAAAACTATTTATTCTTTTGAAATGGGCTGACCAAAGAACAAAATACCATTCGACTTTTTTGTTTATAATGCTTCTATGAAGCACATATTACAAGGAATGTAATGACATACATTCCACCCTGTATAGTTTTTGAACCGTAAGATACATAGAATATCTTATTTCTCTATATATTATATAAATAGTTAAAGCACAAAATTTACGCCCATATGAAATGAAAATGGGGAAAAACCAAAACTTGCGAACAATTTTTAATTTGAGGACTATTGGGGGAAGATTAATTTCCATCGCAATACTGATGCTTCATTCTCAGGATATGCTGAAATGAAGTACTAATTTTGGCATTAAATCAAATATTCATTTTTGAGTTACTCTCCTGTCTCTACTCCCTCTCTCTCTCTCTCTCGCGCGCGCACACACACACACACACACACACACACACACACACACACACACATACACACACACACGTATATGTAGCTACATTCTTTCTAAGAAGGTTCCTTTTTACTTTCTCTACTGGTAAGTAGGGGAAGTATTGTATTCCACCCAAAAATTCGATGTTGAGATTTCACCGGAAATATATGTTTTGAGGCCCCCTGAATTCAGAAAAAGCATTTTTAGAAAAAGGTCCGTGTGTGTCTGTGTGTCAGCCTCTGGACAGCATAACTCAAAAACGAAAAGTCGGTTAAAAACCAAAGTTGGTATTTAAGTTTAATGTTTTTTAAGGATGCGACACAAAGATTTTGAAGAAAATAGCCCCACCCTAAACTACCCTTTACATGGAACATTTTTCGAAAATTTTGATTTTCTTGAAAATCGCTCTAACGATTTTGATTAAAATGTCATATGTTTGAGATATTTTGATGACAAATGAAATGTATATCTTGAATTTTCTGGCTATAGCTCCTGTAGTGGTATTTACTGTGGACGACTTTTGGATAACTGGTAAACCATTAGAGATAGACCAAGTCGTACTATACAAAAATGTAGATCTTGCTAAAATACACAATTTATGTCTTGATAAATTTTCTTGTAAAGTGAACCATTTCGGAGATATCCCTTGTTATGTGTGTGAGTTTCGGAAAACTTAGAACTTTCGTGAAATGGATCATCGTCGTTCATTTTTTTATTCGTTAAGTGTGCAAAGACAACAGAATCTTAAAGCTTTAAAACATTTGACAATCGCACAAAGCCTACTGTATTCTAACATTCCCCTTGCACCTACACGGAAATAAGATAAGTTGTGCAAGTGTTTATCTTAACTAACACAAAGAAGATATAGGAATACGACTTTGTAAGAATGGTTAGTACAAGAGTAGAGAAAGTCATGAGTGAGTGCAACACATCAGATTTTTTAGTCAGGAACCCGGAAAATATGTATTTCCGATAGAATAGCGATATTGAATTTTTTATTCGAAAGCAACACTTCTACTTACCATTGATACAGAAAATCCAATAGTTGGACAGATGTTCTGTTTTAAGAATGTCATAAAAGCACGCTTGCTAATGTATAGAAGACGACAGTGTTGAACATGAATAGGAAAGGTGAAAAATGTCTAACCTAAGGATATTTGACAAATAAAGGGTAATAATGTACAGGACTGTTGTACTATTTGGAAATAGGATAGCTGATAATATTAGAACACTTAATTAGGTGCAGCATACAAATGATTGTGAATAATGTAAAAGACTCACAGATACTTTATAAACCAGTATCTTGTAAAACATTTATGAACAGATAAACAGTAAATTTAGTAATCATTCCACGAACACTAAATGTAGACCATTCACTTCCCAAATTGAAATTAGATATTTGTCTCTTAAATATGGAGCGCAAGGCTCATATTTTACCTTTGTTTCTCACTATTAATCACCTTGATTAGAAAGCGTAATAAGCTATGGTGCAAATGTACCTAATATATTTTTAGGTGGTGTTTAACGCCCGCTTTTACCACATGCATCACCACAGGCGTGACACTGATGATACATGGAATGAATATAGAACACGGGTGGAATTAGACGAGGAAACCCGCCCATGCGCCGCTTTCTCCACCACAAATCCCACATGCGGTCGCCTGGTATCGAACCCAGACCACTTTCATGACAGGCGAATGGTCTAACCATTCAGCCACGGCGCGGGCACCGTCCTACGAATATTTTGTAGAAATTATTTATAAAATATGTAATAATGGGTAGAGCGTACACGCGAATATAATACATCAAATTGTTATAACGATTCCCAAACTTCCGAAGAGAATACAGGAGGGCATGATTCCCACCCTTACCTAAGTAACAACCTCCGAACGCAAAATGAATACTCAAAGTAAACAAAAACATCTAATGTGTTGCACTCACATGACTTTCTCTACTCTTGTACTAACCATTCTTACAAACTCTTATTCCTATATCTTCTTCGTATTAGTTGAGATAAACATTTGTACCAATTATCTTATTGCTTATTTCCTTGTAGGTTCAAGGGGAATATTAGAATACAGTAGACTTTGAGCCATATTCAAATGTAGAAGGAGGAGAAGAATAATAATAAAAATAAGGAGATGGGGGAGGTGAAGGAGAAGACGAAGAAGACGAAGACGAAGAAGACGAAGATTGTTATACTCACGTATTAGGACAGCAAGCGAACTGATGGCAGTGTGCGAGTGCACCTTTTATGCACGTGTCTTCATAAGCTACTGTCCTTCACAAACAGATTCTTGCGGTATCGTTATTCTAGATATATGCCAGGCTCTTTTTAATTGTATACTATTTATTTTCCCGCTTGGTAATAGATTGCGCATTTACACAGGTTAATTCTTTAAATGAGTGTTTAAACCTTGGGCATATGAAAGCAATTAAACTTAATTACCTATATTCTCTTGTTGTATAGAACAGAAATATTACGCAACGCACTGTCTTGCGACTTCCATTTATGTATTCAGTGACAAGCTCTTCAGGAGGTACAGTAAGGTAGGAATTGCAATCTGTGCAATTACTATGACTGCAAGCATCTAACAGTCTGTTACTAACCCAATTCTAAGCCCCTAGAAGGGACATAAGTAAAGGAACTGTCTATGCCAGAAGATAAACCGCCTGTCTCCTTCACAAGGGGACAAAGAACTGCCTTTTAGTGATTTTGTCAAGAAGTGCTGATTGCTTGCTTTTGGTGCAAAAAAGATACCATACTTTAGAACGCATATTTGCAAAGTTTGGTTTCCCTAGAGCGGATGTAACAGTTTTAAAGGCCTGCGTTGGTTAAATGTCTTATAACTGAGCACGCCAACACGATCGGATTCACACATGCTTTGAATATTTCATTTTTACTTTCCTTAATACGTATAGTAAGTAGGGGAAGTATTGTATTTTATCCAAAATTCCGGTGTCGAGATTTCATCGTAAATATATGCTTTGAGGTCCCCTAATTCCTTTAAAAAAATGGGTTGATGTGTGTGTTTCTGAACAGCATAACTAAAAAATCTGATGTGTTGCACTCACATGACTTTCTCTACTCTTGTACTAACCATTCTTAGAAACTCTTATTCCTATATCTTCTTCGTGTTAGTTAAAATAAACATTTGTACAAATTATCTTATTGCTTATTTCCTTGTAGGTGCAAGGGGAATATTGGAATACAGTAGGCTTTGTGCGATAGTCAAATCTTTTAAAGCTTTGAGATTCCGTTCTCTTTGTACACGTAACATATAAAAAAATGAACAACGATGACCCATTTCACGAAAGTTCCAAGTTTTCCGAAACTCACACACATAACAAGGAATATCTCCGAAATGGTTCACCCTACAAGAAAATTTATTGAGACATAAATTGTGTATTTTAGCAAGATCTACAGTTTTTGTGGAGTATAATTTGGTCTATCTCTAAGGGTTTACCAGTTATGTAAAAGTCGTCCAGAGTAAATACGACTACAGGGGCTATAGGCAGAAAATTCAAGATATACATTTCATTTGTCATAAAAATATCTCAAACATATGACATTTTAATCAAAATCGTTACAGCCATTTTCAAGAAAATCAAAATTTTCGAAAAATTTTCCATGTAAAGGGTAGTTTAGGGTGGGGCTATTTTCTTCAAAATCTTCGTGTCACATCCTTGAACGACATTAAACTTCAATACCAACTTTGGTTTTTAACCGACTTTTCGTTTTTGAGCTATGCTGTCCACAGGCTGACAGACTGACAGACACACACGGACCTTTTTCTAAAAATGCTTTTTTTGGATTCAGGGGACCTCAAAACATGTATTTCCGGTGAAATCTCGACTTCGAATTTTTGGGTGGAATACAATACTTCCCCTACTTACCAGTAGAGAAAGTAAAAACGAAAAGTCGATTAAAAGCCAAAGTTGGTATTTAAGTTAATAATCTTCCTATGAGGCGATACGAGGATTTTGAACAAACGTTTTCCATTCTCAAAATGGCTCTAACGGTTTTGATTAAAGTACCATATGTTTAAAATATTTTTATGACAAATGAAATGTATATTTTGAATTTTCTAGCTATAGTGTGTGTAGTCCTGATGACTTTTGGATAACGGGTAAACCGTAAGACAGAGCAAATTTTACTATACAAAAATGTAGATTTCATAACACACAAGGTATGTCCAAATGCAGTTTTTGTGGGGTGAACCATTTTGGAAATATTCCTTGTTATTTGTGTGAGTTTCGCAATAGTTAAGACTTTTCTCAAATGGAAAGTTGTTGTTAGCTAATGCTGGATTTCTGACAATGAAGTCATTAATCCTCTTGCTCTCCAATATTTTTCACTGATGATATTGAAGAGAGCAATAGCAGTAATAGTAACCACTTTTTAGAGAGCACCACATTTTTATGTTTTGGCGGTCACATCGCTCTCTCACAACCCCCAGAATGTCTGGAGGACCACACCTGTCGTTGGTTTACGGGTCTCACCGACCTGACCGGGAGAATTATCAAAATAAATTCACCGACCATATCCTCTGATTACCAATCAGAGGACGTATTACATGCCATGACAGGTCAGCATGTTAGGGGTTAAGAGTTTAGAGAAATGGAGAGGTTGGAAAAATAAAGACTCCCTAGCCCTCGGGAACCCTAATAGCATCAGGGTCGGAAGAGAACAAGAGATGACCAAGGTAAGGTCAGATAGAAAAGTTACAGTGAGGAGCAAAACACCAGTAAGTGGAAGTAATGTTCTGCTCAGCTTGGGTACCTTGTGGTTGTTATTCACATATCCCCTAGACGGAGACCCCTGAGTATAGGCATGTCAATATAATTACAGTGTGAATGTTATATTTTCAATATAACTTCATATATTTTATATTTTAATGTTCTACCGAACTTGATTAATTCAGATGTTACATTATCCGGACCTACCGCTTTATTGGACTTTAATTTGTTGATTATATAATTGACCACTGAACGTAGACATGAGCACTTCTTGGCCGTTAAGATCAGTTACTTCTTCAATATTAGCTATATTAACATTTTCTAACAGTGATGGTTTTAATAATTCTGTAAAAAATTCTTTCCATCTGGCTAAAACTCGATAAATTTTAGTGACTAAGTTTCCATCTGCATCTCTACATACAGAAGGGATAAAAGATTGAAACTTGTTAAATCTTTTAACTTTGCTGAAAAGTTTTGTTTCATTTTCCTTGTAATTATTTTCTACAATTTTCTACAATTCAAAAAATTGGGGACTTAGTTTTGGGATTAGCCTTATATCATAATTTTTTCAAAGGAAATTATAATAAGCTTAAAAGTAGTTATGTAAAGTACTTATTCCCTTTTTGTCTCTTGGCCGCACAAAGATAACGGAATTTCAAAGCCTTGATACAAGGACCAGCTTTAAAAGATTTGACTATCACTCAAAAGCCACTGTATTCCCATATTTCCCTTGCACCTAGAAGCAAATATGCAATAAGATAATTTCTGTAAATGTTTATCTCGACTAATATGAAGAAAATAAAAGAATAAGAGTTTGTAAGAATAGTTAGTACAAGAGTAGAGAAAACCATGTGAGAGGAACACATCAGGTTTTTAAATACGCGGTCGAGCACATCCTCATGTTGGTTTGGCGTACTTTAACAGTTGTCTCGTATATTTGCCAAATGGAAGTGTATTTTACGTGTAATTTCTTATTTCTTTGTACAGTTGAAGTACTTGTCACTTGGAGCTATCGAGTGTTTCTTTGGCGTAATTTTCTAAATGTATTTGTGATATTGGTTTATTTCGGCGTTTACGTGCATATTTATGTATTTTAATATTCTTAATTCCAAAAGTCTAAATTCAATTTCTCATATTCCTCAACAAAACGCTTGATCGTTAAAAAAGTTTCTCATTCATACCTACAAGAAATAGAAACAAATGCCAAAGATAAAAAATGGATTACACTACTTTCCAACCCAGATATAATCCCCGAGAGACCAAGGAAAACAGCGGTTGCAGCCTTCCAACTACTGACAAATCACGACTGCTTAGCAAGTCATCTCTACAGAATAGGTATCTCAGCCTCACCAATATGTGTCCTGTGTAACGATCCAGCAGAAATGAATGAAGACCACTTGAAGACCTGTGAAGCATTAAGATCAGAAGAAACTACAGTTCAAAAGTATTGGAAAGCACGAATGCTAATGGCTTCATTGCCAGATGCAAGGCACTAGAAAACAACAACAACATATTCTTAATTCTATATTTACTTTGTGGATTGTCTTTTTGTGGCAAAAATACTTTGTAAGTAGGGGTAGCAGATTATTTATTTGTTAGAGTTCATAAAAATTCGACCACGTATTAAATATTGCACTCTAGGTATGTTTTTGATATAATAGTGGATTATTCTACTGTTTCAGAATGCCAAAAGGAAAGGGAAAAGTAAGTCTGCCCTTTGTGCAGTAAGGAACAAGAACAGAGGTTCCAAAGCTGGTTATTCTACCATGGTGGTATGTAAGGAAGCAAGTTAGCCTGCAACACTGCCACAAGAGCCTACGGCAAGCTAGTTTGGAGATGAAGCACATGAATTACAAACCAGTGGAGGATGCAGGTAAGAGTAAATATAATATTAGAATTAGATAAGCTGAAAGAATTGATCCAAGGTTTAGCATGCCCACATTGCTTCCACACAAGTTTGTATTTGCACAAGCTGAACTCGAAAGAATTTGCTTCTTAGTTAGATGTGCGATGCAGTACGTGTTCAGAGACTGCTAGCTCAGTATAACAGGTGAATCAACTATTTTTTCGTATCTGTGTGCAACCTGGAGTTTGTAGTCTCACTTGAAAACATCGTTCCATTTGGCAAGCCAAAATTTGTTTTGTAGCTGTATTGTGTCAAATATTGTTAATCGTTCTTAGGCCTATTCTAATTGATATGATGAAACGTTTCGTGAATACAAATAGGTTGCCAAGAGCTAAAATATAAATATCATTATAAAGTAAGAACAAATTAGAAACTAAAAACTTCACTTATCTTAGTATGATTTGCTGCTGACCCTGGGTTTCAAGCTGTGTCCAGCTCATTCTCAAAGCCATATAAACAAACTCGTTGCCAAGCTACAGTCTTTTATTTTTTCTGAAAAACAATTACTCTTATTCAATTTTTATTTACCAATCTCTGAAAACAAAAATTTACAAATACAATCTATAGATGGTAATTCGAAGTTCATGACACGGTTCCTGTTTTTTAAAATAATTTTTTTTTCCCAAAACATTAAATCTATAGGATTACTTAATTGTTTTAATAATCTAACTTCTGGATTAATTTCATGATTAAATGACCAAAAATGATCTGCCACAGCTGACTTATCAGTTTATTTATATTTAATATTTCTAAAATGTTCTTTTATTCTGGAATCTTGTTGCTTCACTGCTAATAGCTTCAATTTTTCCTTATATAAATATTATTAGTTTACTAGCAAGCAGCTTGATATTGAAATGTTTTGGGTGAAAGAAGTCAGTAGAGGCTTGTGGTCGAATGGCTGGATATTAGTTTGCTGTGAACTAAACGGATATTTCGTAGGTTCAAACCTCCTTACAGAATTGTTTTTTTCTGTCATTTTTTAAATATGTAATCATTACATTGAAGTACTAAACATATATGAAAGAAAGCAATACTGAAGCATTACAGTAGATTCGAACACTTGTCGTCAGAGCATTGCTGCGACCGAAACGTAATAATTCCGTTCGACCATCACAGCCCTGTAAGGATTAGGCTCTTAAAGCCACGCTTTCCTCCAATCTGAAAACTGAACTGGACTAGAACTTAAACGTTCAGTTCAGTTTTCAGTTATGCTTTCCTAGAAAACTGAACTGAGCTGAAAACACCATACTATTGAGTATAATGGCTGAAATGTGTTTGAGAAAGCTGCATGACAGTGAAGAAAGTGAGTTGGAGTTGGATACCTTGATGTTGGTGAACTAATTGATAATTCTGATAAAGAGCAAGGTTGTGAAAAACGCTCTGAGGTACTTATTATTTATTTATGCCAACAAACTTACTGTTGGTGTTTTTAAACACAGAAGCCGTGTGTGGGCAAAGTTTGAGAGGTAAATACGAACTGGTTTTTAATGTCATTCTGGCAGTTTGTCACAATAGTTCAATGGTTAGAGCAGCCACCTGGTAAGCGGAAGATCTGTGGTTCAAATCCCAGTTTTGGCATTGAATTTTTAAGTTCCAGTTCTACCTCTCAAGCTCTGAGGTACGTTCTATGTTTGCAAATCGTAGTTCAGAAGGTGCCTATGAGAATTAGGTTATGAGGCACCAGACAATACACATTTCTTATTAAATAGAGCTAGGATCTTTATGCAAATAAATACTCTTTCCCTTGGCTTATACATTACTAAAAATAATAAATATCCATCAATCAGAACTGTTGCTATCATATGACATGCCATTGTTACATGTTTTAGATATTTAGGCATAATGACATCTTTTTACATATTTGTGCCTCGCTTGTATCTTTAGTGGACAAATAGCTTAAACAGTGACTATGAAAATAATGCAATAGACATATTTTACATAATATGATTATGATATGCATGATTCTAGGTGTTTCATATTCAAATTTCTTCTCTGGTCGACAGTATGCAGTTTATTGAGGTTGAAGGGCCAATCCTGTAGAGATAGTTATTCAGACAATTATATCCAGTTATGAGACGAATGGTGGCAATAGCTGATTTTCTTGGTAATTTTGGAATTATTTCAGCATTTTGTGCAATTTTTAGCCACTTTTAATCTTGATGTTATCTTATTTATATAGCTTTTATGTATTTTTCTTTTTACAATGCGTTTGATTCGTAGGGAACTTTTATATTAGCTTTTTGTTTAATTTGGGTCCCTTGCTCTGCCAAAAATAAGTTTGGTTTTTCATTACCATCTACTCGACAGTGAGATTGAATCCATTTTAGTACAACTTTTTTCCTCAGTTTATCAATTTGTTGAATCATCTTTTGGATTTCTTTAATTTTTTTTCCATTTTAGGGAGTGTTACTATTGCTTGTATAACAGCCTGTGAGTGTCAAAAATTAACTAAATTTTTGCATACATGCAGCCAGGGAAATATGTACATATAAGTTGCAGTGTTGCATAAACAGCTTCTGTTCCTTTTTACAAAAGAACTGGCATATACCACCTGCTCCAGTCCTATCATTGCTATCAGAGAGGGTACCATCTTGTATATACAGAGTGGAAGGGAAGTCATTACATCATTTCTAATATGTGCTTCATGGAAATATTACAAGCAAAAATGTCGAATAGTATTTTGTTCTTTGATCAGCCGATTATGAAAAAGTAAATGGAATTTGTTCCAAATTGAATTCGCAACTCCACAAGAATGTACGAAATAAGTTTGTTACTTGTAAGATGCATAGGGTAACTTACTTCTGACATAGCTTCAGTAGTAATTAGGGGACATCACACAGGGTTTCAAAATAATTAATCACTTAAAAGACGTGAAAGAATACTAAGAGTAGCTCTCTCAAACGTGAAGTATGTCGACAACTTTGCGTTGAGGTTGGTCAGGGAATTGACCTTGTTTTTGTATGTTTACAGGTCGGCCATTTTTGCTTCCCTCTAATGTTTTGGGAGCTAACGCTGTGATTGACCAACACTCGCACAGTAAACACGAAAGGACAATGTACTGCATGTGTTTATGTTCTCAAGACGCACCGTTAAGAAGTTAATGTAATGAGCTAGGAAATTGCTACCCTCACAATCTGCAGTGTTGCCAGCTTCTTTTCGACAAAAATAAAATATCTCCGTAGGAAATGGTCGGAGACAAAAACGTAAAATACAAAATGTGTTCCAAATACCGAGATTTACCACTGGTTTAAATTAATGTAATGACTTCACTTCCATCCGGTATGTGTCCATGAGTCCGTGAGTTGGATAATTTAGATTTGAGGTTTCTAGTGTAAGGGTTTTAGCTATAACAGGACTAATCTATTTTTCGTCGAGTTCATATTTTAGGTTTAACTGATGCTCAATTGTAATAGTCTGAGTAAGTTTGATCCAA
Organism: Tenodera sinensis; assembly: GCA_030765045.1. NCBI lineage: Eukaryota > Metazoa > Arthropoda > Insecta > Mantodea > Mantidae > Tenodera > Tenodera sinensis. The sequence goes on from CM060972.1 coordinate 47,958,484, forward strand.
GTGATGAGATTTTCTCTTTGTGCCGCTATTTTTATTTTTTTCTGCTTTACTGACTTGTTGAATGAACTCCGAGTGTGTTTTTTAATTACTTACGACATTTGAATTAATATTCTATTTATTGAAATTACATCATGGAATTGTAGGGATACCTCTCAGGGAGGAATATTTGGCTAAGGTAATTCCAGTTTGCCAGTGGATTGCCTCTAACCCTCTCTTGAGTTGACGTTTCTTAGGTAATACTCAAAATACCAGAATATGGCTGAAGAATCCTAAAACACATTTTGTATCAAAGGTTCCTGTTGAGTTTGCTGTTGCTCAGGCTGTTTGTGAGTTTAATGTTGGCTGCAAAACAGCTTGAAAGAAACACAGAAATTAGCAGTATATCCTGAAAGACAATAAAAAGGGAAAATGCGCCTGTGCCTCCTAAGAGTGTATAATATTTGCTGACATCCGCTGCAAATTAAAGCAAACTAAAGCCCGTCAGGCCATCATACTTGCCAAACTGGAGGTTTAAGAGCCTACTAAGAGGAGTTAGGACATAACTTATCAGAGTGGAGGTTTGTATGGTACAGAAATAACGCAGCTTTGGTGTAAACCGCATGTCAAATCCTATTTTACCCCAGCTTCGATTTTTCTGATATATTTTCATATTCAAAGTATATCTTCCCGCACAAAATAAAGTTAGAAGCCTACATATTTTCCAAAAATAACTGCAAAATGTGCCTAATAAAACCTCTATTTAGAATTTTGATATTGGTAACACATTAAGCTTAAAATAGCTTAACGATGAACAGGTTTTTTTTTTTTTTTTTTTTTTTTTTTTTTTTTTTTTCATTTTGTGATATAAAATATTTGTTAAAAACCAAACTATACAATATAGCGGAAATGTAACCATACAATCAGGTACAAAGGTACTAAGGAACATAATTTTAAAGAATGGTTCACGTAATTTACTGTCTGTAGCAGAAGATCCACTTTAGCTAATTTGAATAAACTAATATATTCAGAACTTAATAACGGTCGTCTTCCTAGCACGGTTGCAGCGCTGCTACACACCAAGCGAGAGACTCGAGTTCGATTCTCGGTACCGGCGTGGGGATTTTCTTCCACAACGAGACCTGGTCCGGGACGCACTCAGCCTCGTTAGGTTCCTGAGGGGCCCATTGAGGAGTTGCTTGATTGAGAAGTAGTGGCCTCTGGTTGTGAAGGCCCCAAAACCTGCCGGGAGGGACCAGTGCGCTGACCATATCCCACCTCTAGCACTGCATCCCACTAATGACGCCTGTGGGGAACAGAGGTGGGGGAAGTAGCGGCCGGTGGTAGGCCTTGACCCGGGCAGTCTGTTGTGCCGCGGGATTATGTTTGTATAGAACGAAATAACATATTTGAAAGAAACGTTGTTGCTAATGTTTTTGCAACCAATTTCAGCTCTAACCTGAATACTTTATAAAATAACTTTTATCCCTTTGATGTCCCCTTACAGTGGCATTTATCAGGCATTTATAACTCATTTGGCCATGAAAGAGATGATGATGACGATGATAAAAGTAATACTACTTGTGGTGGTGCGGCTGGCGGAGGTGGCGTTGGCCGGAGTGGTGGTAGCAACGCTGTTGTGATTATATGTAGCCCTCATTTTAAAATATTCCACTCTAAGTAAACAATTCAGCCATTTTAAGGCTCACATTTCATCTTCGTACAAGTGCATACAAGATTCTGCGCGCCAAGGTACGGCGTAAGGTCGCTGCCACGTGGCCAAATGGATAAGGAGGCGTCACACACATATCACTGTGTAACGTATGGTTTGTCATGCCAGCCGTCATCTCTGAATTTTGCTTCTTTTCCTGCATTGTGGAAAACAGATACTGAGGCAGGGTATTCCACATTGGTAACTACACGTTTTACTCGCTGCCTCGTTAGGTAGCTATTTCTCTTCCCCAGGCTCGTGCGACTTAGCATGCGTTTTCTCATGCTCGAGACTGAGTCAGATGTTTCCTTAGTTTGCTGCTACCTGACATTATCACCACTTTTTGTGTGAGCGTTTTCAATTTGTTACCTTTCCTTTCCGACCTTGTGTTTTGTGTTCTCCGTGGGGATTGTGTTTTACCTGTGTTCCATTTCCTTTGTGTTGTGTTATGTTGTGTTATGTTTTTGTTTCCATTTGTATGATTTTGATGACACCTAGTAATATTATAAGACGTCTGACCTTACCGATAAATTATGAAGTGGAGCGAGTTTATTTATCTGGGAAAGTCGGACGGTCGTACGATATTTATTCGACTATCTCATAATTAAAATATGAATTTATCCGGAGATTTGACCAGAAAATGTATCAATTAGTTTAAGAGGCGGAATCCGGACTGAAAAATTCAATGCCATAGCCGGGATTTGAACCACGGATCTTCCGCTTATCGAGCGGCTGGTTTAACCATTAAGCTAACATGGCCAACTTGCCAGTATGACATTAAAGTTCCCAACCGATTCGTACTTTCCCGGTAGATCACAAGGGAATCTCACGTCAGAGATAAATACCCCAAGGATATTACAATAGCAAGTACTTTGTCCCGGGTTTAAGTAACCTTTAGATGGTGTTCAGTAATTAGTATTTGTTATGCCAACAAACTTAATGCTGGTAATTTTTTTTCCCTTGGTTCGTTCATTCATTTATTTAGCTACTTACTCTTTACTTAGTTACTTATTTAGTTGCTTAGTTAATTACCTAGTTACTTAGTTACTCTTACTGACTGATTTTTTATATGCTCACTCACTCACTGACGCACTCACTCACTGGCTCACCTACGAACACTCACCTACTCACCTACTCACTCACTCACTCACTCACTCACTCACTCACTCACTCACTCACTCACTCACTCACTCACTCACACACTAGCTCAGTCATTTGCCTTTCATTAGCCCCTGGCTCAGCTCTCTTCTGTTATTCGAGCCCTAATGACCTAGGTGTCGACGGGCCCTTACACCCTAATCACTCACTAATCACTTTTCTGTTATTCCTGCTCATATAACTCATGGATGACGTTACGTTTATTAATATGATAAAGTTAATGCTTGGAGTTAATCTGTGAGTGATTGATAAGATTTTCATTAAGACAATGTAAACTTACGCTCTTCCCAAGTCTGTGTGTGTCACTTTACAAATTTTCAGGGTAGTGATATTAACTGTTTTTGAAAATTCAATCCAATAACAAAATATATATGGAAGGCGGTTAAACAAACGTATCAAACCTCAAAAAAATTTACAAACACAATGCATTCCTACGATATTAAAAACAACAGAAAATCTAGTATGAATACAGCTGTTCAAGGAACTTTAGCAACAGAAACAATCCATACATGACATCCTGTTTCAGTCTGACTTAATGTTTACACTGATGCATCCTTAATCCCTCAAGAAAAAGGTGCAGGAGCATTATGCTCTTTTTTTCCTTTTCTAAATCCTTAGAATATAGGACAAGAAGTTATGATGGAGAAAATGAAGCAATTGACCATTCCCTACGACATCTTGTACATAGTATTAGCAAGTTTACAAATGCTGTCCTATTATCAGACTCGGCAATCCTATCAATAGCTTCCAATAACAAGCAAAACACACACACACAAGAAATCGTCAATATGAAGATTCAATTAACAACGTTGAATACAAAAATAGTATTACTATGGATACCAGCACACTGGTGTGTATGGCACTGACACAGCAGGCAATTGAGCCAAAAAGGATGTCTTCTCACCTATTGGCCAACTGGAAAATTAACATTCGATTCTGTAAAACAATAAAAAGGAATATAAAAATTTTAATAAAATCAATAACACTACAATATCTTAAGGAAAAAAATGGGAAGTTCTTGCCCAGAATCCAAAAGTCATACCAGAATATGAGTCCCCAGTTTATCCACTGTGCAATCTAAATGGAGAAATAGACAATAATCATCTTAAAAAGTTCATCAGTTCTCAATACACAAAGTGTTAATGAACAATGTTGGAGTGTAAGAAGACTAATGACTTCATTGTCAACCGTCGGGTACTAGAAACAACATTAGGTGAATATCGTGATCACATGCCATTCTGATGAAAATCGTAATATCGATCGTGAGAAAATAAGAGCTAATGAAGTTTCGGTGTAAAAAACTGGAGGAAAATCCTTAATGTCACATCCTGTGAATATGGTGCACTTAGTTACATTTGGTAGGTATGTGACATTTCCTGAGTAAGTTACCTATGCTGTTGAGACATACCAACCATGCGCACACACTCTCCCTCTCACGAACACAAGACTTTTTCTTAGATTGCTTTTTTATGTCCAGGGCCTCGAAACACCTATTTCCGGTGAAATCTGCGTATGGGTCATAGGGGTGGTACACTTACTGAATAGAGGTTGCTCTCTTTTCTGAATGGCCCAAATCCAACTCGTGGCTTTCTCCAAAGAAAGGTTTTTCTTCATCACAATGAACCAATGCCATCAAGATGAACTGCACTGTCTCCAGTTCGCAGTGTTCCAGGGAGAGACCAAGTAAACTGTTGCCGTATTTGCAACGAGGCTGAAACCTTCGCACATTTACTTGCCTTCTGCAGGAAAGGCAAACTTCTTAGAAACAACATACATCACATATTACGGACGGCTATTACTGATTCATTCAGAGCCAAAAATAAATGAGGACTATGAAGAACTGATGTTTCTCTATCTCCAGGTTCATCAAAACAGTAATTATCATTCACAGACAACAAGATAACGGATGAATTCTTGACCCTACAGTCCGTTTTGAAAACGACTGTAGACCAAATTAAGGAGGTTGCTAAAGGAAGAAACTACATTAAGAACCTTGTATTCCTTATTTAAGTGAAATGGTGCTGAGTCATTCCACGTCAAATATAACAAAATATGGCAAAAAATGACCTTGATCTTTCAGATTTTCTTGAATTTTTTTTTTTTGGTGTTTTGGAATAAAATATATTTGACCCGTGTTTCTTCATTTTATATAAAAAATTATTTTGGCACATATTAATTTTTGTCCCAAAAATCGCGCGCTCCTCACTCTTCGATCAATCATACCTCCGATTGTAATGAAGCAAATTACTTGATCTTTGGCTCAAATTAAAGTTCAGTTGTAATTAACTTTGCAAATTAGTGCAGCGCAGTCGCGAGGTAGCGGTAACGCCTACAGTAACCTCGCACAAATTGCCACCTTCCATTACGGCAACTGTCGACTGCTTGAGGTTCCATGAATGTTACAACAGTACAGTAAGGAGAGCACTTCTAGCTGACACTATTATATGTACACTATTAACATCTTCAAAATGTTTTTAAAATACGCATTTTAAACTAATGTTTCCACACAACACACAGCTTTACCTCCTTCTTCGAAAGAAAATTGTTTCACTAAAGCTTCAGTTTTTGACAAAGGAATGAAGGAGTGTAATTTTAAAGCAGAGCTGGACCCTTCGTTCTTGGCCCCTGACCTTGACTGGAAGTCCTGTTGGCGAATCCATAGCTTTTGTCTGTTTCATCAGCTCATATTGTATAATTCTGTGAATGAAACCATGCACATGGGGTGGGAGGGGGAAGGTAGTGATGTCTGCATGATATGAGACAGTCTTGCTAATTCTAAGGTGATTTTTTAGGGCAGTGTGCACTTGACATAGATCTTTGCGATAAAGAGTGAATACCTATAGTGAATTTGTGAGACATTGATCATAGCGTAAATCAATTATGCCACCTGTACGTTCTAAATTAGGGACCAAAACATTACACAGTCAGAGTAGAGAAATTATTTCAAATGTATGGACGTACATGAAGGAAGAAGCTAAAAGCAAAGAACTGCTTACATCAGATTTAAAAAAAAAAAAAGTTCAAAAGCACGTATCAGATGCCATAGGAGTATCAGAAAGAAGGTACATTGTGGAGATATTTTTCTGTATGGACTGTACTGCCTTAGTAAGAATCTGAGTAGCATAGCTGACGCGGCAATTCGCAGGCTGTCTGCAGTCACCTGGCTTGTTACTCGTCCGTGTGCGCTTGCAGGCCTCCAGAAAAAAAACATTGCAGCGAATGCACTAATGCAAGCTCCATAGTTTTCAACATCTTATTTTATAGATAAAATGTCAGGGAATACGAGTGTATTTTTTTTTAGATTTTTAAGACATCGATTTAAATTTTATTTTTGGTTTTACAAAATATACCGTCAAAAAACAGTTCAAAATTTATGTGTAATAATGATTGATCGAACGTTGTTGAAAGTGTTATATTTAACCTTTCCAGTGCGCCAAATCCTAACTCTCAACTCTATATGAACTTAGAGTAACAAGTGATTTTGTATTACGGTGCGCGCAGAAATTGCTTAGTTTCTAATAGCCATAACTAAGCAAGTAATTTAAAAATACGGAAATAAAAAAATAACGGTCTCCTTATTTGATGCCTATTATTCATAAAAAGGTTTTGAACCTCCTACGAAAAAGTCTTGTTTTAGGGGTGTTCGATTTGACGTGGATTGACCCTTACTAAGTGTTTCAGAAGACATTGCTTTACAAATTACCCGTAATTCTTTGTACATTTTACACCATCATTTGCATACTCCACTGCATGAGATAAATAATTCTAAAATGGTTAGCTGCCATATTTCCAAATTTTATAATGATTTTATACATTATTACACTTCATCTCTCAAATATCTTTACGCTATACATGCTTATATTTTATTATTCCTATTTAGAATTGTCTTCTTCTATAGATTAATTAATAGAATGTCTGTGTGACAACGCTAAAATAGAACAGTTATCCAATTACGGGATTTTCTCCCTAGGTAAGTGGTAAACAAGGTGGAATGAAAGCCATGAAGATTTTTTAAACTGCTTTTATTTGTAGACAGCAATATATGTTAAGAGTACATTATTGTTTTAGTTACAGAACGTTTCCACATGTAGGATAACTATTCTTAATTCATAATTAACAGTGAATCTTGTGTGTGATTCATTCCAAGACTCACAATGTCATACTGTTGTCCTAATTTGTTTTGTTTAGTACCCAAACTGCAAAATGCGATTTCTTTTGTTTTTGTTTGTTCGTTAACATCCTCCAACGTAGTGTCATATCGGACGGTGAATTAATGAAATGGGTGAAATGATGCTCATATGAGCCCGAGGTCCATAGAGCTTTAAGTTACCCGACATTCGTCTTCTCAGGATAAGGGAAAACCTCGGAAAGAACATTATCCGGATAACTCACCCTAAGCGAGATTTGAACTTGCGACCTCTTGAACGTGAGGCAGACGTGCTACCACCTGCTACAGAGGCGGGTGGGATGGTAAGTGGTAAATGAATGATAAGTGAATGTAATAAAGCGTTTGAACTACTGTTCCATTAAATAATCAGTTCACCAACTTAAACCAGTGCACGATTCATAGGAGTGAAGCGCTCATTTTGAACACACTTTCAACGCTAGCAGTTACTATTAGGGTGCAGTGCAGAAAATGTAGATAAGGACAATGTATGGCTTACAGGAGTGAACTTCATTTATTTAAGTTCACAAGTATAATTTGATATTTTACGCAACATACCCAAACCTTCTATTCCTTGAAAAGTACATATCTGCTAACTCTGGGCTATTCTTTCTGCGTTGACATTTTCCAGTCTCCGAAACATAGCTTTGAGTGAGTGTGAGTAATACGTAATTCCTGTTCGATGTCTGAAACAACAAACTCTAACCTTGTCTCTTTGGAGACCTCCTCCTTCAGTCGGATGGTATCCAGTGAGGGATACACAAATAGGCGATTCCATGGCCGTTTTCAAGCCATACCTTGAATATTCTGGGAATGTCTCCAGAAGACCTCTTCATTGCTGATGGCTTTTGCATAAATGGAAAACAGTAAGAGACAGACAAAAAGCTCACTGAATAAAAAATTCGGATCTCCTTAAAACACAACTTTTTAAAATACTTCGTTTTTCTTTTGAGTAAGCCATTCCTGAGATACTCTTTGTTTGAATTTTCCAATATTTATACTTCTCTCAAATAGGAATATGTTATTAGCAAAGGCCGGAGGCGTGTGAGTTTTTTCATAGGTGTACTTCACATGAACTTTACTGTTATCACTCGCGCATGTAAACAACTGCAGGTAGGTACAGCCTGACCATGAAAACCGCCTCACTGCAGTACAACCTACAAGCATCATATGAACCCTTTAGAACACTATCACTCCACGTGTGCAGTTCACTGCGAGAAGAAACAAAACAGTCGCGTTGTACTACAACTTGACCTTGCGTCTGCCTACACTGGCAAGGCAATGCTTCACTAGTTTGCACGTGTTTCGATAGTGGCAGTTGTTTGCACATTTGATGGCCGTGCTGTACTTCTGACGTTATTCATACTCTGCGTCCAGCTAACCTGTATCGCATGCGAGCGCACATCTCTCCGGTCTTTAGCTATTAGTAGGCTTCAGACTGGTTGCTATTTCGTTGCATTGGCTGGAAAATAGTTACGTGCGGACAAGGTTTCACCACTACCTCCCCCTCCCCAAGCACTAGCTGTCGTTCACCCTAAGCGCTCATTTGTAAACCACGTACCGGTTGGTATACTAGAAGTGCACCTATCCTAAAGGTATGTGCGAAACCTAGTTATTTGTTTTCTTTTTATTTTTGGATCTTGCAAAGAGAACAGAATTTGAAAACCACAGCATAGCAGCTAGCTCTTAAAACACTTCACTGTCACTGAAAGCCTACTGTTTCCCCGTATTACACTTGCACCCATAAGAAAATTAGCAATAAGGTAATTTCTGAAAATGCCTATATCAATTAAAATGAAGTAGAGAAATAAGCATTTGCAAGAATAGTGTGTATAAGAGTGAGTATAGTTCTACATATATTTGCGAATAGCTTCTCCAAATTGAACTATATTAAAAGTCTGCGTCGCAATAGTTTACGTGACGATCACTTGGTGTATCTTCTAAGGGTATGCACTTTGACTTTGTTGCCAAATATTGATAAACTTCTTAAAGATAAACAATACCAAAGAAGTCACTAATGAGAAGATGTTTATCGCAAAAGATTAGAAAGCGCTTTCGCAAATCAAAGGCACGGGCCTCATATAAGCAAATCGCCACTGCAACGCAAAGCAGATCTGGGTGTTAGAGAGGGGCACAGTCCACATAAAGTGGAAGGAGGTAAATCCAACTTTCCCTAACTTTTCCTCTTTAGCGAACGTTGGACATCGCTAGTCTAAGACAATTTTTGGCGGTTGATGAGCTTTGATATATATACTAAACCTGGTTTTCCTTTGTGACAAAAAGATTCAGACACACAACTGCACAAACTTAATGTTTCGTTATAGCATGCCTGTTTCTTTGTATGATGGTCCTTAATATTTTAGGCATGGAGTTAACATGCTTCCTGATGGCATCAGAACTTAATTGCTTCCAGTCTTATAGAATTATCAGTTTAAGATGATCTTTTTTGTCATTAACTGATTGTTTAACTTATTATGTAATTCCTCCAGATATTTTCAGGATTTACATTATATATTTATGCATCATTTATTTTAAGATTTCTGTCTAGTGACTGAAGTGTGTGTTCAGAATATGAAGGACATCAATCAATCCAAAGCTTGACTACATATGCAATGCGCTTGGGATTATTGTCCTGCTGGAAGTAGAAACTGCTGCTGAAAGTAGAAACTCCTAACTTCTCAGAACTCATTTTTATATATTGTTTCAGTATGTTCAAATGGACATACTTGTCCATGATCCCATAAATTATTACAAGTTTACTCACACCAGATGAAACTATACATATCCAGACCAAAAGTTAATGCCCCTGAGTTTGATCGTGGCTTGCATGTTCTTAACATCCCACTCTTTATTCTTCTATTGTCATACTTTCACTGAGGTACCCGTTGAATTTACTTTCATCGGACCACAATACCCTGTTCCAGAACTCATCTTTTCCTCTGTAAACTGCTTGCACCTTTTCTGATTTGCTTTACTGACGTAGGGTTTTATCCGGGGCATTGAAACCAGCACTATTCAGCATTCTGGTGACAGTTTGGACATGGACTGTTTTTCCTAGATTTTCTCTTAAAAGGACTGTGAGTTTGGTTGCTGAAATTCGTGGATTTTTCTGCACCATTTTGACAACTTATCCCGGGCTAAGTTTACATGGACGTCCTTGTCTTGCACTGCTGATGACAGTTTTCCTTTCTTTGTGGTTTTTACGATGTTGAACATTGTTTCACAGGTTCTTTTAACAGCGAGAGCTATTTCTGCAGACGTTTTTCTTTGGTTATAAAGGTTAAGAATGGGTTTTCTTTCCACAATCATAGTTTCCAGTCTTTTGTGCCTCATTGCGATTTAAATGCACCAACTGCACATCTTAATGTCGTATGTGTATAGGACACTGCAAGTACAGTACTCACCTAATAAGACACTGCATCTAGATACTGTTTACAATGTTTGTACCATAAAATTGGGGTGCATCTGAATACTTATGTCCAAGTATAATAACAGATAATCATAAAGAAATTCTCATATTTTATCAAAGAAGAACATTTTTGTTGAAATACTAACACTAGTAGTCAAGAGCACAGAAGGCAATAATTGTATGGACCATTTCTGTTAGTCATGATGTAGAATTCCCGATTAAGTATAGCTCAAGCAGTACCTTCCACCCGGTATCTACATAATGCTCTTGTTTCAAATTCTTTGTGTGTGTCTGGTATACTTAAGGTCAAGTACAGTCGCTCTACAATATTCTAGTTTTTGCCGTCCTTTCTCTTCTTCCCCCCCCCCCTCGCCCCCCCCCCCCCAGCTTCTGAGGCAGATTTCCTAATAATTTTCTACCTTAACCAACTACAATACACTCAAATTAAGATCGTGACAATACCATTAATAACCTTTGCGCTAGAGTAGAATTAATGTGTCTGTATTTCTTACAATGTCTAAAACAATGTGGAAAAATGATGTTTGTCTTTTAAATACCCTAAAGAAGGTAGTGTACACAGAAATATGGGTGCCTTGTTACCATGTCTGAGATTACTTGATTCTTAGCAACCTATACAATTATCATGAAAATTCTAGTAATGTTGGAAGCACGTTGACTGCTCCCTTGTAGGTCTCGAAGACAGTGAGCAAAGTTATTCAGTTTAAACAGTACAGAAGATACCCCACTCTAGTTATGGTAGCCTGGCATATCATCGCCGCAGAGGTGTAGGCCATTGCGGGATGTAATTTTCAACCAATAAAATGCTTTGCTGTGTTGCAAAGAATTACTGTTGATGATGCGTGAATAAAATTATCAATGTTTACCATTCAATTGCATAGCAGATACTTTAATGAGTCATTCTGCACTTCTTCCTAGCAGCCTGTTGACGTTTCACAGAACACAACATCAATGTCCACTACCAAAATTACGTGGCTCAAGCCTGATGTGTACTCCATTCTCTGACTTGAGAACAACCCTTATGACTAAGTTGAGATCCTGGAAGGGATTCTCTGGCGGTAGAATCTTGAAATGCCTCAGTAGCCCTGCTATTGCGACCTTCATCTCGTTGAATGCGTATTTGTATCCTGTATAAACAACAAAATAATTAGATTTTAGGGAATGTAAACATTCTTTTCAAAACTTTAAAAGAGGCATGGGCAAAATCGGCTCAAAAGAGCCACTCCACCGAAGGCCGTTCTTGCCTCATTCCACCGGCCTTCCCTCCCCTTTGCTGGTTTACTACTTAAACAACAGAGTGTACACAAAATAAATAAATAAAATACATAGGGAAGACACTATGCAAACATACAGCAAATTGTATGTATTGCTTGTAGAACAGGGAGTAGGAAAGGGCATGTTAATGTATTAAATAAAAGAAAAATGGGTACAGAAAACCGTATGAATTTAGTACGTTGGATAGTAAAATGGAAAACCTTCTCCATGGAAAAATACGTATATGTATTGAACTTCACGGTGATAGATGAAGCGGTTTTGGAACACACAGAGGACAAACATACACTCCTTTATATCTTAACATTCCAGTGATTATTAACAACTTAATGGTGATCATTCAGCGAACTGCTGTTTATGTTGGAACTAACGAACCCAGCCCCATCCTCTACCACCATAACTTGAGTATATTGCAGTGCTGGATTAGCAGCATACTGTATGGTTGAAAGGTGACTTGCGAGCTACTTATTTATGGTGTCGCCGGCGGAATATCATTATTTAATTTTTCCTTGAATTTTGACACACAAATAAAATAGATTAGAAACAATTTCAAAGTTAATAAGAACACTTCTTGTTTCTCTAATGCAGCTAAATCACATATTCATAGACTCCACTGCTTTCTTACTGTAGATTTTCTTACTCCCGTTTCATGATGGCAATACTTTCAGCACCATGTCATTAATGAACACTTTTATACATACCATGGGTTCGTTCAGCTAAAAATGCTTAATGGTGGATGGATGGGAGGGATTGCAGGAATAGTACGGATTAGATAGAAAGATAGACAAGATGTACAAGCAAGATAGATTAGCTGGATAAGGAAGATATATTATTATGATTATTATCATCACCATCATCATCATCATCATCATTATTATTATTATTATTATTATTATTATTATTATTATTATTATTATTATTATTATTATTATTATTATTATTATTATTATTATTATTATTATTATTATTATTATTATTATTATTATTATTATTATTATTATTATTATTATTGTTGTTGTTGTTGTTATTATTGTTATTGTTATTGTTGTTGTTATTGTTATTGTTGTTGTTATTGTTATTGTTATTATTATTATTATTATTATTATTATTATTATTATTATTATTATTATTATTGTTATTGTTATTATTATTATTATTGTTATTATTATTATTGTTGTTGTTATTGTTGTTATTGTTATTATTATTATTATTATTATTATTATTATTATTATTATTATTATTATTATTATTATTATTATTATTATTATTATTATTATCATTATTATCATCATTATTATCATTATTATTATCATCATTATTATTATCATCATTATTATTATCATCATTATTATTATCATCATTATTATCATCATTATCATCATTATCATCATTATTATCATTATTATTATTATCATTATCACTATTATTTATATCATATTATATCATTATCATTATCATCATCATCCTGACCATCATCACTGCTCGTTTGAGCTAATAAATATGGTGATTATCTTTAATAAACACATAAATATGCCTGCCTCTTCATTGTTGTAAAACAGTTTCGTTTCTTTGTAGATTACCGGGCAGAAATAAAACTAATGATCTCCTTGTCGTAAATGACAGCCTAAGTTGCCACCCTACCTACCTCTGCTTATAGATGACCCGTGAATTTGTCGCCTGCCCTACCATTCCTCTGCTTATAGATGACCCGTGAATTTGTCGCCTGCCCTACCATTCCTCTTCACTTTCAGTAACACTAAGCGATACCTCCCCTCACCTCCCCGCTATCGGAACATGCTCACTTTGAGAAGTGCGCGACGCGATGTTGTTAGATTAAGCTTTGCATGGCATTTCAACATTAAGTTGTTGCTAAATTCATTGGAAGATAAAAAGACAATGCAGTATTCTTTGGACAATATGTGCGCGACAGTTACTGAAATAATAAACCACTTGTCAAGAGGCTAGTTACAAATATTGGATACAAGTTGTTTTTTTCGGGGAAACGGTTCTTTATTCACGATAATAGTGTTGGATATACTTGTTACACTCATCATGTAGAATTCCTGGTAAACGTATGGCCGAAGCAGGACCTTCCACCTGGTATATATTAGAACAATTTTCACCTAATGTATTTGATGGGTTGTTGAAAACAAATTTTCATTGGCAGTCTGCTCAAGAGTAACCACACACCTTATAACATTATTGAGAAAGCTCATTTACATTACACTTTAATGTAATGACAGCATACATACCTAGACAAATTCTTGGTCCACCCCCGAAGGGGATGTAACAGTAAGGATGTCTATTAGTGCTGTTCTCTGGGAGGAATCTGTCCGGGTCAAACGCCTCAGGGTCTGGGAAATAGTCAGGATGCCTATGTAGCATATATGTGTTGATACCAATTTCACATCCCGCTGGGAAGATGTACTTGCCTGAAATAACCCATTTGAAGAGATTAGGTGCTGTAGAACAAGTTTACCCTCGTGCACCTATATACCTGGAGGTACAAGGCTATAACGTCGGAATGTTTATATTTATACATTTAAAACTAATTGTGTGATACAGGACTACATCCATTACCAATATGAACACGCTCAAAATCGAATTTTTGGATGAAGTACGATACTTTCTCTACTTACTATATGTAGTAGAGTAAGTAAAACTGTGTATAGATGTTAAACAAACTTTCGCAAGCATTACTACTCAAACTACAGTGAGCTATAGACGTTTTCTTAAAGAGGTTCCAAATGTATGCACAACAACGCAGGGCTTCAACCCCTCCATTCATGAATTTGGTAAGTAAAACTATTATTTGTTAAGCAAAGTGCTGAATGATTCCATCACAACCTCCAAATAGTAGACGTAGACGACAACGAGCAGCACTGTTGTTCACAGAAAAATACACAATGCTAATTCACAGTACATTGGATCACAGTTTATTTCTTAAAGTATCTGCCATATTCTGGAAAAGGCTCAAAAAGGATTCAGTTGGTGCCGAAGAACCTATATTATTGCTAATACGACGGAAATAGTGGGCAGTACCAAAGGCTCATCATCAACAGAGTACTAGAACTGCACTAAGTCTTAGTAGAGATGAAGTTACTCCTAAATTCACTCAAACAGTAAAAGCAAAATCACTTACCTGTATCCATATCTTCTGACACTGTCCTCCCAAAAAGGGGAACCGGTGGTATTATCCTCAATGATTCCTTAATAATTCGTTCTATATATTTCATCTCATCCAGGTCCTCTATAGTGGCATGGCGCATGGAATTTCCAAATATTGCCCTCAACTCCGCAACAGCCTTCTCCTGTGAAGAAAGCCTGATATGATCAGTTGATTTATGGACAGTGAACAACAGTAATGTTTTTATATTTGCCGCTTGCCAATATGATATCGCGTCAGAAAATGACAAACTGCATGACAAAATTACCTGTATATGCGGGTGTTTGGCCAGCAACCAACAAGTAAAGCTCAAACAGTCAGAAGTAGTATCATGGCCTGCAACATAAAGTGGGGTACTTGTGCTATATTCTGTCTTTTCCCTCGTTTTAAAAATTCTTGTCATGTAATTACCATGAGAAACGTTTATACTTAACTGCAGCCATTATATTGTGCACTTCGTCCTTAATTTCTTGATCTGTTATCTCCGCTCCTTTTTCTTTGTACTGCAGCAGGTAGTCCAGGAAGGCTGTCTTCTTCCTGTGACCTACACAAGAGGAATAATAACAGGTTATTCACTGTGTAGAGGGGAAGTACCAAATTGAGCCATCGATGTATATATGTAGGTACTCCTATAAAACTGTGGGTGTTCACTTTACGAGAAATATTCTACCTTCTCTTCAACCAATGTTATTATCGTCGTTGACACTATTAATATTGATTATTATTGTAATTAATATTATTAGCATTGTTATTAAAATTATTATAATCTCTGTTACTATTATGATGATCATATTTGTAAATGTGTAAAGCTTTATTGTAAATTTACATATATATAATCTCCATATTTTCACAGTTCATATTAGATGCTTCAGTTCCCTTGGTCTTCAGAAGCTCGAATAATACTGACACTCGAATAAAACTGAACTTCGCTCCCACCTCATGTATTTATTTACGCTACTCCTTCGGCTATTTTTTTTCTGACTGCGTGTTCTCGAATTTGACCTCAGCCTAAGCTGCGCATCATCTCATTTCACGCCGGTTCTGAGAAGCTCGCCATGACATTGGCCACGAAAGCTCGTCTATTTGACCACAATGGGCTAGGTTAAGGGCCCTTTCGGAGTTTGTAAAACCTCACAAACTAACGCCACTGAGCGAAAGCGGCCGGCACCAATGAAACCATCTGCCCGAAACTAGAACACCATAAGCCGCTCTCTTCTATCATTTAACCACCAGACTTCAGAAGTGGCCCAATGGCAACATAGTACGAGTTTACTGGCGTCCTGGACGTCCATATTACTCCACTTTGGTTTCTTTTATGTCGTAACCATCACTTAATTACATCTCGTTGCTGACATAATGCTGGGCCACCACGTATTGCTGCCTTAGGGAACCTAAGTAACACAACTGCTGATTGGGTACTTCAAATACCAAAACTGTCAGTCGTCCTGGTGGCCAAACAGAAACAGCACAATAGACAATCCACAGGACAGGCGAAGCATGAGGAGAGGTAGTTGAAATGTCTGCGAAGCAACAGTGGTGCAACATGGATACAACTGCTATAATTTTGGCGGGAAAGGCGTGTTCAAATAACAAGGGACTGAGTGTTACAGTTCATAGCGGCAACTGGAGATTAAGTCAGTCACGGTTCACATCCGAATAGTACAAGAGGAGTGAGAGCGAAGTTGACGCGTTCAGTGATTCGGTTAAGCACTTCTCCAAGTGTTCGGGAAAGCACGCGGGTGTGCGTTCGCTTTTGACGCGCATCGTGTAGCGTCCCCACGCCGAGTGGAGGCTCCCAGAAGCACTTGCGACTGGGAGCGTTGACAAGAAGGGGGCATGGCGACAGCCACACGCACCCCTGCCATGCCGGCCACCGAGAGCGGACTGACCGACAGCGCAAATTCAACGGGCCCAACCGCAACCACCAGCGATCTTTCCACCTGCGCGCCATTGGTCGCAGCTACGGGAATCCAGACACAGAGAGACGCCACGGACCCTGAGGAGGAAGAGCGAAAGGCCAAGCAGCAATGTAAGCTCCAGAAAGAAGTAGATGATCTCAGTAACGAGATCGCCTTTTATCAGAAACTACTGAGAGAGATGGACGGGAAGTCCAACGACTTTCTAAAAGTCGCACAGGCCCTCGGACTCTGCTACAAGGAGCATGCACAAAAGAAAAGGCTCCTTGTAAAGCTAGGGGAGGGTTGGAAAACCGTCCCTGTAACGAAGAAGCGGCCACATAACCGAGACCTGGACAGTGACTCCGACAGCGAGAGTCACCATCAAAAGCCCAGCAAGCGGGCTAATCAACAACAGACGCCACCATAGGTTACCATACGGAACCAATTTGCACCTCTAGCGTCACAGGAAGCAGAGTCCAAAGACGTGGTGGAGGACCTGTCCCCTGCAATAAACCGACCTACATCCAGACCACAACGGCCAGCTAAGCCATCACCCAAACCAAATACACCACAACTCTCCACCTCAACTGCCACTCCCACACAGAATCCCACCCAAAACCCGCAACTCCAGAAACCGCCCAGAATAATAATCCCCGACAAGGCCCTAACCGTTAAGGTCCTCCGGCTTCTACGAGACTCCCTGCCAGCTGGAGCTTACAAGTTACAAACCACGAGGGAGTGCCTCAAGCTCTTCCTCCAGCACAAGAAGGACTCCCACAGGACAATGCAGCTCCTGAAGGATGCCGGAGTTGAAAACTTCAGCTTTACCCCCCGGAACGACCAGCCTCTGCGATGCGTCATCAAACGTCTTCCAGCAGACTTGGAGGTAGACTACATCAAGGAAGACCTGGAGCAGAAGGGGTATACCGGCGTCCAAGTACGCCAACTTATTTCCCGCGGTAGGCCTCTGCCAATATTTCAAGTAAGTGTTGACAGGACGACCACCAACCAAAAAATTCCTCAGGAACGAGAGGTGTGCCATATGATGGTCACCATGAAGGTCTTGAAAACCAACACAAATATTACCCAATGTTACAACTGCCAGCAATTAGGGCACACTTATAAAATGTGTAACATGACCTCCCGGTGTTTCCTTTGCGGTGGCCTCCACCGCCTTGCTGACTGCCCCAAAAAGGCAAAGCAGGATGTTCAACCCCACTGCGCAAACTGTGGGGAAGCGCATCCTGCAAGTTATAGGGGGTGTGAGACGTTCAGAAACGAACGCCACCGCCGTCAACTGGCAACCATAGCCAGGACCACTCCAAGTGTTCAGCCAGGGCCCAAACCCATCCTACACCCGGCCCCGGTTCAACCAGGCTTCTCCTTTGCAGGAGCCGCCGGAGGGCAAAAGGCGCCTGCGCCACCACTAAATGGTCCCCCTCCACAACCTCAAACTCCGCAAGCATCCACCGGAGACCTGGGCGGTTTAAGAGAAATCTTAAATTTGTTTAGGAATCTCAACCTCGCAGCCTTTTTAGCAAAGTTGCAGCCTTTTCTGATGAAGTTCAGAAGCTGCACAAACACTATGGAGAAAATAGAAACCATCATATGCCTCCCCTCAATCCTCCTAGAGTAAATGGCCTATGTAAGGGCAGGTGTAACTTTAACCCACTCGCTCCTGTGGAATGCAGATGGCATCCACAGGAAGCAACACGAACTTGAAAACTACCTACGGCGTAACCAAATTGATGTCGCATTCATTTGCGAAACAAAATTAAAACAAGAGCACGTTTTTAAGCTCCAGGGTTACCAAATTTTCCGAAACGACAGAATTGGCAAACAGGGGGGAGGGACTGCTATTTTGCCGAGAAACTCAATTGCTCATGCTCCTGTCACGCTGCCCGCACTGGCAGCGTTAGAATGCACGACTCTTAAAACATGTGTTAATAGTCAAACGGTGATGCTGGTAGCACTTTATCGGCCCCCTAACTCCCCAGATTTCATACGTGACCTCGAACATATCCTCGCTTTAGAGGAGCACGATTTAATTGCAGGAGATTTCAACGCCCGGCACCCCTGGTGGTTTTCTCGCCGGACAAACGCGGCTGGAAATCTCCTGGTTGAACTTAGAAAATGACGACATTGAGGTACATCTCCCCCCAGAACTCACCTTTGGCACAGATCAGGGCACGTTGACCCTGAGATTTTGGGTAGGTTTGCCGGGGAATGAAATAGCAGATTTAGCAGCAAAGACGGCAACTACAGAACCCAGTATTACCATCTCACGTGTTACTTCGGAAGACTTTAGGCTTGAAGTGCGGAGAGCGGTGCTGTCGTCCTGGCACGACGAGTGGTCTACTGTCCGAGGTAATAAGCTTAGAGAAGTGAAAGAATTTCCGATAAACTGGGTAACTTCCTGTCGCACATCTCGTCGCGAGGAGGTTAGTTTGGCTCGATTAAGAATAGGCCACTGCAATTTTTCGCATGGTTACCTATTTAAAAGGGACCCTGCGCCTCTATGTCCGCTGTGTGACAACCTTTTGTCAGTTTGCCACGTGTTGCTAGAGTGTTGCTCTCTAGCGCACCTTCGGGATTCTCTGCAGCTGCCTGCCAGACTTGCAGAGGTCCTAGCGGACGACAAAACAGCGGTTGATAGAGTTTTTAATTTTTTAGCGGAGTGCAATATCAATTTGAGGATTTAAATTTTTTTTTTTTTTAATTATCTGTTTCTGCTTTTGGACGTATTTATCACCTTGTTTCATATCTGGCTATTGCCACTGCCTTTTGCCTTTGTAAACTTTTCTTGTTGCTAGTATTTTTATTTTTTGAGTGAAATTTATATCTGGCTATTGCCATGAATCTTTTAAGGGCGCTGATGACCTAGAAGTTGAGCGCCCTTAAACCAAACCATACCAAACCTGAGATTTTGGACCTCGTACTCACAAAAAATGCGACACTTTCAAATAACTTCACTGTATATCACAGCCTGGACTCCGACCATCTTCCTGTGCATTTCGACATACAGGGTGGTATTTCAGCCGGTGTCTCTGGCCCTCGAAAGAGGGCAGACACCGACTGGGATAGGTTTACCATGGAAATGCACAGGATGGCGCAACCCGGGCTGTCATACTATAACGAAGCAGACATAGATGTCGCCATTGAAAACTTTACTGCCTCGCTACGCACGGCCAAAAGAAATGCTACCACATACACCACAAGATCACCCGGTTTTTGCACGTACCCCGAGGTAGAGAAACTAATTGCGCGGAGAATACGCTTGACAAAACTGTGGCGATACACCCGTCAGCCTGAATATAAAGTGCTAGCAAAATGGCTACGCAACGTCATTCGGCAACAAATTAAAATCAACAAAATTGAACAGTGGGAAAACAAAATGCTGAGTACCACCCATTCGGACTCTTCTTTGTGGAAATTACTAAAGGCTTTTAAAGTCTCTACGAGCGTTAACTCCGCAACTGAGGCGCTGCACACTCATGGCGGCCTGCACTTCTCCGAAGAGGAGAAAGCCGAGATCTTCGCTGACTGTCTCCAAGACAGATTCACGGAAAACCCAGTGACCAACCGTGAAATAGAACGGGAGGTCCAGACATGGGTACAAACCTGGGTGGCGCAGAAGCAAGAGCAACAGCTATCTCTAATAACACCGCAGGAAGTTTACAAGCTCATTAGGAAATTGCCTAATGGTAAAGCTGTCGGCCCAAACAAAGTGACTAATGAGGAACTTAAGCATCTCCCGAGAAAAGCTGTGGTGCAACTGACAAAGATATTTAACGCCTGTCTGCAGCAAGGCTATTTTCCCTCTACTTGGAAACGAGCCAAGGTCATCATGCTCCCAAAGCAAGGAAAAAGCACCAGACAGCCGCAAAATTAGCGCCCCATTAGTCCCTTGCCTACTATTGGTAAATTGCTCGAAAAACTTATCCTTTCTCGACTTCAAAAACAAATTTCGGAAACACATGAACTCTCAGATTCACAATTTGGCTTTAGAAAAGGACATTCCACAGAATTACAGCTTCTCAGACTAACTGATGACGTAACAGAGCAATTTAACAATGGGGCTTCAACGTTGGCATTATTTCTGGACGTAGAAGCTGCATTTGACCGGTGCTGGCACATTGGCCTCATTTAGAAACTGCACCACAATTTCCCGGCACTCCAAAATTATCTGTGCCTGCTGCACAACTTCTTAGAAAATCGACACTTCTATGTCCAAGTGGGCCGCTCCTTCTCTCGGGAGAGAGTGGTGCGGGATGGCGTCCCACAAGGGGCAATCATGTCACCGTTCCTGTACATACTCTTTACAAATGCTTTACCAGTGGATGCCAGATGCAAGGTCGCCATGTATGCAGACGACACTGCAATATACAACCACCACAGAAATCCTCGTTTCGGCCTTGCAGAAATGCAAACATACACAAACAACTTCCTCTCATGACTCCATGACTGGAAAATCAAAATTAACCCCAATAAATGCCAGCTGATACATTTTTCAAAGTGGCATCACCCTTTGGCAATGGACCCAACGGTCAGTGGTCAAGTATTGCAATGTCGCCAGAATGTCAAATACCTTGGCGTCACCATGGACCGCATGATGTGCTGGTCCACCCACATAAAAAATACGGCCAACAAAGGCAGACAGCGGATAAAGTTATGCACCCCCATCTTCCACAGCAAACAGCTACGACTTAAATCCAAGCTGATTTATTTTATATAGGTCATTTTTACTCTCGGTGGTCCTGTACGCATGCGTGGCCTGGGCAAATGCCTCTAAAACTGCCCTCAAATTCACATCCTCCAAAAGCTCTCCCTTAGAAAAATCCTCTCTGCTCCACTCCTTACCACTAACCAAACTCTTCACCTCGAAACTCAGATCCCGTCCATCCCAGAGGCAATAGCAAAAGGAGCAACGGCAGCATGGACGCGCATTAGGAACCACGAAAACTACGTGATCGCCAACATTGGCAAAGGCGAGCCGAAGCACCGCAAACATATTAGAATAAAAATGTTCTAGACGCGGCACGGCTCGCCGACTAATGCGTGTCCAGGCAATCTCGCTCTTAGGCCACACACACGTTACGACAGAAACCCTCGCCTCGGAAAACACCCAGGAGCTACACCCTGCCCGCGCAGGAAAACAGCGGGAAAATGTAAATATTGTAAATAGTGCAGTGCGCGAGCTGGGACGCATATTTCTGGTGTGCCCAGTGAACGTGTGTGTGTAAGCGTGTGAATTTGTGTGGGTGAATGCGTGCGTGTATGTGTATATAGATGTATATATGTATATAAGGGGGAAAGAACAACAACAAATGGAATAGACACCAAAAGGCTAAGGAAAACTATTCTCTGTGGCCTAAAGATGGCCACCGTATGGATTTTTGGTGATACCCAAAACTATAAGCTTGTTAAACAAATTGTAAATAAATGTAAATTTATAGCCTGTAAGCCGGGCCCCTTGTACCGGCACCAGGCCAAAATTATGAATAAAGAAAACTTGGTGGAACACGAAGAATTGAATGCGCCGTGAATCAGGAAAGTTACATTATTAGCGTCTTACGAATTAACAACAAATATGCAGCAATTACATGGCGAGTAAGCATTTCAGAATCATCTTTCTTTCGTGGTACCCACAAGATTTGCGAGAGACAGAATGTGCTGAGAGATTCAGCTTTTAAGTGTGATAAAGAATGTTTCATACGTATATTATTATAGTGTTTCTCTTTCTTCGAAGTATGAATTCCAAAGAGGCGTATCAAATTTGTAAATTATTGGATGCACTGGATCTTTGTTGTATAAAGATAAACGACATTTGCTTGCATATAGAAAATGTTATATATAAGGCACTGGAAAGATATGTAGCTGTTATAGATTAGTGTAATGTTCAAGAAAGAGAGGAAGCGTGTGTTCGCTCTGGTAGCTTCGAGCAAGAGAATGAGATAGGCGTATACGTTTCAAATTGGGAAACATATTTGAGGGGACAGCTTACACTGAGCGAATACCAATTTTACATCACTTGACAGGCTTTGCAATACACAAAAGGCAATTAAATGGATTTGATTGAAAATGTTACTATAGATTCACAATGAAATGGGACATATTTTGGTTTGTCTCATTATTCTGTCTGTTAAAAAAAGATTCTTAAAAAAATTCAGATATATGAAAATTTATTAAAAAAATATTTTCCAAAAGCATACAAAACTTGGGTGCCTGTTCCCCAGGTACCATTTGCAACACACAACTGAAAAAATTGAGGCATGTTTTGAATATAGTTAGCTACCCTGGAAAGCAGAATGTTTAAAATACATCAATTGGGGAAGTCTACAAGAATTAATTGGGAAATTGGGAAATACTGTGTAAATTTTTGAGCAATTTTACAACAGGTTATCAGTTTGCACATATGCTTATAAACACTGAGCTTAAAAATTCTGCTTCACAGACTACATATGTATGTTATAAAGAAGTGTGGAAAATTTCAAGCCTCTATGATTGGTAGTTCATAAGAGAAAGGTACATTTGTACATAAAATTTACATATTGAGAAAAAGTTGTTTGAAGTTTTGTGAAGTTCTGCAAGCCTACCTTAATGCATTCCAGGATCATAATCGTCACTATCCTCATAGATATTCAAACTGTTTCTCTGCTTCCCTTCTTTTTATTCTAGCCTATTTTGTTGAGGCTTGTGCTGCTCTTTTGGCATGGTAGAGCCCTTGCTGATCGATACGCCGAAGAGCTTTTTCTGTGTTGATCCCTGTTTTCAACCCCATTTCATTTAGCACAAGAAGGCTGCTCACAGTTCCACCATTGAATGTTACAATGACATCCTGGACACCTATTTTTACTACATTCTGATGACACAAACACTGTCTTGAGTACACGCTCCCATATACAATAATTGTTAAAACTTCCGTTTTGATTTTGGCTGTGTCCGTGCAAGCTTTTGCAAGAAAAATTATATATTTATATTACATATTTTACATTATCAACATGTTTACAAATACATGCTTGTTACATGGCATGAATTTCATTGTCCTGTGACAAAGCAAACCAATGAATTTTGATTTTTCAAAAGTGTGTAGTTAAACACAAGTATTGTGATTTCCACACGTCCCACTGTCCTGAGGAGCTACGTGATGGAGAATTAGCGGCTCCAGGTCGAGAAGGTTGTATGACTGACCGGGAGGGCTCGAGGCTCTGACCATGTCCCACCCTACAGTACTGCACCCCACCAATAACACCTTTAATGGGCAGAGGTGGTCGAGGCAGCGGCTGGGCGGCAAGCCATGGACTTTCATGGGCTGTTGCGCTAGGGGTTTAGTTTTAGTTTCGTTGTTGTGTTACGCTGCTGACAGACAGGCGCGCGCGCGCTCACACACACACACACACACACACACACACACACACACACACACACACACACACACACACACACGCACGCACGCACGCACGCAAACACACATCGACCTTTCTCTAAAAATGCTTTTTATTGTTTTTTAATTTGCTCTCAGGGGGCTTCAAACATTTACTTCCGGTGAAATATAAACATGGCATTTCTGGGTGGAATACAATACTTCCATATTTACTATACGTAATAGAGAAAGTAAAAATTCACGTAGCATCAGGTGTACGTTTAACGCTCCGTAACTTTGTAGAAGTTTATTGGTGATGTTATCTATGTTTATCACAGTGTTAAACTAACCTGTTCCTTCATCTTCTTCTGCAGCTCTGGTCTGTTTACGTTCTTCTATAACCTTATTGACTGTGCCGTGAATGAGAGACACGCACTTAATCCACTCGCGACCAGCAGAGGTCAAGTTGTATATAATATCCGGGTATAGCCAAGGTTTCATCATTCTATTAGAAATCAATTCCCCGCCACTGAAACAGAAACAACCAAATACACGTTAAACGTATAGCTCTGCTCGCTTCGGATTATACTTTGCCGTTTTTTATTACATGAGCATTGCCAGTATCAATAAGTATTTAAAGGTACAGGAAAGGGAAAAATTAATGTAAATTTATTTATACAGACTTAATTTTTAATAGCACAATGCCATTGTTCGTACGCACATTAATAATGCAAGAATAATAAACAAAGTAACACAAAGAGATGTGAACCCCCAGAGGAAAGCACCACTGCGGTAAGAAACTAAGATTAGATTACCAAAACGTAGTAGCCAATGTATGAGTAAACAGCAAAACATCAGCAAAATTCATTACTATGCCTATTTGTGATCTTTATATTAGATAAGAATCATTATAAAGATAATAAGTATAACACAACGCTACAGTGCTCAAAATAATTATACTGACAAGATTTTGTTCGAGTGTATTTTAGTAGTGGTATTTATTGTGACCGTACAACAATTGTTTCCTTGAATAACCAAGCTGGATTTAAAAATAAAAAAATCATGTTTACTTCTCATAACAAACTTGACTACTGTATGGAGAAATTAAGCAGAGTGTAGAAAACAATGGACGATCCCTCCACTAAATCAGAACAACAAAATACGTCTATTTGGTATCCTTTATGGCCCTCAAGGCACATATTATTGCTGTACACCTTCGGAGCATCCTTCTAGTCAAACTTCGCATGCCTCTTTGTGGGATACTGTCCCATTCTAGAGTGAGGACATCTGCAACCTCTTGAAGAGTTTGAGGAGCTATAGGACTCTTCCGCTCTAGTATATTCTACAAGTGCTCAATGAGATTGAGGTGTGCACTTATAGCAGGCCAGTCGGCACCTTGAGATTCTGTAAGGTGGCCATAGTGCACCGGCTGTGGGGATTCTGGCATTGTCTTGCTGCAATATAAACTCGGGCCTCATCCCAACTACAAGAAGCATAACATGATAAAGTGGAATACCAGCAATGTACCTGGCAGCATTTTGCGTACATCTTTGTCATATTCGTGGTCCTGTTGGGTGGCTGTGGGTCGTGTGTCTTGGCCGTGCAAAGGGGACGGAATTTCACAGCCTGTATATAGCAACCATTTTTAAAAGATTTTACTATCGCTCAAAGCCTAGTGCATTTCCATATTCCCTTGCACCTACAACGAAATAAGCAATAAGATAGTTTCTGAAATATTTCTCTCAATGAACATGTAGATAGGGGAGTAAGGAGAAAGGGTTTGTAAGAATACCTAGTACAAGAGTAGAGAAAGTCATGTGAGTGTAACAAATCAGATTGTTTTCGAATACGGTTTCACAAATTGAAAGTGCTATGTCACGGTGTAAGTGGTTTCATGCTGGAGTGTTCGGTGTTCGCTTCAGCCAAGACACCCATGAAGCAGTACTTCCAATATTTCATCGTCATAGCCGCCATGACTCATTCATCTCCGTGGTATGGGGTTGAATGGAGGAATGGAATCAGAATCTCACTTAGTGTTTTGTGTGTATAAGTTTCCTTCTGGGCTTTTATGCTTATGAATCGGAAAATGTTCAACCAAAATTTTAGTATAGCACCTCTATATAATGTAAACATGACCTACTCTATTGCTGATAAATTAAGACAGGATTGTCACAATATCTTTGTGCGTTAAGTTAAGAGAAGTTCCTAAAGGAGGACTTTCTTCGCTCGGTTCAGTTAATTGCACTTTGTGCAACTTATAGCTGCGGGAACTTGCCATCAAGCCTCACGAGCTTTGTAGTAGGTGGGCTGCCTTGTAAACTGAGTGGTATATTTCAAGTGCGGAGATAAAAGTTGTCAGTGCCATAACTATCTCAGTTTAACCAACCAAAAATTGCACTGTTGATAATGTCTAATGCCAAGAGAAAACACCAATAATGAAGACAGGGAAAATGTTGGATGCCTTGCCACTTTCAGTACTTACCATTACCTTAATATATTAGATTTGATTATCTAAACAAAGGAGAAGGACAGGAACACACTAACCGTAATGCTCCCTTAATGTAGTCTGATTCACTCTGAAGCATGGCGTTCATTTTCACTCCCATGGCAGACTCTGAAACAACCATAACTTATTTGTAATGCATATAATTGAACGTAGAAAACCAGTTATTTTGCACCATATTATGAAATAAAAGGTCATAATGTTCCAAAGATGGGTGTACTAAGGATAATAAGAATATTTGATATGTTACATTCACAAGTATTTCTGCACCCACTAATCAGACTTTAACATGCTTTGGGAAAGAATAATAGTATTATCATCAGTAGTGTTGCACAGTAAGCTTTTAGTCTGACGTGCGCGAGCTATCTAATACTACAATAAAAGGTCATCTACATATAATTGACATAGGTCGTGAGGTGGGACATGAACAATTCTTGCGCATAGGGGAAGCTGCTTTCTTTCCCTCCCTCTCTGCAACGGCTGAGAGAGGGAGAGGGAACAGACGCGAATTACAATAGCGCGCAGCTGAAACAATTGCAGTTCACATGAAAGTTGAAACCGAAGATATAATGTTATATTTTAATGTTAAATTCAATGTCTTGAAGAGCACACACGTTTTATGGACACTGGTGGAAAGACGGTATCCAAGCTAACTCGCCAGAGCAGGAGATCCCGTGCCGACCTGGTGGAGCGGTTTAGTGTGCGTCGGTGATGTGCACATGTGCTACATTCGTCGATCTAATATACCCATATTAGACCAGCCAACTGGTGAAGTTCTTAAAGGGGCTTGGAAAGCAAGCTCTAGAACTCACCCAAGGCAAGCTTTCCCGGAGTGGTATAAAGAGCTATCTACAGGTAACCCTTTCTTACTACTCTCTCACTATATCCTATTTTCTGTGACTGACCAACGGACTGACAGACTAAACGAGACAGCGGGCTCACAAGTCTTAAGCCAAAGGTAGACGGCTTCGTGCCTGAAACCTCGAGCCGAAATGGCTCGCAAAGGCACTGCCTTAGAGGAGGTCCGGGCCTCTGTGAGCAGCCGGAGGACAACCGCAATGACTGCCGATGGTGGACTTCTTCCTTCTACTTCATCTTCCTACAGGTCACTATCGCCTGAAGCAGCGGAGCCTAATAGGAAGCGCTCCAAAACGGATACGCAAAAGCGTAAGAGCTCTACTGCACGCCACTTACCCATGGCAGATCTAGAGAGCCTGGGTTCAAACGATCCCCTACCTGAATCTGACTCCGAGTCCGATATGGAGCTGGGCGAGTTTACGGTTGTGGAAAACCGTAAACGGGGAAAAAAGACGCCATCGCCAAACAATCTGATGCAACATGCACAGGATGCTGAATCATTCAATCTGATGCAGCATGCTCAGAATGTTGTATCATCCCAAGCCAAAAAGGCGCCAAGGATTCCGCCAATCATAGCGGATGTATTCCCGAACCACGTCCGGGTGATGCGCATATTGGCTAAACACCTCAGGGAAACCTTTGAGGCAAAACGCAAGCCTAAGTGCGTCCATATACTGACGCACAGCTTGGCTGGTCTTGAAAAAGCCAAGTTAGTGTTACGAGAATTGAACATCACGTTCTACTCGTATTCACCACAACGCCCTCACATTGAGCGTCGAGTCATCAGAGGATTAACTCAGAGTGTACCCCTGATGAAATTAAATCCGCACTTTATGAAGAGCATCGCATAATTGTCAACTCGGTGGCACAGCTCAAAAGAACAACACTGAGGGGATAGTGAGCAAAGTTCCTATGCCACTTTTCTTGGTAGTACTGGACAAAGTACAAAAACAAGAAACGCAGCCTATTGACACCGTGAGAAAACTAATTTTCACTGTGGTAAGAGTGGAACGTTATTACGGCAGAGAGGGACCAGTGCAGTGTTATAGATGCATGGGTTACAACCACTCCAGCATGATGTGTGAGCGTAAGTTTACATGTTTGCGGTTTGCTGGGAACCACTTGCTGGAGAACTGCCCTAAACCTAGGGACGAATGCAAGTGTGCCAACTGCGACGGTACACACGTTAGTGTGTACAAAGGATGTTCTACAAGGAAAAATATCATCGAGAGTCGCCGCAAGAGCCGTCCCGAAGACCAAGAGGTTCGTCCAGGGGTGTCATTTGCCACTGCCTTAAATAAGGCAGAGTCCATTCTGCGTCGAATGGAAAAAGAGGCTGCTGCATCGGAGAACGCTTCCCCAACGTCAAATGCTGTGCCGCCACCTCCAGGTCCCATAGAAGAGGTAACAGTGCCTAAACCCCCTGGACCAAAACCACGCAGGAAGAGGAAGAACAGGAAACCTAGGCCGAGCAAATCTTCTGCTCCCAATGTAGTTTCGGAGTCACAAGCTCCTGTAATATCTACAGACGCACCTGTAGAGGCAGAGCCTATTTCCCAGGCTAGGGATATACCCCCTACCCCTATTGCACCAGTGCCTAACCCGGCGACAACCTCCTCCACATTTGCGACTATTTCGCAAAGAGACCTGGAGGAATTTAGCTCTCTACCCTCGTGGTTTGGGGATTTAATAAACAAGGCGCTTCCTGCACTTAGAAATTGTAAGATGCAGTTGAATAACCCCAACTTGACCCCCATGCAGAAGCATTCCATCTTGCTTCAGACATTGGAACAGCTCTATCCCAACTCCGCTCAATAATGGCCGGAAGACATGTCCGGAGACCATTCAGAGCTGCGATTTGGAACGCCAACGGAATTCGGAGTCACTATCCTAACCTCACTGAGTTTGTACAGTATTACAGAATCGACATTCTGATGGTCTGTGAAACTCATTTGGATGCTGCCACCAACTTATCCCTCCCTAATTACGTCACCCATCGGTCTGATAGGGTTGGCCGACAAGGGGGAGGTACAGCCATCTTTATTAAAAACAATATCACACATAAGCCTTTCCCTCTTCCACAACTTTAGCATGTAGAAACCTGTGGTATTAGGCTATCTTTAGGTGGTCTAGATACATTGCTGATTGTGGCATATGACCCCCCTGATCACCGCTTCTATGAAGCAGATTACACGGCTTTATTAAACCTCCACCCTGTGGTCTGCATTGCAGGCGACCTAAATGCAAAACATGCCAATTGGCATAGTCGTGCCACCAATGCGAAGGGGCGAGGACTATTCCGCCTTATAAGCGGTAACCCTAGTCTCATTGCGCATGGACCGAGAGAGCCCACTTTTCATCCTGCCCGAGGGAGGTCGGACCTGCTGGATATTGTGGTCACTAAAAATTTTACAATCAATGTAGACCTCACGACAGTCAATAAACTGGATTCTGACCACGATCCAGTATTAGTAGACTCTAATGTCAACATGCCAGCATTGGTAACTCCTGATTGGTCGTACGAGGTAGACTGGGATGCAGCCGTCCTTGAACTAAACCAATCAGTGTATCCCAGACCGCCTATCGATTCTATCGAGTCGTTAGAATTAGCGGCCACTGCATTCTCCCGACAAATATCAAATGTGATACGAGGGCACACTTACCGCATTTCTTGCAATATTCCTAATCCGGCAACCATCCCAAATGAACTCCGACTGTTGCTAAGAGCTAAGTCAACAGTTCGGAAGCTTTGGCAGCGTTTCCGCCATCCGAGATTGCAGGCAATTTATCTGCGATTCAAGAACCTAGCTAGGCGCCTCTTACGTGCACATCGCAAAGAGGCCTGGGAAAACACAATGAGGAACGTTAACCTCTCAGAAAAGAAGCCATGGCGGATAATTAAATCCCTGAGAAGGGACAAAACTCTATACCAGCATCCAATTAATGGCACTAGCGGAGACTATCTTTCGAACCGCAAGAGAAAGCCACTGACTTCGCGGACCATTTAGACTCCCAATTTGAGCCCCGAGAGGACATAGAAGACGAAGATTTTTCTGAACTAGTTGAGGCAACGGTGGATTACCTCTATGAGGACGCACCGCCATCACAGGAGGCGACTCGCATACCAATTGTCACCCCAAGGCAAGTTTCCTCGCAAATTAGGTGTCTCAAACCCAACAAATCCCCTGGATATGATGGTGTTACGACACATATGTTACAACACCTACCTCGCAAAGCCATTATCCACTTGACGAGGATCTACAATGCTTGCCTGCATCTTCGACACTTCTCTTCTGCTTGGAAGGAAGCGAGGATGATTTGCATATTAAAACCAGGCAAGGATCCCAAGTTTCCATCAAGTTACCGATTAAATAGTCTACTTCCAATCATTTCCAAAATTTTTGAAAAACTTCTGTCCCGCCTAACTCCTCTATTTGAGGAAAGGCAGCTCATTCCGGATCATCATTTTGGGTTCCGTCAAGGTCATTCCACTACCTTACAGCTCCTGCGTCTGGTTCAGAAGACTGCCCTGGGTTTCCAGGAAAACTTCAAAACTGTCGCAGTACTTCTGGATGTGGATAAGGCCTTTGCAACAACATGGCACCAGGGCCTACTGTACAAACTCAGAGATGCAGATCTCCCCTCACCCTACCTATCCCTCATAGCCAGCTTCCTTCGGGACCGCACTTTCAGGGTGCGAGTGGAGGGCAGGTTATCTACTATCAGACCAATAGCGGCCGGAGTCCCGGAAGGCAGTGTGCTGTCGCCACTACTCTTTGCTGCATACATGTCTGACTTCCCAGTTGAACCCGGCACTGTTACGTGCCAATATGCCGATGATGTCCTCATACTGGCCCGTAACAAAGATCTACGTTACTGCCTTCCTCCATTACAAAGACACCTCGCCGCCATCGACAGATGGAGTGAAAAGTGGAGGATGGGAATCAGTCCACAGAAAAGCTCTGCTTTTCTGTTAGGTAAAATACGCACCTGTAGACCAGATAGGGACCTGACACTTGGTCGCAGGAGAATCCCTTGGGTCAACACAGCCAAGTACCTCGGTGTACAACTTGACCGAGGACTTACCTTCACCAAGCATGTCTCAGCTAAAGCTGCCCAAGGTCACGGAGCTCTGGGAAAGCTCTATCCCATCCTTAGGTCCACTATGCCTACACGTCTTAAATTACGCTTATATCGTGCGATCATCCCTCCCCTGATCCTGTATGGATGCGAGGCGTGGGGATTCGTGGCTCAAACCGCCATCCGCAGAGTGCCAGTCGTGCAGAACAGGGCCCTTAGGATGATCTACGATACTGACCGTAGATTTTCTTCCCATATCCTCCACACTCATTCTGGCATTCCATACATTGTGGATGTTGTGCGTGAAACAGCCCGCTCAATGTATGCTAAACTTACGCCACACCCTAACCAGCTGGTAAATACCCTGGGTCAATATAATCACCATCTTCCCAGGAGGCGCAAGAGCTGTCGCTTACCCAAGGATGTCTTGGGTTGATTAACTTCGCTGATTCCTCATTACACCAAACATTCCACTGCATTCGGTTTCTCGCTATTTGACGCTGCTTGACTTGCTGGTTACACAAGCTGACCTGCTAAGTGTGCAGAGACGGGCACTGGGTGCACTAGAATGGGTAGACATTCTAACTTGCACTCATATCCCAAGTCTAGATTACCCGAGCGACCTGATTTGGCTCTTGGCTACTCCGACAGTTGATAAAAGCCAAGGCAACTCTTCAGAAGCTATGGTAGCGTTACCACCATCCCAGGATAGGAGCAGTTTACCAGAGGTTCAAATCCCTGGTAAGGCGACTGCTCTGTGCCCATAGAACATCAGCCTGGGAAAACTCATTACAAACTGTAAACCTTCAAGAAAAGAAACCCTGGCGGATTATAAGGGCCTTGAGGAAGGACAAGACCCAATACCAGCATCCCTTGCATGGCACTCGTGGGCGGCTCGCTTTTGAGCCACACGAGAAATCCACTGTGTTCGCGGACCACCTTGAAGTACAGTTCGAACCCCGGGAGGACCCGCAAGACGAAGACTTTACTGAACTCGTGGATGCAACCGTGGATTACCTCTATGAGGAACCGCGGCGACTACTTGAGGTGATCCAGCTTCCCATAATCACCCCGAAAGCGGTGATTTCCGAGATCTAAGTCTGAATCCCAACAAATGCCCTGGACATGACGGCGTCACGGCGCTCATGCTCCAGTACCTACCAAAAAAGGCTGTGGTCCGCTTGACCCGTATCTTCAACGCATGCCTCCGTCTTCGTTACTTTCCGGTTTTCTGGAAGGAGGCGAGGGTGGTGTGTATATTGAAACCGAGCAAGAACCCAGTCTTTCCTAACAACTACCGTTCCATCAGCATTCTCCCAATCGTCTCAAAAGTTTTTGAGCGGTTGCTCCTTACCCGCCTAATACCTCTTTTTGAGGAGAGGCAACTCCTACCGTATCACCAGTTTGGTTTTCGTCGGGGTCACTCCACGACTATGCAGTTGCTGCGTGTGGCCGAGATGGTATCCCTGGGTTTCCAGGGACACATAAATACCATAGCGGTGCTGCTGGACGTGGAAAAGGCTTTCGCCACAACTTGGCACTAAGGCCTACTGTACAAATTAAAGCAGGCAATTGTCCCTCCTCCATATCTCACTATAATTAGCAATTTCCTCCAGGACCGCACTTTCAGAGTGAAAGTGGAAGGAAAACTGTCTACAATAAGAGAAATAGCGGCAGGAGTCCCAGAGGGCAGTGTATTCTCCCCGCTGCTCTTCGCAGCTTACATGTCCGATTTCCCCACGGAACAACATACTGCGACATGCCAGTATGCGGACGACGTCCTCATCATGGCACAAAATAAAAACGTGAGATATTGCCTCCCTCCCCTTCAACGACAACTCGACGCCGTCGACCGTTGAAGTGAGAAGTGGAGAATGGGTATTAGTCCGGGGAAAAGCTTCGCTCTCCTTCTTGGTAAAGTACGCCATTGGCGGCCGGAACGGTCACTTCGGGTTAGGCGGAGAAATATCCCATGGGTAACCTCCGCCAAATATTTAGGCGTTCTTCTCGATCGCGGGCTAACATACGCCCCACACGTCCGCGCAAAGGCCAAACTTGGTCACGCTGCGCTCAGACAGCTCTACCCTATCCTCAGATCTACCATGCCCAACCACCTAAAATTAAGGATTTATCGGGCAATCATTCCGCCATTGATCCTATACGGCTGCGAATCCTGGGGATCAGCAGCACCGTCTAACATACGGAAAATGCAGTCAGTGCAGAACAGTGCGTTAAGAATGATTTATGATACCGGGCGTGGATTCCCGCCTTACATCCTTCACAACCAGTCAGGACTTCCCTACATCATGAAGTTGGTAAGGGAGCGATCCCGAACCATGCACTCCAAACTTAACTCCCACGCCAATCAGCTGGTACGGGCATTAGGTCAATACGACCACACAGCACCTCGAAGAAGGAAAAGCTACCGCCTAGCCAAGGACGCCCTTGGATAAGGGTAATGCCACTCCCATCTTCTAACACATCATTACCCCAACACCTATTCTTGGCCCCTTTCTGTATCCTAAATTAGGTATACAAAAAGAAACCATTGCCCAGGACACAAAAGCATGACAAAACAATGACAACCTCCAATACCGCACAGATAAAGTCGCATTAGCGGCTAGGTGCTGTGCAAACACGACATACCGTACAGGAGAACCTGTACGACCTGATCTCGATTGCTGGAACGGTCTTTACTTTCACTACTTCTCTGCTTCCACATAGAAACCCTGACCAATGCAGACGGAGGATCGTGTTACACTGATGATGCCAAGCGCAGTGCTTGGCGAAACGTTGGTATCTACCATGCCTTCTAGACCACGGCCTACAAGCCCGGAAGAACTAAACATTTCGAATAGTCATATATTTTTTATTGTAATCAGCAGCGTTAACCAATATGGAGTCAAGAAATCCATGTATCTGTAAAGCATAACTAACATAGGCGGCGCCGTGGCCGTGTGGTTAGAGCGTTCGCCCTACCACCTAGGTGGCCCGGGTTCGATCCCAGGGACCCGCATGTGGTACTGATGGTGGACGAAGTGGCATCAGGGCAAGTGTCATCCGGGTTCTCCGGTTTCCCCCACCATTCATTCCACCAAATGCTCCATTATCTCCTTTCCCATCATCGATTTCTCTTGCATTTTATATCATCCTCTTCGTCACTCTCGTACTCGGTGCTTGGCTGACCTCATGCTTCCTGGTCTTTACTCTGTCTGGTCCAGAGGTCCCTCTGCTCCCCGACAGGCGTCTGACCTTAGGCACTGGCTTGCAAGGGGAGGGTGGTCACATAAACCAGAAAACGTAAAAAGTAATCAACATCGTTAGGCAATTTGGGGGGCAAGAAATCCATCTAGAGCTTTAATACCAACTTTGGTATCTATCCAGCATTTCATGTTTGTAATAAAATCTCGATATCACATTTTTGGATGGGACACAAACTACTAACTCCTTTAAAACTGCAATAGTTGAATCAGATTGAATAACGTTTGTAATGAAGAGAGTACTTCAGAATCTTCACTCCACACAGTTCTGTGCATCTTTAACAAAACCAACCGAAACGACTGCAACTGCTATTGTTAACCTTCATTTTTACTTTTTCTACCTGGTATAGCAAAGTAGGGGAAGTATTGTACTCTACCCAAAAATTCGATGTCGAGGTTTCATCGGAAGCATATGTTTTGGGCGTGTGTGTGTGTGTGTGTGTGTGTGTGTGTGTGTGTGTGTGTGTGTGTGTGTGTGTGTGTGTGTGTGTGTGTGTTTGAGTGGGATTCTGTGAGCAGCATAGCTCAAAAATCTGATGTGTTGCACTCACATGACTTTCTCTACTCTTGTACTAACCATTCTAACAAACTCTTATTCCTATATCTCCATGTTAGTTAAGATAAACATTCGTACAAATTATCTTATTGCTTATGTCCTTGTAGGTGCAAGGGAGATGATAGAATACAGAAGGCTTTGTGCGACTGTCAAATCTTTTTGACCTTTGAGATTCCGTTCTCTTTGCACGATTAACATATAAAAAAATGAACAACGTTGTTGCATTTCGCTAAAGTTCTAAGTTTTCCGAAACTCACACATATAACAAGGAATATCTCCGAAATGGTTCACCCTACAAGAAAATTTATTGAGATATAAATTGTGTATTTTACCAATATCTACATTTTTTGTAAAGTATAATTTGGTCTATCTCTAACGGTTTACGAGTTATGGAAAAGTCATCCAGAGTAAATACGACTACAGGGGTTAGCCAGAAAATTCAAGATATACATTTCATTTGTCATAAAAATATCTCAAACATATGGCATTTGTAGCGTAAAATGCTGTTGGTTCACGTTAGATCGCCATTTGTAGCGGAATATAAGATGATGGTTCACGTTGTGTCGCCATTTGATGTGGACTGGTGATGTTTGCGCCGGCTAGTTCAGCATGAAATCTCTTTAATCCAGGGTATGCGTAGGTATGTTTTACAGATTACCCCAGAAGAACTTTTGTATATTATTTATTTTTTTACTCTCTGACACTTTCGGGAGTTATGGCGACTTTCGATACATATAGATACTCGCAGAGGAATCGCACTCACGCGTGTACACCACAACGTCCGATACCGGTCTGGGGCGAGTGAACACGCTTCCTGGCGTCCCCACGCTAAGAAAACGTTCTTTCCAATTTTATATTTCATGACGTCATCCAAAAGAAAGCCTCGTATCCAAAATGCTATTTCATTCCTTTTCCCAATTTAGAAATGTCCCTTTCTATTATAAGATGTTCTTTTTTTGAATTCCAAATATATAGTTACCTTTTTATGATTAAACGATGTTTTCTTTATATTCTATTAAACATATCGCGCGGCTTTTAAGGTTGGCAGACCTGAATTTTGACCGTGATTTCAAACTATGTGGTATGACGTCATGACTCGTTAATTTCAAACCAATAATGCGTTTATCCTACAAATTTAACGACTATTATTTACTCATATCTTGCTCACCTTAAAACACTTCCTACTCTATTATCTACCTATGTTATTACTCAACACTTATCGCAAATCTCACATCCGGCAATTAAACTAAAACGTGTCTTTATCAAGCCCCTTCGATTTGAAATCTAAATTTCGGTATCAAATGCCCCCATTTATATTATTTTATTATTCCATAATAAAATAATGTAAATGTCTTGCCCGAAAGAAAAATTAAAAATTACTCCTGAATTTTGAATAATCGGCAACACTCGCATTATATACAATTTTCAATTACACTGTTTTGAAATTGGTTATTAACATATCTTCTCATTAATCTTTATAACATGACAAACAATTGTACACTTGACTTAACATTAATCCTTAAAATACTAATTACAATATGTTATGGTTTCTTCTGTGAAACTTTTATACAAAGGTTAAATTTCAAGAGTCTTTCTTTATACTTCCTTCTTTTAGTTCATGTTTGCTCACTTCGCTGTCACTATCACTTGCACTGTGATTTTGCACTTTTGTTATTGTAACACATATCTTTACTAGATCCTTTTAGCACTAAAATGTACATATATTTATATAAATCCATTACACTCTTCAGACAAGTTCTTTCTTTGTCTTGCTGTAATATCTATACATCTAAATATCTTAACAAATGTTTACAAAATAAATATTCTGTTTTCTCTCTATGCGGAGATGAACATTTTAACAATCTTTCTGAAGCTGTTATTGTGAGCTCTATACAATATATTCTTAAGCTCTTTGTAGTATATAGCAATTCACATTCTGCATTTGTCATGAATACGTAAGTACCTGAGCAATATATGGTTTTCAAGTAAGCTAACATTTAAATTTTATCTCAAAGCTGATTGGGCGCCAATAGAACAAATGAAACTTTGAATTTTACATGAAGTCAAGGTTCCAAGGTACCACACGGTTTCTTGTATGGTCGAAGGAGTTGTTTGTGCCATCTTCCCAAACATTTTTCATTTTTAACATCTTTTATTTCATAGGTATGATAACTTAATTTTGATATAATTTCTGCAGGACCTTTATATAACAATTCCATCCTTTTGTTCCTACCTCGCAATGCACTTGATAACTTATGGTCTTTAACTAGTACCCAATCGCCTATCTTAGGTTCCCATTTATGTTTTCTACTCTTTTTCTTTAATTTTCTCTTCTCTGCCTTTTTCTTGATTCCTTCAAAAGCAATTTTCGCTCTTTCTTCTTCACTTAACTCAATGTCATTTATTTTGAGTATTTTTGGTACCCCGATCAATATTGGTTCTGGTTCAATTCCTAACATTAATTTTATTGGGGCAAACCCAGTAGTTACATTAATGGTGTGATTAATAATCTTTTCTATCAATGGACAATATTTCACCCAATCCTTGTGATTATGATGTGTAAGTACACGTAAATAAATTCCTATATCTCGGAGGACACGTTCTGTTGGATTCCCTGATTGTAAAAACGCTGTATATTTTCTTAAATCTTCTCTAAGTGGGATGAAAAGATGCTGTAAGATCTAAAGTAGAAAAAATTTTGCCCTTCTGCAATTTGTTCAATATTACCTCTACACTTTCTGGTCTAAATCTATCAGGTTTACAATGTTGATTTAGTTTTCTCGCGTCTAATGTCACCCTAATCTTTCCATTGGCCTTATTTACAATACATAGGGGATTCACAAATTCTGAATTCGAAATCTCAATAACCTCATCTTCTAACATTGACTTTATAACTGCATCTACCTCTTCTCTTATTGTACTAGGGATAGCTCTCGCTTTATGTGTAAAAGGTTTGATGGGTATCATCTCAAACGAATGAGGATAAATATTACATTTACCAGGTTTCTCGGAGAATACTTCTTTATTTCGGATTAATATTTTAAACAGTTTATCCCTCTGTTGTTCATTTAGTTGATCAGCCTGAGTTACCTTTTCCCTCAACAATTCTTCTAAGTCTTCAGTACTCTCCCTATCATAGTACCTAGTTGCGTCAGAAAACCTCAAATTGTCTATGAAATCATTTTCATCCCATTCTACATTTTCTTTATTATCGACACTGTACTCTTTGACATTTACTTCAGTTAATTCCATAGCTCCTACTTTAACATATTCTACAAAGAATGTATCCCCTTGGATTTCTTCTTTCTCTTTTTCTCTTACAATAGTTTCTGAACTACTATCTTCCACAAATGGCACTATCATGGTCTCACCTTCAACTTTCATTTCTACAATCATGTTTTTAAAATTCACCACAGCTTCCCAGGCATAAAGACAATCACAACCTATTATAATATCTGTCACAAGTCTTCCTACAATCAGAAATAAAATTCCTAGTATTCTCCCATTTATTTCAATATTTATCATTGCTTGAAATTTTACTCTCTCTTTTCGTTTTCCCACAGCTAGCGAGCAATATATCCCATTAACTGGTAAAGACATTACTTTAAAACCACTACTTTGTAAATTATCATAAAAATTTTGTGAGCATACTGTGCTATTTGATCCCGTATCTATAATTGCATTGTATTGTTTTCCATTTACTCCAATTTTGATTTTAGGTGGATCTCCTACTTTTTCGTTTTCGTCGATTCTATTTTTCCATTCTCTTTTCTTTTGTATCATCATTTGCCTTCCAGGACTATTTATTTCCGAGTACTTATCACAATCATTACTAGGATACCCAGTTCTCACTGAAGGCGCGTTTGACCGGGTCTGGCGTTTCCCTGATTTTTAGGTATGGCTCCTGTACTATTTCCCGAATTGTTACTTCTGTTTTCCTGCATTAAATCGGGGTTACTTCCTACCATGTTTTTGACCGTGTTAATGGCCTCAACCATTTCCGCATTTTCAGGGGAATCTCGTCCATTATAACATCTTTCTCCCTGTCTTGGTGACCTCGGTCTAAACTCATTATCTCTGTCCAATACCCATCATTTGAATTTCTACTATGTCCAAAATAACGTCCCCGTCTACCTCGATCAAATCTATTTGTATTCATATAATTCACCCTTATATTTCTTCCCCTTAGATTACCATTTCTATTTTGGTGATGCCCTTCCTGGTTACATCTACCTTGATTTTTCCACCGGAATGATTCCATCCTTGGTACTGGTCCTTTATACCTTTCCCTAACCTCACTTCTATTCTGATAATACTGTGCCCCTTTCCCGAAAGAATTTACAGTTTCGTTTTCTTCATATTTATTTCCAAATGCGTGTTTTGGCTTATTGACTTCTAAGGCTGATAATAATTCGATCATAGCTGCAATGCTACCGGGTCGGGCTATGATTAGGTAGTGTTGAAGCGTTTCCGGAAAATGTGGAGTAACTATATTTATTAGATCTTTTTCATCTATGGGAGGATCCAACATCTTGGATTTTCTCGTTATTCTCATAAAATAGTTGACCATCGATTCCTCCGATCTAGGATTAAACTTTCCATTGCTTAATTCGACTCTAATATTAGCCTGCCTACTAGCCCCCCAATATCTGGTTAAAAAGATGTTCCTAAAGGTCCCGTAATCATTATTGTTACCCATAGAAAGGCCTAGCCAATTGGCAGCATTACCCTTTAGGCATTTTCTTACTATCACCATCTTGTACTCCTCCGGTATACGTTTCACCGTGAAGTACCCTTGTAACCCTTCTATAAAGGCATTAGTATCATCTGAATCTTCATTTTAAAAAACTGGAGGTGTCATTTCATTTAAGATATGGTTAGGCCAGTGTAAATTTGAATTGTCTCCTGTCCCTGAGCTATTTCTGAGATCAGAATGGGAATTACTGTTACCCCTATTTTGCATCGAAATGTCAGCTGATACACCTGGTATTGCCTCGTTTCTTGCAGCTTCATTATTAAGATTGTTGTGATTACATGCATTTTCATTTAATTTCAAATTTTCTAAGGCCTCTTTTACCTGAGTAATTTCTGTTACTACCCCTTTTATTTGGTCTGTAACATCCTCCAAATTTCTAGCCTGCCTTTCTCTTTCTACATCAGATCTTTCCATTCTAACTTTACACCCCTGTAACTCTTCTCTAATTTCTTCCCTGTCTTTATCTAACCTTTGTACTACCTCATCCCTTTGTTTGTCTAATCTATGTGTTACTCTTTCCCTTTCTTTATCTAATTTTTCACTCACTTGTTGACCTAATTTCTTTTCAGAATTCTTTACTTCTTGCCTTATTGTCTCTAATTCTCCCTTAACCTGTTCTCTATTTTCTTTTACTTCACTACTAACTTTATTAATTTCCTCCCTAACTTCTTCCCTAAAGGTATCTAAAGCTCTCTTCTGATTTTCCAATTGCATTCCCAATTCCTGTTGTCCCTTCTCTAATTTCTGTCCTAACTCTATACTAGTTTCATCTATCTTTTGGCTTAACTCTGTACTCATCTTTTTCATTATCTTTTGAAACATATTCTCTATTTCTGACATAATCACTGGCCTTTCTGAATTACTACCAAACATTTCTGAGCTACCTCTAGGTGTTTCTCTAATGTTCTGATCTTCTACTTCTTGGCATATTCTGCTACCGATTATATTTTGATTATATTCTTCCATCCTAACTACACTTTTCTCAATTTCCGGGCTCTCAGAACCTAGAAAATCGCTATCACTGTCTTCCATTTCTAAGCTATTTGCATGTGTTTTTCTACTCACCAATATTTCACAATTTTCACTATTATGATTTTTTTTTTACCTGCACTTAAACTTATTCACTAAACGTTTCACACGATGTTCTCTGACGATGTTGACACGCTGGGCACCTTCTTGTTTGCTGGTTCGATGTTGGCTTGGTCGTCGTCCTTATTAATCACTGGTTCAATGCTGGTCTAGTTCATTCTTGGGGTTGGTCTATTCTCCCGACGCCACACGTTGGATCGCCATTTGTAGCGGAAAATGCTGTTGGTTCACGTTAGATCGCCATTTGTAGCGGAATATAAGATGCTGGTTCACGTTGTGTCGCCATTTGATGCGGACTGGTGATGTTTGCTCCGGCTAGTTCAGCATGAAATCTCTTTAATCCAGGGTATGCGTAGGTATGTTTTACAGATTACCCCAGAAGAACTTTTGTATATTATTTATTTTTTTACTCTCTGACACTTTCGGGATTTATGCCGACTTTCGATACATATAGATACTCGCAGAGGAATCGCACTCACGTGTGTACACCACAACGTCCGATACCGGTCTGGGGCGAGTGAACACGCTTCCTGGCGTCCCCACGCTAAGAAAACGTTCTTTCCAATTTTAAATTTCATGACGTCATCCAAAAGAAAGCCTCGTATCCAAAATGCTATTTCATTCCTTTTCCCAATTTAGAAATGTCCCTTTCTATTATAACATGTTCTGTTTTTGAATTCCAAATATATAGTTACCTTTTTATGATTAAACGATGTTTTCTTTATATTCTATTAAACATATCGCGCGACTTTTAAGGTTGGCAGACCTGAATTTTGACCGTGATTTCAAACTATGTGGTATGACGTCATGACTTGTTAATTTCAAACCAATAATGCGTTTATCCTACAAATTTAACAACTATTATTTACTCATATCTTGCTCACCTTAAAACACTTCCTACTCTATTATCTACCTATGTTATTACTCAACACTTATCGCAAATCTCACATCCGGCAATTAAACTAAAACGTGTCTTTATCAAGCCCCTTCGATTTGAAATCTAAATTTCGGTATCACATTTTAATCAGAATCGTTAGAGCCATTTTCAAGAAAATCAAAATTTTCGAAAAATTTTCCATGTAAACGGTAGTTTAGGGTGGGGCTATTTTCTTCAAAATCTTCGTGTCACATCCTTGAACGACATTAAACTTAAATACCAACTTTGGTTTTTAACCTAATTTTCGTTTTTGAGCTATGCTGTCCACAGGCTGACAGACTGACAGACTGACAGACTGACACACAGACACACACACGGACCTTTTTCTAAAAATGCTTTTTTTGGATTCAGGGGGCCTCAAAACATATACTTCCGGTGAAATCTCGACATCGAATTTTTGGGTGCAATACAATACTTCCCCTACTTACCAGTACAGAAAGTAAAAATGAAACGTACATTAAGAACCAAAGTAGGTATTTAACTCCCACATTACCTTATACCCACATTTTGTAATTTCTAAAATTTTCTCATTTCATTTTTTGATTAAAGGTATGCAATTAATAGTTATTGTCTCTCGCTGTTTGTACTACTGAATTACGTATTCTTTTCTAATGTTTTGTTATTACTCTTTTTGAGAAACAAAGAAATGTGAAAATGGTCATGAAGGGCTTCCCCGTCAGTATATCGTAATTCACGTAAAAAAAGTAAAATAAATAAATAAATAAATAAAAATAGTTAAATAATGTTAAATATTAAATGTCTCTGGCTCGCAGGACCCGGTTTCGATCTCCGCTATGAGCATGGGGATTTTATCCCCACTGGGAGGTCTGCCAGGGGGTGCACTCAGCCTCGTTAGTCCCGGGGGACCAATTGAAGAGCTACTTGATGGAAAAGTAGCGGCCCCAGGTCCTGCAGACCGCATAACTGGCCAGGACGGATCGGGACGCTGACCACATACCACCCTCCAGTACTGCACCCCACCAATGACGCCTGTAATGGGCCGAGGTGGGGGACGCAGAGGCTGGGCGGCAAGGCTTGGCTCTTCATGGGCTGTAGTGCCGGGGCTTTTATTACCTTTATAAGCATGAAAAGACACAACACCCAATTTTTAAGTAAATTTGCTTTAAATATTGCTGAGATCTTGATAGCAGTGGTGGTAACCTCTGTTGGTAGTATTAGCTCTGTAATAAGGACTGGCATATCTAATGTAATTCAGGTAAAAAGTAAAAAAAGAAGTAGTAAAACAGTGTCAATTATTACCTTTATAAACATGGGAATATACAATACACCATTTTAAAATATATTTAGTTCTAATACTGTTCAGACAACTGTTACCATTGTGGTCACAAAGTACCCGCTTGGTAATCTAAGTTAAGAAATTAAGCTTGGTTAAGTTTAATATATTTCAAGGATGCGACACAAGAGATTTTGAAGAAAATCCTTACACCCTAAACAACGCTTTGGATGGAAAATTGTTCGAAAAT
Organism: Tenodera sinensis; assembly: GCA_030765045.1. Classification (NCBI taxonomy): domain Eukaryota; kingdom Metazoa; phylum Arthropoda; class Insecta; order Mantodea; family Mantidae; genus Tenodera; species Tenodera sinensis. The sequence continues at coordinate 48,002,143 of CM060972.1, forward strand.
TTTAATTTTCTCAAAAATAGCCATAGTTACTTTGATTAAAGTGCCATATGTTTAGGATTCTTTTCTGGCAAATGAAATGTATATTTTGAATTTTATGGCTATAGTCCAAGCAGTCTTGTTCAGTCTCGATGACTTTTGCACAACTAGTAAACCATAAGAGGTAGGTCAAATCTGTTGCTGGATATTCCTCGGTCTCACTATATTGCCACGGCTGAGACTCTATCTCGTGGGTGTTGAAATAAATACCACACTTTTCGTGAAAACTTTTATTCCAGTCCACATTTATGTACAGTTTTCTTCCTCGCAACCATATACCCTTCGTACATTTTCGTATATGTAGCCCTTTTAGATGAATAAGCTATATGGTCTATCCGAATATTTTATTATTAATTTCCTTTAACAACCAATTCGATTTATCCCGTGACAAATCTTACTGTGCAAAAAATGTCGATCTCGTTAAAACACACGTTATGTCCAAATACACTTTTTTGTTGTTGTGAAATGAACCGTTCTGGAGATATTCCTTTTTATTTGTGTGAGCTTTGCACTACTTAAACTTCTCTAAAACAAAAGCTTATTATTCAACTTATTTCTTGGCCATGCGAAGAGAACGGAATTTAAAGCAGTCATGCAGCGACCGGCTTTAAAAGATTTAACTACCACTTAAAGCCTACTGCATTCCTATATTCCCCTTGTATCTACTAGAAAATTAGCAATATAATTTCTACAAATGTATAATATGAAAATAAAGGAGTAAGAGTTTGTAAGAGTGGTTGGTACAAGGGTATAGACAATCATGTTAGTGCAGTACATCAGATTTTTTATTAGTTTTCTTTTTTTACAAAATAATTGTTGCCTGTTTTTGGTAGGCGAAGTAAAACGTTAAAACATTAACGATTTCTAAACGTGGGAACATTTCCTTGTTCCATACAGAGTCATAAAATATATAATACGAGATATACTCCCTGTAAGACAATAAAAACATTTACAAAACATGTTACGTGCAAAGCTACTTACCACATACAATATCCAGAGTGTAGAGGCTTATAACTGGAGCTACATCAAACTCAGGACCATTCTGGTACTGTCGAAGCTGGCTTATTAAGGTGTCGGTATTCGAATTAAAAGCGTCCACAAAGTGTGCTAAAATTTCCCCTTTGAATGTAGGAGCTATGATTCTCCGATGTCTCTTCCAAATTTCTCCTGAAAAAAATATCGCATATTGGATCACATAAAGTCAAATTAAATAAGAATTTAGTTTAAGGGCCCCTTGATAGCGAGTTCATTTGGGCTCCAAGTCACAAGATAAAAACAGTAAAACTGAAAAACTGCTATAGAATTAAGATGCTCCGGACATAACTTGTGGAAGTCTGGACATGGCAGTTCCTCTTGGTATACGTGCAAGCTATTTATCGAAAGCTAATGTTTCAGGAACAGATTTGATATTCCTTGGATGTCATGCTCTCCCGGCCTACATGTGGTGTCAACATCTGACGTCTGCAGACAAATGCTTCACACAACTGCGTTGTTAGCCAGTATTTTGTATTTAAACCCCGAATTTTCACTATGGTGAGAGCCAATTTCAGGTGCTAAGGGGCACCTCGAAAGCTTTTCTCTTTAAAGGTGGCCGCCAATTTAGGTGCCAGGGATATCAGGAACTTAATGCCAACAGTTCTTTATTTGTAAACCCTTCACTCTTTTCGCATTGTAATGTGGCTTGGCACTTTTATTTATGACGATTAAAACTTTTTAGACTAGAAAAACATGCTTATTTTTCATTACCTTCCTCAAAGCCGTCCCTGACAGATAACACTCTGAGTTACCCACTCGTTGTTTCCTTCCAGTTGTGGTAGGTTACCCTCTGCTGAAGACGGTCACTGTCCACTTACCATGACATCTGTTTCAAATGCTTCTGGCGGTGATATTTTGTCAATGACATCATTGTTCAGTCCCACGTGTCAATCTGGTGATGGTGCAACAAAACTTACGGCACATATGGTGGTGGTGCACCAAAACCACCATCACATCTGGTAGTGGTGCACCAAGCCACCATCACCATGTGGCGTAAACGTTATCCCACATCACATTTGCTGATGGCCCCCTTAACTTTCTCGGAGTAGCGTATGAAGTCCACTTATTACTGCATTGTGTATAACTTTTAGCACTGTTTTTGTCACACAGGTACCCTAAACACTTTGTATTCATGTCGCATACTGGAAAAGCCAATTTTCATTAAACACTCACACCATACACACATACATACAAAAACACACCTCCTTCCACATTTATTTTAATCAATGTAGACTAAACCATATTTAATGGTTATGTAAATATATTATAGATGTATATTATTATTTATTTATGCCAACAAACTTACTGTTGGTGTTTTTAAACACACAAGCCGTGTGTGGGCAAAGTTTGAGAGGTAGAACTGGAACTTAAAAATTCAATGCCACAACTGGGATTTGAACCACAGACCTTCCGCTTACCGGGCGGCTGCTCTACCACTGAGCTATTGTGACAAACTGCCAGAATGGCATTAAATTCTCAAACCAGTTCGTATTTCTCCTGGTAAACCACAAAGACAGTCTCACATCAGAGACAAATTACCCCAATGGTGACTTACTATTGTAAGTACTTTATGTCCCAGGATTAAATAACCTTCAGATGGTAATTATTATTTATTTATGCCAACAAACTTACTGTTGGTGTTTTTAAACACACAAGCCGTGTGTCGGCAAAGTTTGAGAGGTAGAACTGGAACTGCCACAACTGGGATTTGAACCACAGACCTTCCGCCTACCGGGCGGCTGCTCTACCACTGAGCTATTGTGACAAACTGCCAGATTGGCATTAAATTCTCAAACCAGTTCGTATTTCTCCTGGTAAACCACAAAGGCAGTCTCTCATCAGAGACCAATTACCCCAATGGTGACTTACTATTGTAAGTACTTTATGTCCCAGGATTAAATAACCTTCAGGTGGTAGAGCAGCCGCCCGGTAAGCGGATGGTCTGTGGTTCAAATCCCAGTTGTGGCATTGAATTTTTAAGTTCCAGTTCTACCTCTCATATAGATGTATATGTTTTTGTTTAAGAAAGTCAAATGCAAGGACATGAGGTCATCAGAACTCCACTGTCCATTATGGAAGAGTGTATTATTTTGTTTAAGGACAGCTACTTTGTTGCTATTGGAGGTTGGAATAAAAATAAACTGTTTTAAATCTAAGTAATAATCTTACCAGAAACAACAATTGTAGACCTACCGTCATTTAGCAGCAAACCATCTCCCATTACTGACTTTCCTAGTTTGTAATAGTTGCTTTTGCTTTGAGCCTTGCTGCTATTGAGCACAAACTGTAATTAAAGAGAATAATTTTCGTTAACATTCAATTCAAAATGCAAAAGAAACACTCGCCTCTTATTAAGATAGGCAATGTGAACACTTAACCACATTAAGAAAAGTAACTCTTAAGAAACACCACAAAGAAAGAAGGAAAATACAGCTGTTTATAGCTCAAGAGGCTGTGCTACCAAATTTAGGTCACAAATTGGCAAATTTTACATTTTCAGTGTTCCACTACTATATTTACAGTATTATAGCAGATATACACAAGTAGAGGTTTATGTGGTGACGAGAGGCTCAAGTTTGCTACAGTATTTAGCACTACAGACATGTTGTATATTTGGTATATTTAATGAAATTTATTTATTGCAGAAACGATATGTTTAGAGAAAGAGTAATGTAGACTCTGGAATAAAAAAGACACGATCCATTAACAAACATTGTTCTTGTATTCTGATAGTTTGATGCTAATTTAAATTAAAATGAGTGAAGGTGATATTCATGGTTCATTGGGAATACTTTAGAAATGGTCCAAATTGCAAAAGATCAATTAGAGGCAAAGTTATGAAAACAATGCCTCTGATAATAGACAAAGGCACCTCCAATAAATACTACAAATTTTGATGGTTGTAATATTATATTAAATGTCAATTGGGGGAGAAAGCTTTTGTCATAATGTATATCATTATCAAGAAAAATAAGACATGGGTGACCATTACTAAAGTGCATCTTATATTTAGTTGAACCTGTAGTTTATGTTTTCAAACGTACTGTGTGTTTTGTTACGATATCAAGTATAGGTTTTGTTGCCTTGTAGCTGTGAACTAAAGCATCAGTAATTACTATAGTAATTTTTTCTTTTATCCCACGGCTTACAGGCTGACGCCGACAGTTCCGGAAGGGGGACCTAATAATCATATCTCCCCTGCGCTCAACCCTTCAACACCCCGATTTTTAGTGATGCCGATAATCAGTGATAAGAAGACACTAGCTAGCTTGAACCCTTGTTATATTAAAAAGAAGTTGATTGAATCTGTGGTTTAGTGAAAAGTGTCACACGATGTAGGGTCAATAGCCTACCAATAGTGCTCACTCAAGAAATCCACACTGCTAAACTGTTGGAACCAACTCTCCTGGATTCTTACTCCATAAAGGTAGAAAAATGCAAAAATCTAAATGCTGTTCGTGGCGCAGTCTGAACGGCCTGTCTGACATAGTTAACTGTATGTCCGATCATGATATTGCTGCATACCGTTTAATCGGCAAGAGGGACAACCAAACTTTCGCCTTACGTACGGTATTCCTTAGCTTTGAATATACGACTCTGCCGCAATACTTCTTCTGCAGGAATGAACGCGTAACCGTGGGTCTGTATGTCCCGAACCTGATGCGCTCTCTTCGCTGCCAGAAATTTGGACACACAGTGTAGCGCTGTACCGGCTCGCCAGTTTGTCCTCACTGTGGTTGAGATGCTCATGACGACACCCTTGCGTCCAGGACTCCACCTGCCTAAACTATGAAGGACCATACCCATCAAACTCGCGCGCTTGGGGCAAACTCGCGCGTTTTAGAGGAGAAGGCAATCCAGGAGCTTCGGGTTAAGGAACACCTAACTTTTGTAGACGCACGAAAGCGGTACAAGAAACTTTATCCTACCACCACCCTGAAGTTTTCTGCAGCTGTCCGCCAGGCTGATCCCAAACAGAACGCCGTCGTACAGGACGCCGTTCGTTCTCGCAGGTTTCCATGGGAGTACAAATTGACTCACCTGATGAGATTCCACCCCTACTACAGTTCGATCACATATATATTACCTCTTCTGCCGTCCAGATCCCAGCCCTGCAGTGGTCAACTAGTTCTAGGATATCTTCATTGCCTGTTGAACGCCATCGTTCAGGGCATAAACCTCGGGCGAGTAAGCTGCACATACCATATGAAGTCCCGCTCCAGCTTTGGGAGCCACAGGGGTTCTTCAGACTTGCGCACATTGGAGGAGTCGCCAGAAGACGGAGAACCACGCATCATTGGTCCAAAGTGTGCAAAGATGAAAAAGAAAATTAGACCAACAACTTATTTTTTTTTTTACTATGGAAATAATTCAGTGGAATATTAATGAGTTCCGGACCAGGGCGCCGGACATACAGCAGTTAGTTTCTCAGTGATCGCCTTCCATCGTCTATCTACAAGAAACCCATTGCAGCCTCATCACAGTTTACATCAGTTTTTTATTTATTTTTTTTTTTTTCCGGCATTTAGACATGACTCTGCAGCTGATCGGCGGGCAAACGGTGGAGTTGAAACGCTGGTGACAGGTAGTACCTCTGCCGCCAGCATACCGCTTAACATCGTTTCAAGCTATAACGGTTCATGTACAGCTGCAGGACCTGTGTTCTCTGTTTGCAATGTCTATCTGCTACCTATCACTGTCGTACAAGAACACGACCTTCGGGTTCTATTGGCACAGATTCCACCACCGCTCATCTTTCTAGGCTATCTGAATGTCAAACACACTCTATCGGGCTTCGACGCTGACAATGCTCGTGGGTGCCTTATAGTAGACATTTGTGATGTCCGGCTTGCTTTTGCTAAACAGTGGCGTCCCTACATCCTTATCCTCCACCTAAGGCACACACTCAGCCTTATACCTTGTTTTCTGTCTGTGATTGTTCGATGCTTTCCAAACTATTTGGCAGTGACCATTACCCCATTAATATGCACCTCTATCATACCCATACTGTGCCCACACGACATCCTCGCTGGATTATTTCCAAGGCTGGTTGGAGTAAATTTCACTGCCTCATTCATTTCACCGATGATGTCTTCACCACCATGGACGAAATGGTGGAATATTTTACATGTTCTATGTTGCTCGCAGCGGATTCCAACATTCCTCGTGCTTGATCTACACTGCGACACGTTCCTTTGCGTTGGTGCTTCGAGGAATGCTGTTTGGTAATCAAAGCTCGCAAACGTGCTCCGCGGCTGTCTAATTTACATCCTACCGAAGAGAACTTTCTAGTTTTAAAACGCTCTCGTGCCAGAGTACGTTTTGTGCTTCGCAGTGCAAATCGCAGCTCGTGGGAAACCTACATCTCCTCCTTTTCCCGTTGCACTTCGGCACAAAGGGTTTGGAGTGCTGTTAGGTGTTTGTACGATAAGTGTCGTCGGATGATCATTCCGGGTCTTGCCATACAGCGCTCCACTTATACCTGCGAGCATGACATCTTCAACGTCTTGCCGACCCTTTCGCTGCTGATAGCCAAACCCAAAGTTAAAATACCACCTTTCTCCCCAGCAAGGAATCTGCGAAGCAGATAGTCCTCCATTTTAACTGTAACTGTAGTGGAACGTACAATGCCCCTTTTACCGAAGCGTAGCTAGTGCATCCTACTGTGTCACATTTTTAACAGCAGTGCGACACGCACCAGTACACAGCTGCTGAAATAGTCGACATGAGCTCCAGCACACTCTGATGTACATGTGTGGAATCACCTCAACGTTACATATTCAAATCGATGGACTGGTAAAGGTGGACCAGATCATGGCAAGCATGATTGACAGATATGACGCCTTTGCACTCTTTTCTGTGGAACTGTATGAAGAGCATGGTTTATGGCACTGCTATATCGTCAGCGGAGGACCTTATGGCTTAAGTCCAAGGAGTAATTGAAAATCTTCAAAGACATCCGTAAGTATAGGGTCATGTGCATGAGGCTCACCACCGCCGATATAGGCTTAGCAATGACGTAGGAGGTACCAGTTCGAAGCCCTTTTGTAATACACACAGCTCGATGCAGGGTTTGTTGACGAAATGTGAACGTACACCGAGCTCACACTTCGATGCGTTACGCGTCTAAACCATGCATTTCCGGATAGGTGTTCCTATTTGAAAACCAATGAGCTCGCCATCCCATACAACATGCTAAGCGCAGTTGGTACTTTTTTTTTCTTTTTTTTTTCGACACGCTGTGTATGAATTAAGCTTAATATGTGAGGACTACAATTTTAACATTTCTAAAACAAAAACTAAAATAATGGCTTTTGGGGTAAGCAACAAATAAAATCTAAAATTATTTTAGATGATCACACTTTAGAACCGGTCTCAAGTTTCAGATACCTTAGATGTGAAACAGCCCCACAGAAAGCAGGATATAAATCTAAAACTATCCAGATTTCAAGCGATATATGAAACACTACAAAGCGCTTTAAGATACAAAACTTGAAAGGATACAACAATTACATTTTATAAAATAATGTCCAAGCCAGTGGTTTTGTAGCCTGAGTTGTAACAAAAAAGATGGAAAGTAGGATACTGAAATTCTCTACAAAAACTAAAGGATGTAGGAAACTAGACCACTTAAATAATGATGTAATAAGCACAGAGCTGAAAGGGAAATCCATAAATGAAGAAATAAAACATTATAGAATTAACTGTTACATATGCAGGGAATGGACTAGGATAGACTTCCGAAAACAGCTCTAAGTTATACACCAGCAGGGGGAAGAGACCTGGCTGACCGCAGAAGGGTTGGAGAGACATGCTGTGAAAAACAATGTCTAAGCCATGGAGTGATGATGATGATGATGATGATGATGATGATGATGATGATGATGATGATGATGATGATGATGATGATGATGATGAGGATGATGATGAATCCTAGTCCTCTATATATCGAAAACCTTGCTAATGTGGCAGCATGTGGATATTCTTGACAGTATAGCTTACCTCAACTGATTCTGGTTCTTGCAATACGAATGCCAGCTTTGGTCCAAGCCACACACGAAAAATTGGTCCATATTTCTTGGCTGTCCATACCAAGTGATTCGCGGAGAAATCTTTAATAAAACATTTTGATATTTTTTAGTAGAATACTCTTCTAAAGACAAAGTATCATGGATGTTTTGATTTTGCAAAATCTTTATCCAAAGTTTTTGAATTAGTGAATATGGCTATTAATTTCTGATATACATACATTTGTCGAATACCCCAAACTCCAAAACGTTACCAAGGAAAGGCAGAGGTGTGGGTCCTGGAACCTTATCTGCACATTCTTGAAACCTCCGTAAGTGATCTTTCCTCCAGAGCAGGTACAGTCCAATTACGAGTAGAAGAAGACTCAGGGTGAATAGTAGCATGTTCCTGTAACATTCATTAAAGAATACTGATCAGAAATGGGCATTCAAAGACACGCCGATGTAAGAAATGCTGGTTATGTTCCCAACAGAACCCAATCAATGGTAGTTGTAGAAAATTCTCCTTCTTTCTCCTGGACTTCTTCCCTCGTCTGATGTTTTTCAAATTCGCACGGTTCAGTTTTACGTGAGCACTGGTGCTTATGTCACTGATGGATTCCAAAGTTTAAGTATGTTAGGGTGTAAGCATACCGTTCAGCCTCGAATGAAAACTTTTACATGCATTCGTCGTTCGTATCAGCGAAAATAATTCTGCCGATAGCGATGGTGCAAATTTTCGTTCAGACCCCAAGCAGAAGACCTTTACTGCTTCTCCTTCATCATCATCATCATCATCATCATCATCATCATCATCATCATCATCATCAATCATCATCATCATCATCATCACGGTAAAAGCCTTGTGGCTCGTTCCGACTTCAGGGAAATTGATCGGACCATCTCATTCGTGGCTGCCAACATTTCTTCTACCTACAGGTTTATACTTGTGCACTATTTGTGGTGTACGGTCTTCGGTCATTCTTTGCACATGATCTTACCATTTTTGCCTGTATGCAATGATTGTTTCATTTAGACTCTGAATTTCCAATTCTCTTCTAATATCCTCTATGAGTCTATAACCTGCCACCTGTCTCAGAAATTTCATCTCAGCAGCCTCCACTTTCTTCTGTTGTGAGATAGTTAAGACCCAGTTTTCACACCCATAAAGCAGGGTTGGGATCGCCATTATTTTATACAGTTTTAACAAAGTTTGACGATTACAATTTTTAAAAATTCTTTTTATTGTACCACATATTGTTTGGAATTTGTTTATTTTGTTTTGTATATCTCTATTGCTGGTATATGACACAATATAGCCAAGATAATTAAAATCACTTTGTTGTTGGATGGGTTTATCATTTATGCAAATGAATGGTTTGTTCCTATAAAAGCCATTATTTTTGTTTTTTCATTAGAACTTTGAAGATTATATTCTCTTGTAATATTATTTAATTCATATATGGCTCTTTGTAAGTTATCTTCCGTCTCCGGAATTAAAATCTGGTCATCAGCAAACAGCAATGTGTCAACATTTCTCCCCTTTATTTTAAAATGTGTTCTGAGCATAGTTTGCCATCGTACAACTGTGTCATTAATATATATATATATTCCCATAGCAGATTTCTTTTTACTGTATCAAAAGCTTTTACATAGTCTATAAAAGCTATTGGAGTTGGTAGATTATATTCTCGTCTTTTCTCCATAATCTGTGTTATTGTGAAGATACAATCATTGCAGGAACGCCCTTTTCTAAATCCATTTTGTGAATCATGCAATTTAGTTTCTGAGATTGGAGCAATTCTTTGTGTTATGATTTTTGCATAGATCTTGTAACCTGAGTTCAAAAGATTGATTCCTCTATAATTAACACATTCAGTTCGATCTCCCTTTTTAAAAATCGGACATATCAATGCAATATTCCATTCCTCTGTTAAATGCCCATTTTTCCAACATATATTGATGAAATTCAAAAGTCTAGTCTTCAATTTAACCGAGGCATATTTAAATAGTTCCATATCCAAACCATCAGTTCCTGGACTTTTTTTGTTTCTGAAATTTTTTAAAGTTTCGTTTAGTTCATCCATACTTATTAAATCTACATATTCATTAACATACGAGTATGTTGTTAATAATTCTTCGTCTAAATTAGTCCATAATTTCTTATAATATTTGTTCCATTCTTCAGTCTTAATTGGGTTATGTTGCAGTTTATCTTTTTCATTCTCATTTAATAATAGGTAATAGGTACCGAATCTTGGCTACAGCCGGATATCACAAACGCAGAAATATTTAGAAATAACCTCACGGTAATAAGAAGAGATAGAAACGGTAGAGGGGGTGGGATATTTATTTGTGTCAAAAACATACACAATGCGGCAGAAGTGTGGCGGGATGAGGTATACGAAATCTTAGAAGTAGAAATTTCAGGAAATTATATGAAAAATAAATGGCGGATAGTTGGTATATATAGGCCACCAAGTGACGACTTGGGCTCATTAAAATCACTTGCAAAACGGGTTCTTGAAAGTGAGGCCAGCGAGCAGGTAATCATAGGGGGTGACCTAAATCTTCCAAAAGTTAACTGGGAGGGTGAAGTGAGGGGTGGGGAATCGCAGGCTATTGTAAATGACCTAATTTGGGAAGGTGGCTTTGTTCAAACTGTAAAAACCGCAACTAGGGAGGGGGTGGTTCTAGACGTTTTCCTGGTGAAGCCGGAGGAAGCAGTGCTAGAGTGTGAAGTTTTTCCTGGTATAAGTGACCATAACTGCGCAGTGGTTAAAGTAGAAGGGATTCGAGCCCAATGCCATACAGGGGAAAAGAAACACATTTACCAATATTATAAAGGAGACATTCCAAGGCTGCAACAATTCCTAAAAGATAGATATTCCTTGTGGTCCCAAACTGGAAGTTCGGTTGAAAAAATATGGCAAAATTTTAAAAAAATCGTTGTGGAAGCGACAGATAAATTTATACCCCGTAAAACACTCACAAAAAACCCTGACCCAGAATATTACAACAAAACAGTAAAACGACTAAAGAAACAAGTTAGGAGAGCATATGGGTCACGTAAAATTAATACTTATCACGCAAATAAATTCCATGTCTTGTCAAATAAACTTTTATTAGAGAAGATTACCGCTGAAGAAAATTTTTTAAAAAATATTCTCTCGTCTAACAGAAATAACTGGCAGCAGTTTTTTAAATTCGTGAGAAGGCGCAGGGGTAATAAGGAGGAGATTCCGGGAATAAAAAATGGAAATGTACAAGTTACCGACTCTTTGTTAAAAGCGGAAGTATTTAATCGGCAATTCGCTTCAGTGTTCCAAGTAAAGAGCAATGCCAGTATTAAAAGAACGGAGGGGCCCCCTATGATCGTGAAACCAAGCGACATTCGAAAAAGATTATTTAAATTAGGGAAATATAAATCAGTCGGTCCGGACGGCATTTCGGGTGACTTTCTTAAAATTGGAGGGGAAGCAATCGTGCCATATATGCTGAGGCTATTCGAAATAACGGTAAATAACGGAAGTATACCGCAGGATTGGAAGCAGGCTATAGTCGTTCCTATTTATAAAACAGGGGATCAAACCACAGCGACAAATTATAGGCCAGTTAGCTTGACATCAGTAGTAAGTAAACAAGTCGAGCATCTTATAGGGCAATACTTAAGACAAGAATGGGATAATTCACACTGGCTCTTTGAAGGACAACATGGGTTTCGGAATGGACACTCTTGTGAGAGCCAACTAGTAGCTATTTGTCAGGATGTAGCTGATGCACTCGATGCAGGTGGTAAAGTGCATGCAATAGTTATTGACTTTACTAAAGCGTTTGACCTTGTACCTCATGGGCCACTTATAGAAAAACTTTGCAATATGCAAATAGACAACAGAGTGATTATTTGGATTCGAGAATTCTTGAGCGGACGAACCCAAAGAGTGCGGGTGGGAAATAGAATATCGTCCCCTACCGAAGTAACCTCAGGTGTCCCCCAGGGTAGCGTGATCGGGCCGTTGCTTTTCTTAGCATATGTAAATGATTTATGGAAAGGGATAACATCACAAATTCGGCTATTTGCGGATGATTGTATAATCTATAGAAATATCAAGACCGAAGGTGACGTTAATAACTTACAAGAAGATTTAAACAAAATTCAACTCTGGGCGCAATCCAATCAAATGGAGATAAATCCAAGTAAATGTAAAACAATTATATTTTCAAGGACAAGAACAGAAGAAAATGTGATGTATAAATTAGATAACAAGAGAATACCCAGGGTAAGTAGCACTAGATATCTAGGTGTAATAATAAATGAAAGATTGGAATGGGGGGAACATGTAAACTCGGTCACTGGAAAAGCCTGCAAAGCATTGCACTTTGTAATGAGAATATTAAAACGCAGCAATAGGAAATCGCGAAATTTAGCTTACACATCCTTAGTCCGACCAATATTAGAATATAGCGCGGCATGCTGGGATCCATATCGGGTTGGTCAAAAACAAGCACTCGAGAGAGTTCAAAAACGAGCAGCTAAATTTGTTGATAGAGGAAAGCGATTTGAAAACCCTACAGGCACTGCTACCTCCTGGGAATCATTGGAGAAACGTAGAAAACGGGCAAGGCTATGTGCAATTTTTAGAGCATATAAGGGGGAACCTGCATGGAAAGATATAACAAAGCGGTTGTTGACACCATCATATAGGGGAAGGAATGATCACTCTAAAAAAATAAGAAATAGGGAACAGAAAACTGATATAGGTAAATTTTCCTTTACCAATAGAACAATTAATGACTGGAACAATTTGACTGCAGAGTTACTGGAGACTTTGCCTCCAAATGTAAATAATTTCAAAGAGAGGTTAAAAAGAAATCCTGTATAGTTACCATAGTGCATGAAAGGAATTGTATATATGTTGTAAGGAATTGTATATTATATTGTAAGGAGTTGTATATTATATTGTAAAGAATTGTATATCATATTGTAAAGAATTGTATAATATATTGACAGCGCTGCCACCGGGCCATGCTCTAAGCAGTGAAATAAAGTATCTATCTATCTATCTAACTGTTTTAGGAGTTTATATACTTTTTCTTGTCATCCATGACGGTCATGCTGTAAGTTGTTCACATATTTATCCCAACTTTGTCGCTTTATTTCCCTTATTTTACGTTTGGCTATAGCATTTAACCTCTTATATTCCTTGCTTCTCCTTGTTACACCAATCTTAAAGAATATTAGTTCTCGCCCAATGAACCCCTAAGTAAAATCACACACTGGTGTCGGTTAATCTATTTGGATCAACAAGGCTCTCCGCCGCTTAACAATGTCTAGAAGCTTCTTTCAAAATGCCCTTTTCACGTTGACAGGAGCAATCAGGATTCTCTCTATGCGTTTTCAGGGTGATTTCGAAAGAATGACACACATTTTTTAATATAACGGGTTCTAATGAACTTGCAAGTAGAGGAAGTATTCTACTCCACCCAAAAATTCGATGTGGAGATTTCACCGGAAATATGTTTTGAGTCCCCATAAAAAAAAAAAACATTTTTAGAAAACTGTGTGTGTGTGTGTGTGTGTGTGTGTGTGTGTGTGTGTGTGTGTGTGTGTGTGTGTGTGTGTGTGTGTGTGTGTGTGTGTAACTTTGGACAGCATAACTCAAAAACGAAAAAGTGGTTGAAAACCGAAGTTGGTAGTTAGGTTTAGTACCTTTCAAGCATGCGACACGAAGATTTTGAAGAAAATTGTTCCACCCAAATTACCGTTTACATAGGACCTTTGATTTTCTTGAAAATGGCTCTAGCGATTTTGATTAAAATTACACATGTTTAAGATGTTTGTATGACAAATGAAATCTATATCTTGAATTATCTCGCTATAGCCTATGTAGTCCTGTTTACTTTGGATAACTTTTGAGTAACTCGTAAACCTCAAGAGATAGACCCAATCTTACTCTACAAAAAATGTAGATCTCGCTAAAACAGAACCTATGTCGTATTTTTTTTTTTTTTGTTTTTTTTTTTTTTTTTGTTTTATTTTTTGGTAGAGTGAACTATTTCGCGGATATTCCTTGCTATTTGTGTCAGTTTCGAAAACAAACTTTCGTCAAATGCAACATCGTTAATCGTTTTTTATATGTTGACCGCACAAAGAGCACGGAATTTGAAAGCTTTAAAAGATTTGACTATCGCTCAAAGCCTACTGGATTCCCCATGCACCTACCAGGATATACGCAATAAGAATTTCTGCAAATGTTATCTCGACTAACACGAGAAGAGATAGGAATGAAGGTTTGTAAGAATGGTTAGTACAAGAATATAGAGTCATGAGAGTGCAACACATCAGATTTCTATAAAAAGTTCCGTGTTTTTTTCAGTCTGTCAGTTTGTGGGCAGAATAATTCAAAAACGAAAAATCAGGCAAAAACTAAAGTTTGTATTAAGTTTAATGTATTTTAAAGATGCGACACGAAAATTATGAAGAAAATTCCTCCACTCTAAACTACTCTATAGATGGAAAATTTTTCAAAAATTCTGTTTTTCTGTGAAATGACTTACGGTTTTGATTAAAATGCCATATGTTTAAGATATTTTTATGACAAATGAAACATGTGCTTTGAATTTTTTGTGTCAGTATATATATTTCATTCGTCATACAACTATCTTAAATACATGGCATTTTAATCAAAATCGTTAGAGCCGTTTTCTAGAAAACAAAAATTTTCGAACAATGTTCCATGTAAAGTGGGGGCTATTTTCTTCGCATTCTTGAAAGACATTAACCTTAATTACCAACTTTGGTTTTTAACCGACTTTTCGATTTTGAGTTATGCTGTCCACAGACTGACAGACACACACGCACACGCACCCAAAATTATCTCATTCTAAATTTCGGTTTATATAGATAAATCATTGCTTATGTTTTCTGAAAAGTGAGCGAGTTTTATTAATATACCAAATGCTTGCATGCCAAATAAAACGAAACTATTAAGTTTTATGGGAATGTCCTCTGAAGTCTTGTTCATTCTAAATTAATCTTGCTCCTTATTTTCAGATAACTAGTAAACCGTAAGACAGGGACAAAGTGTTAGTGCATAATAAGTCTCGGTATATGAATTCATGAATTGAATGCAATAACTTCCCTATCTAAAATGCAGATACTATAGAAAACTAAAAAATCTTATGTATCACTCATACGACTTTCTCTACTCTTGTACTAACTATTCTTACAATTCTTATTCCTCTATCTGCATGTTAGTCGAATAAACATTTAAAAAATTATCTTATTGTTCATTTTCTTGTACGTATTTTGAGCGATAGTAAGTCTTTTAAAGCACTGAAATTCCGTTTTCTTTGCACGGCTTAGACATAAAAAAGAATAACAATCTTCCATTTGTGGAAAGTATAAATATTGCAAAAGTGTCAAAAGTAACAATTAATATCACCGAAATGGTTCACAGCACCAAAAAAAAAAAAATTATTTTGACATAAATTGTGTGTCTTAACGAGGTCTACATTTTCTGTATAGTAAGATTTGGTCTATCTCATACAGTCTACCAGTTATGCAAAACTCGACAAGAGTGAACAGGACTACATAGGCTATAGCCAGAAAATTCAGAATATATGTACATTTCATTTGTGATAATATCTTAAACATGTGATGTTTTAGAAACATTTTCAAGAAAACAAACATTTTGGAAAAGTTTACATGTAAAGGCTGTTTTGGATGGAGGAATCCATTTCCAAAGGGCTCCTTGTCCACTAATTTGACAATTTGATGTTTTGGTAGTAATGGCTTCATCTGGGCATTCTCTACGAAATGTACTATGTCTTACACTTCGAAAACGCTTCAAAACCCGTCTAAAACGCATTGAAATACTGCATGCAGTTCCAAAGTGGCCCTTGTCCAATGTCACGAATCCAGTATGGCGAACATAATAATGTACAGCAACAAATCGCTCCTTGTCCCATTGCAAGGATAAGCATGATACAATATTGAGTTTCAAAGTGACCCTTGTCCATCAAGGGCGGTATCTTTCATCGGTTTTTACTTAGAGGTGAATTCTTACCTCTTTGCTTTATTGCAATGCAGTAAGACATATTGTCCTATTGGTGGCATTGCTTTCACAAACATTTACAACCAAAACATTGGAATTCCAACGTTCAGGAAGCTCATAATACTTACGTGAATTATTGGCTCGAACACGGCCATGGCTCGAGTACGATATCCAGCCCACAACAGTGCTACAAAATTTTTGGGAAGTATGGGACTGTGCTAAAGATAGGTGGGGACTTCAATGTGTGCAATTGGAAAGCAGCAATGGGAGAAATTCTAAAGAAACCTAACAACTGGAACTTTCAATTCGCCGTAAGCAAGATATTTATTATCACACGAGGAAAAAACACCGAGTGCAGATATTCTTGTTCGTGGAGAGCCAGCACACAATGCAGATGCGGGCATTGCAAGAAAGGTCCTTAAACCAAAGAGGAAGGTAGCAGAGATTAATCCAGAGCAGATTGCGGTTCGCATTCTCGTGATGCAGACAAAAAGAGATGACATCAAGAAATTACTGCGACTTCATTATGGTGAAAATTTTTAGATCTTACCTGCCTTGCTGTTCTACAAAAATATCATCTTTCCAGATTGTGAAAAACATAATGAAGATGCATCAGAGGACGAAAACGGGGGTGGTCCAACGCGAGATGTTGATTCAGGTGTGTAATGGCGGATATATTTGTTCCTAAACATTAATGTAAAGCTTTGGTCACTTTTATATGAATAAATCAGTTGATATGACATAAAAACAGCTGTTTTATTAGGCCTTAAAAATTTCTTCCAGAACCAAAGCCTCCCTTGTCCATTTCATTGTGTTCCAAAATGCCCCATGTCCACAATGCAGTTCCAAACGGCACCTTGTCCAACTTATTTTGTTTATTTTACAGATATCCTTTGGGGTCCATGAGCTGTAATTCCACCCAAACACTTTAACAGTTAATACTAATCAGTGTACAAAATATTTGCACAGAATGAACGGTTTGTGAGCAGAACGTTTTTTGTGTTTCCCCAAAGTTTTCACATCTTGGACAAGGAATCTTTTGGAAATGGACGACTCATTATGTACATTTCATTTGTGATAATATCTTAAACATGTGGTGTTTTAGACATTTTCAAGAAAACAACAATTTTGGAAAAGTTTACATGTAAAGGCTAGTTTAGGATGGAAGAATTTGCTTCAAAATCTTCGTGCCGCACCCTTGAAAGATGTTAAAGTGAAATACCAATTTTGGTTTTTAACCCACTTTTCGTTTTTGAGTTATGCTGTTCGCACAGGCACACGCGCACGTACGCGCACGCGCACACACTCACACATATACACATACATATACACACGCGGACCTTTTCCTAATTGCTTTTTTTTTTTTTTTTTTAAAGATTCAGGGGCCCTCCAAACATATATTTCCGGTGAAATCTCGACGTCGAATTTTTGGGTGGAATACAATACTTCCTCTACTTAGTATATGCAGTAGAAAAAGTAAAAGGAAAAAATCTGATGTGTTGCACTCACATGACTTTCTCTACTCTTGTACTAACCATTCTTACAAACTCTTATTCCTATATCTTCTTCGTGTTAGTTGAGATAAACATTTGTAAAAATTATTTTAATGTTTATTTCCTTGTATGTGCAAGGGAATATTAGACTACAGTAGGCTTTGAGCGATAGTCTAATTTTTAAAGCTTTGAGATCCTGGTTTCTTTGCACGCTTAACTTACAAAAAAAATGAACGACGATGTTCCATTTCACCAAAGTTTTAAGTTTTTCGAAACTGGCACAAATAACAAGGAATATCTCCGAAATGGTTCACCCTGTAAGAAACTTTATTCAGACCTAATTGTGTATTTTAGCAAGATCTACATTTTTGTATAGTATGATCTGGTCTATCTCTAATGGTTTACAAGTTATGCCATAGTCGTCCAGAGTGAATAAGGCTACAATGGAGCCAGAAAATTTCAAGGTATACATTTCATTTGCCATAAAAATATCTCAAACATATGACAATTTAGTCAAAATCGTTCGAGCCATTTTCAAGAAAATCAAAATTTTTGAAAAATTTCCCATGTAAAGGGTAGTTTAGGGTGGGGCTATTTTCTTCAAAATCTTCGTGTCGCATCCCCGAATGACAAACTTAAATACCAACTTTGGTTTAAGAGGTAGAACTGGAACTTAAAAATTCAATGCCACAACTGGGATTTGAACCACAGACCTTCCGCTTGCCGGGCGGACGCTCTAACCACTGAGCTATTGTGACAAACTGCCAGCGGAAGGTCTGTGGTTCAAATCCCAGTTGTGGCATTGAATTTTTAAGTTCCAGTTCTACCTCTTAAACTTTACCCACACACGGCTTGTGTGTTTGAAAACACCAACAGTGAGTTTGTTGGGATAAATAAATAATAATTACCAACTTTGGTTTTCAACTGACTTTTCGGTTTTGAGTTATGCTGTCCACAGGCACACATACACACACAGACACATACCTTTTACTAAAAATGCTTTTTTTTTTTTTTTTTTTTTTTTTATTCAGGGGGTCTCAAAACATATATTTCCGGTAAAATATCGACATCGAATTTTTGGGTGGAATAGAATACTTCCCCTACTTTCCAGTAGAGAAAGTAAAAAGAGTTTGTAAGAATGATTAATACAAGAGTAATGAAAGTCATGGGAGTTCAGCACATCAGATTATTCATAAAAGTAACGTTCTTAAGGAATGTACTATGTGACATATTTTTCTGCAAATTTCCAGTGGTATATTTTATTCATTTATCAATACTTGTGTTGCTATTTAGAAAATAGTTGACAAATTTCATCCAAGAACAATGCGAGTGCAAACGAGAATCTATAAAAATAATGAAATAAAGTACGATTAAGCATAGTGAGTGAATTTTTTATCCACATCCTGTGTTGTTTGACAATTTGTTTTACTATTTCTCCCTTATTGGTCCCTTGAACTTATCGGCAGAAGACCTGTATATTAAGAGCATGATGAAAATAAATTTGTTGGAGCATTTGAAATTAGTTATATCAGAGAGGGTATTAAATGGCATAAAGGTGATTGATTATACGTACAAATAAACGCACAGCCTTCCTACAAAAGCTATTTGAACTAAGCATCATGAGCTTGCTCAAGCACTTTTGCAATGTATTTCACGTTCTGCCAATAGCAGGGATGTTAAAAGATATTTCAGTAAACAACTTAAGTGACAGCAGAACGTGAACAACTGGAGTAAATGCTCAGGTACATTTAATTATTACATATAGTGTTTCTTGGTTAGTGAACTTGCATCTAAAATTAATTTCGTGTATTTTTATGTTATTGTTATAGTTTTAGTAACATCAGTCATTAGTGAAATAATATAAAGATTTATTTCCTGTATTTGGTTTAGCCTGTATGAGTTTATTCTATCTTCGTCTGTATTACTTTAACTTGTATCAGTCGAAGTTAATTTAAAATTTAAATTATGCTTCTTAATGCCACCACTAACACACACGTGTGATTAACTTCACATTAACTTCATTTTATAGCAGATTATCTGTTTATCGTAATTAATGTTTGAATAATCCATAAAATGCTGCGAAAGTGTAAACGTACAAAATCAAATGTATAAATCCAAACGCAACACTCGCTTTAAATTTAAAACTTGACTAGTCCTACATTTAGATGATTTCGCATCTATGATTGTTGGATTGATTGTTGTACTCACTTGTATTAGTGCCCAGGACTGCAAATGGTGTGATCGGAAATATCGAGCACTGTGTGCACGCACCGTCTACACACCTGTATTTATAAGCTAACCTGTTTTTGATGACCACGTATTGCAGGTCTTATTTCCAGCAATTTCCAGACAATTTTCTTTTCTTTTTTGCCTCACCTTCGGTGATAGTATTACGTACGTGTCAGGTATATAAAATAAGTTTTAATTATATATAAGTTTGATTATATAAAATACACGTCTTTCGTAATATTACTCTCTGACACATGCTGTGTAGCTGTTCATGCAGAACGTCACGTGGTCATCCTTCAAAGTGGGAACTGCTTTCTGTAGGTAATAAAATGCGTCACTCTAAAGGTTGGTTTTCTTAGCAATGGAAATTCTTCACACGTGCAATGCGTGCAACATAAAACGGTTCGGTAATTTCGATACAATACATGAATGACGTAGTAAGTAGTAGAATTACCCGTAGTATTGGTAGCATTGTTAGGAAAAGACATACCTATAACACAAAATACAACGAATTAAGAAATTTAATGAGAAATTCAACCACAATAATCACCAAAATCTGTAATAATGCCTTTGGTCACTGTAATCAAAAGAAAAATTGTAACGACAGAGTCAAGATGTTCATAACGGCCTGCGCGGTATTTTGGCTGCGCGTCCTCGGCACTGCTTGACGTTTGCCGCTATCATAGAAAGGCGCTGATAAAACCATGCAACATTTTTGACATTACTATTAAAGGCTTTACTTAGCAACTGTACGAAAGGAGATGCTGAAACTGGCCACCTTCGTTCTCTATACATACGTTTTTGGCACCTCTTTAGGAAACAATCCATCAATTGCTGTAGATCACGTTGAGAAATGCTGACAGTTTCTTGGTATATATTTTGTTTTAATTCTTCCAGGATTAAAATGTCTTGTTCATGTTGTTTTAAGTTACACCAGAGATAGAAACCGCAGGCGTTTAGGTCTGGGAACCGAGCGTATCACAAATCTCTACTAATAATTCTGTCCTGAAACACATTCAAATGTTCTCGTCGAAAGATTGGCCGTATGAGCTGTTGCAGAGCCTTG
Source organism: Tenodera sinensis (assembly GCA_030765045.1). NCBI lineage: Eukaryota > Metazoa > Arthropoda > Insecta > Mantodea > Mantidae > Tenodera > Tenodera sinensis. The sequence continues at coordinate 48,023,066 of CM060972.1, forward strand.
TTGAAAAAAGGCACAATAACGCGCCCTGTCTCTTAGTTCCCTTAAAAAATAAATAGATAAATACTTAAATAAATAGTAATAATAATAATAGTAGTAGTGGTAGCGGTAGCGGTGGCGGTGGCGGTGGCGAGGGCGGTGGCGGGGCCTCGGCGGTGAGGGCGGCGGTGGCGGCGGTGGCGGCGGCGGTGGTGGTGGTAGTAGTAGTAGTAGTAGTAGTAGTAGTAGTAGTAGTAGTAGTAGTAGTAGTAGTACTAATAAAATTTGATGATGATGATGATGATGATGATGATGGTGTGGACGGATAATAGCGTGTTGTGCAATTGATTGGTTGCCAGTAGTTTTTACAAAAGTTTATCACTGATTTCTGTACATGTAAAGACGCGGTATCTGTCACATATATCCTCACACACACACACACACACACACACACACACACACACACATACACACAGGTGTGGAAAGTCCTTTTCCTACATATCGTGTGTCGCTACGATGTCGTGAAGTGTCGAAGCTTGTGGTTCGTGGCAGTCCAGGCCCTGTTTACCATGGCTTCGTTATGAAGAATTCTGGCCAGATATATTCTCTTTCCCTAGTTCTCTCGTCTAGCGGCTTCTGCCAGTTGGGAGTCCAAGTGAGGTTGAGTCTTGTTCGTAGATCTTGTATCAAGGAGGTCTCTCTCGCTAATGTGCAGACCAATCTCGATAGAGTATACTTTGACACTCCCAGTGTTGCCTTCAAGAAGTGTCATCGCAGATTTCAGGGATATTTTTGTCAGTTCTCTGATGTCATGTATAACTTTTGTGGCTGCTGTTGCCCTTTGTTTCGTGTGGATTCTGAATTTGTTGTAGTCTGTGAGGTTACGCCGAGGTATTTAACTTGATTGGTTGTTTGCAGGGGCTCATTCTTCAGATAGATTTTGTCCTCCTGGGATGTCTTGCCTCCTTTTCTGAAAATCATGTGTTCTCTTTTGCCCTTATTTATTTATAGTTTATTCTTGTCCGCCCATCTCTCCAGCGCGGATACTGCGTTTTGTAGTTCGATTCCTCCCATTGCTATGTCGTCGGCGTAGCTGTAGATCTTTACCTCTGGAGCGACTTCTTCAATAGCTTCTACGATGTCATACGTGGCACGTTGAATAATAATGGACTGAGGGGGGTCTCCCTGGAGGACTCCGTTTGTTTGAGTAATGATTGCTGACGTGCTTACGTTGTCTGAGATCTGCCCGTTGTTACCTTGTCGTGCGGTAGCAGATTGTGATTGTTCTCCGCTTTCTAGTTTTTGTGGCCTACATTTTGCGTTTTCCTGTGTCTCGTGTCATATTTCCTTCTGTATCATTTCTTTGAGGCTTAGTGTCAGGGTTACCATCATTTTACGGAGTTTGTGGTTTACTCTTTCTATCGGTCTATCTTCTATAATCTTTGGGTTGCGGTTGTTGTTCCCATCCCCTCCGCTAGTTATCTGTAGGGGTTGGTTTTCTCTTGGCGTTTCGTTCTGTGGGCCTAGAGATGGCGCCAGTTGTTTCTCTGTGGAGCTGTCGTCTTCCTCTGAGGTATTCTTTGTTTGTCCACTCTTAAGCTCTTTATCCGACAAGCTGGCGCGCTCCATAGAATGTCGGATAACACGTGCCATCGAAGACTTACTAAATATCACGGAAGTACGAGGATTCTTGGGAAAGGACATGAAAGAAACAATATTGGATGAGGTAAGCACCACCAAATCTGTTTTAATGAGATGAAAATCGTTGTAGATAGCAAAAGCAAGAAGACGATGAAATAAGTGAATGGGTAGGTAGGTAAGCAACTTAGCAGGTAATAAGCTAAGTTTGTCTTTCTTTGAGGGGAAATGCATTATACAGGCCAGTCTCGCTGACAACTGTGAGACTCCCACCCGCTAAAAGCCCTCCGGCATATCATTGCAGCGCTGTGGAACTACCTCTTGGTATTACTTCGCAGGCTGCAACCGCTTATTCATGTAGCTTTTCTGTTTCTTTTTTTTTTTTTTTTTTTATCTGTTTCCTTTCCTTTTGTTATAGTTACAATCATTTTTTGACTTATTTCCCAATTAGTTTTGCTCTCTAGCATTTTTTCAATTATATTTTCAGATATCAGGTTTACTCCTATAGCTGGCAACAGCGCGAAGGTAGAAAAGGACGAAGCTAATGGCAACTTGTATGCGCTAGATAGAGACAGATATATCCCATTTAACTCCATACTGTCATCTAAGAGTGGAACAAGCTATAGAAAACAAAGTAAGAGGTATTTAGGTATTTATGATGAGCAGGGAGCGGGGTTTTAGTAAGTAAACATAGGAATAAGATTAACAGCATGGAGTTTAGAGCCGGCACGTAGCGTGAGGATTGTACTGCCTTCCACTCTGCAAGGTCCCGTTGTAAGTGCATAGTTAACTTGATGGATTTCGCACTAAAACCCCGTTCCCAGATGACGAATAATGAAGTTCTATATCTGTAATTTCATGTCAACTTAATTTTAATTTCAGTTGGGCACACCCATTTAAAAACGATTTTTATAGCAGACTCCAAAATTAAATTTACTGATAAATCTTACGTGTTGGATCCTTTTTTTTACTTATTTCGAATAATATGCCTTTTTACAGGCATAAAACTATTATTTAATAATAAAATGGCTATTATTTTAAATTAAACTAATGTGAGTTGGTATACCGCATTTCTATAAGTTTTTATAAAATAATAATATAGCAAAAACGTTACGTTATACAGCACTTTAAGAGGTATTTTTCGAATCAGCGAGTATTTTGCATGTGAATTAGGCTATTTGGTTTAGGGTACAGAAACCTGTATCCAAGTGTAACTCATGACGTGAAATTTTGCATTTTGCTCTACACGTGTCACCTGTTCGAAAGGGCTTGTGTGACAGTGCACGCGCCAATTTTCACGCTTTCGCAAGTACATTGCCAAAGGCATTTTTATGCAATACGCTATCATTACTGTACTTATAGTATTGACACATCAGCGAATAGAAAGAGCAAGAAAACCATTAGAGGCTATTCCAGCTATATTTTAACAGACAAGGCTATAATAATCATTATCTAATTATCCAGCATTTCCATAACACGAAAGGAAGTATCCACCTTAAAACCACATCATCACTCAATGATAAACATGTAAGGTCATATCGAAGTCAACAAAGCAGGATGTTATTAATTGGCTGCTAACGTTCTAGAAAACTACTCATTATATTTCCCTTGTTCGTATACAGGCTATTGCATACTGAGCTCTGTCGATTTCTTAAGTTGCCTGAACTAAAACGTCATCTATTTGTATTGCGTTTAAGATTGACATGACTGAAGAATGAAGCAAACGAAAGACTCAAACAATGAAGCTACATTTAAGTACTGTGAATGTTATGTGCAGAACGTTCGAAGACTTCGTAGCATTTCTGGTTAGATGAAATGTTTCAGGTCAAAGATTGGTAAGGAAATTTTAAAATACGGGACTCACATAGAATACCATATCGTTCGGATGTTCTCGAGCTGGTTGATTGGTAGAGAATTTTCCCCTCGTCAGACAATGGGTCACTACTAGTCCAATGAAGACTATCTGTTGCTGTTCTCAACAATTAAACATCCGAAAAGCACTTTAGAGCTAATTTTAATAATTAATAATTTTGATGTTCCAGTAAAGCTGCACCTGAAGGTAATTCATCATTTTGAGTGTCGCACATTTAGTGATTTTATTTTGACGGTGAAATTGAATAGATTCTTTTCCGATTGAATATTGGTAAATAAAATGAGGTTCAGTAATGAGGCATATTTCTATTTTGTAGGTTAGTGGACATACGAAGAAACAGAATAAACAAAAGTGCAGTATAAGCTAGAATTTCGTGAAAATTCAGTATACCTATCCAGATTAAACCACTGTTTGGTGTGGATTAAACGCTTGAGGCCTGGTACGACCAAACAAGACTGAAAATGTGTGGAGTTCATCATGGCGAAATGATCACACAATTTTGTGGCAGAAGCGCAAGAGAATTCCAATGGATGCAGTAACATCTGAACAAGATTACTCAGAAAATGATCCCCTTCCTATCTCATCTGTTGCAACTGTGATCAGAATTGGCCAATGAAGCCGTGTGATCTGACGCCATTTAATAAAGTTTTATTCCATCGGCTTATTAGTTATGACACCTCGACATATCTGGTCCATCTTATACACAGTTTCCTGGCCAACAGAACCTTTGTTGTGACAAAGAAGAGCATACAATCTCACACATTCTTCATCAATGCAGGAGTACCCCAAGACAGCGTCCTGGGCCCCCTGCTATTTTTAACGTATATAAATACTCTTCCAACTCTCCAGGGCTGCAACCTCTATCTCTTTGCCGACGACACTGCAATTACCACAGTACTGAAGTACAGAGACTACAACGATATGCCAACATGCTGACAGAATGGTTTGCTGCATGGTGACTCAAAATCAACGCCAATAAATCTAAAGCCGTTACCTTCACCAGACGCCACCTCCAGGATGTCGACTGTCTTCGTCTGGCAGGCGAAACTGTATCATGGTCCACGGAAGCAACATATCTGGGAGTAGTTCTAGATATGCGTCTAACGTGGAAGGCGCATATCTCAGCACTAGCCAACAAAGTGAACAGGAGAATGTTATATCCACTGTACAACAAAAAGTCCCCCATGTCCTTGAGGAACAAGATCCTCATCTACAAGCAGGTCATCAGGCCTGCATTAACTTATGCCTGCCAAGTTTGGGGCGCTACAGCGAAGACCAATCTATACCCGCTACAGGTACTACAAAACAGATACCTAAGAACATCTGTAGCAGCGAGTGGTACATCCCAAATGAAAATATCCACGCCGACTTGTCGTTCCCGACACTCATTTAGCGCATCAAGAACCTTGCAAACAACTTCTATGCTCAACTTCCTAACAGCTTCAACCAGCTCATACGTGGACTTAGGGAGTATGACTTAGACCCCGGCGAAACTTATAAGCGCCCCAGACTTATAATGACAAATTCATGACCACTGCAATTGACTATCATCATCCTCAATATCACCAGTATAACCATAACCATTAAAAAAAAAAAAAAAAAAAAAAAAAAGAAAAAGAAACACCCATCTTAAACTAAAATTCCACAGTTAACCCACCATCTTTCCTAAAACACCATTTTATGCCAGTAAGGGGTTATATCCCGGTATGGCAAGAGTCAGAGGGCGCCTCCCATAGGGAGGATAACCCCTCAGTGACCCCACTACGTCAGGAACTCTTGAGCTCCTGTGGATATACACAAACTATTCTGAACTCTCGGCAGCCATTAGAAGTGTCATTGTTAAAATTCATACGGAGCTCGGCTTTAAACTCGAATATCCAACAGAGTGAAGTAACGCCATTGATGCCACAGAGGACATTTACTCGATGTTACCTTTCATGTTCAATGATAGTGTCTGTGCTTTCTGTTTACCCGATGTTGAACTTTTTAAAATAACAAAGCGATTTATTGCTAACACAAAAATTATCCTATATAAGCTCTCCTTAGTCTTTATTCGTCATATTTTCTGTTAAAAGTCGGTTAAAGAACAAAGTTTGTATTAATTTAATATATTTAAAGGTTGCGATATAAGAGTTTTGATGAAAATTTTTCCACACTAAACTACTCTTACGTGGAAAATTTTTCGTAATTTATTATTCTCTCAAAAATGCCTCTAACGATTTTAATTAAAGTACTATATATTTAAGCTATTTTTATGCTAAATTAAAATTATTTTTTATTTTATGGCTATAATCCATGTATTCCTGTTCGCTCTTGATGACCTTTGCCTAACTGCTAAACCATAAAAGATAGTCCAAATCTTACTAAATAACAAATGTGGATCTGCATAAAACACACAACTTATCCTCCGATTTTTTTTTTTTTTTTTTTTTGAGGGAACTATTTCGGAGATATATTGGAAGGAATGTTATTGGTGTGTTTTGCAATACTTGCTTTTCTCAAATGGAAAGTCCTTATTCACTTTTTATCAGTTAGCCGGAGTTTCAAAGCGTTAAGGGATTAACTCTCGCTCGAAGCTTGCTGTGTTCCCGTATTCCCCTTGCACCTACAAGGAAAGTAGCAATAAGATAATTTCTGCAAATGTTTATCTTAACTAACACGAAGAAGATAAAGGAATAAGAGTTCGCAAGAATAGTACAACAGTGGAGAAACTCATGTGAGTGCAACAGATTAGATATTTACTTTCCCTACTATTGCACTCGATCGGAAAATTCGATGTCATTACATCACCGGGAATATGTTTTGAGGCCCCTTAATCCAAAAAAAGCATTTTTAGAAAAAGGTCCGTGTGTGTCTGTGTGTCTGTCAGCCTGTGGACAGCATAACTCAAAAACGAAAAGTCGGTTAAAAGCCAAACTTGGTATTTAAGTTTAATATCTTTCAGGGACGCGACACGAAGATTTTGAAGAAAATAGCCCCACCCTACACTACCCTTTACATGGAAGATTTTTCGAAAATTTTGATTTTCTTGAAAATGGCTCTAACGATTTTGATTAAAATGTCATATGTTTGAGATATTTTGATGACAAATGAAATGTATATCTTGAATTTTCTGGCTATAGCCCTGTAGTCGTATTTACTTTGGACGACTTTTGCATAACTGGTAAACCGTTAGAGATAGACCAAATTATACTATACAAAAAATGTAGATCTTGCTAAAATACACAATTTATGTCTCAATAAATTTTCTTGTAGGGTGAACCATTTCGGAGATATTCCTTGTTATGTGTGTGAGTTTCGGAAAACTTAGAACTTTCGTGAAATGGATCATCGTTGTTCATTTTTTATATGTTAAATGTGCAAAGACAACGGAATCTCAAAGCTTTAAAAGATTTGACTATCGCACAAAGCCTACTGTATTCTAATATCTCCCTTGCACTTACAAGGAAATAAGGAATAAGATAATTTGTACAAATGTTTATCTTAACTAACACGAAGAAAATATAGGAATAAGGGTTTGTAAAAGGGTTAGTACAAGAGTAGAGGAAGTCATGTGAGTGCAACACATCAGATTTTTAGGTTTTTTTTCCGGGTCACTTGCAAATGTTGACAAGGATAATTACAATCCCCGTGTATCCCGTCCTCGCGTTTCATTTCACCTTCATTTCAATCTGGTGTTTCAGCGCTGCGAGGTTGGCGATGGGCGAGTTTGACGTTGCTGTGTATGGACTCTGCGAACTGTAACTGCTATTCTTGGTGGATGGGTGATGTTGTAGTCGCCTGACCAGTGGCTGCTTGGCGAATCCTGGTTTCTCAGCACACGTTTGGGACCCTCACGCAGGCTCACGCTAGCTGCCCGGGTTCCAACATGTCCGTACAGTGCTCACATTTCACCCCTTATTTCCGGGATCTGGCATACAATAGTTGCCTCAGTATGGGATCCCTTCCATAAATACTGTACCTCTACCTTCGGGTGTATATGTCTGTGTTACACATGGAGATACTTCCAAAACCCTTTCTGTTTCTTCGCTACCTAGGCGATAAGGTCGTAGAATAATTATAAAACTTTGACTTTTAATTCTAACACTTTCTTTGTTCACCATAGTTTATATCCTCTCTAAAACTGTTCTTCGCCAAGCTTACGTTTCTACTGGGTGGCGCATAGCATGCTTCTAGTTTCAATTCTATGTCTTGGGAACATATGAAGCCACACAGTTGGCAATACCATTGCAATGAACAACGGGAACGATTCAGTTCTGTTTTCCTTACCTCAGCGTTAGTAGCTATGAAGCGTTGATCAGTGGAACACAGTGTTCCTGCCGTGCGTATCTTTTACGAGAAATTATTTATTCAGAAAAAAGAGGACTTGAAATAGGATATTTAACAAAAAGGCAAGATATTCATATTTCTAGATACACAAATATGTTAAACATATAAAATAAAAATCTGATGTGTTGCACTCACATGACTTTCTCTACTCTTGTACTAACCATTCTAACTCTTATTCCTATATCTCCATGTTAGTTAAGATAAACATTCATACACATTACCTTATTGCTTATGTCCTTGTAGGTGCAAGGGAGATATTAGAATACAGAAGGCTTTGTGCGACAGTCAAATCTTTTTGACCTTTGAGATTCCGTTCTCTTTGCACGATTAACATATAAATAAATGAACAACGTTGTTGCATTTCGCTAAAGTTCTAAGTTTTCCGAAACTCTCATACATAACAAGGAATATCTCCGAAATGGTTCACCCTACAAGAAAATTTATTGAGACATAAATTGTGTATTTTAGCAAGATCTACATTTTTTGTATAGTATAATTTGGTCTATCTCTAACGGTTTACCAGTTATGCAAAAGTCGTCCAAAGTAAATACGACTACAGGGCTATAGCCAGAAAATTCAAGATATACATTTCATTTGTCATCAAAATATCTCAAACATATGACATTTTAATCAAAATCGTTAGAGCCATTTTCAAGAAAATCAAAATTTTCGAAAAATCTTCCATGTAAAGGGTAGTGTAGGGTGGGGCTATTTTCTTCAAAATCTTCGTGTCGCGTCCCTGAAAGATATTAAACTTAAATACCAAGTTTGGCTTTTAACCGACTTTTCGTTTTTGAGTTATGCTGTCCACAGGCTGACAGACACACAGACACACACGGACCTTTTTCTAAAAATGCTTTTTTTGGATTAAGGGGCCTCAAAACATATATTTCCGGTGAAATCTCGACATCGAATTTTTGGGTGGAATACAATACTTCCCCTACTTACCAGCAGAGAAAGTAAAAATAATTGCTATAAAATAATAACAAAAATAATTTTTATTATAATGGTAATGAGCGAAATGATAATAGCCATAATAATTAACAATAATAAACTAATGAGAATAAAATAATAAAAGTAATAACAATATGATAGTAAAAATAGCAATAATAACAATAAGAATAATAGCATGTCCGTATATAAAGTTGGTAAGCAAAGGCTTTAAAAGTAGTTTTAAAGATGTTGTATAGCTTCATTCGCGCTAGTCTATGACAGGCAAAACACCGCGCAGCCCGTTCGGAAGTTCTTTGCTCTCCCGTTACTACAGACTGAAATAGTGACGAGATCCGGATGACGGTGTGTACAGCATGAGTGGGGTCTCTAACGTTTCCAGTTCGAATACATGTGAGGTATTCATTCTCACTCAAGGGGTCCCTGAACGGGAGACTGTCCGAGAGCATCCGAAAGCGTGATCTGAGCAGTTCAATGGACGCCGTACCGAGCACTCCCTTCTCCGTCGCCTGGTCCTTCAACCCTGAAAGGACGACGATGAAGGAACTGATGGGAGCAGGAAATGAGGAACAGTAGGAGAAGGTCAAGACCAAAGAGGAAGTATCCCAACATTTACCTACTGACCAGGAAACCTCGCGAAAAACCCTTGGTCAAAACGGGCGGCCGAGAGGAATCGAAGTCGTGACCTCCCGAATGCGAGCCTCTACGTTTCAGCAAAGCCTTTTACTACTGCGTATAAAACCCCACTCGCGGAAGTTGTTTTTTGTTCCCTTGACAGAGTACTTCATATACTTGCAGTGAGACACTTGCACAATTTCTATTAACTGGAACTTCCATATGCACGTCCCTGAAGACTTTCAGCTTGCAACAGTTTGGTTACATAACTAAATAAATGCTCATTGTGAAAATAAGTAACAAATAAAATGAATTGACCTCTGGATGATTATAGGACACAATGACAACTTGTTTATCAACGACAGCTAGCTTAATACACGATTTAAATGATGCATTCGCACGCTGCGATCAGTGCGCGTGCTATTCTGTCTATGTAATACATGAGTACAACTATCATAGGTAGTTCCTTCAATGTAAATTAATCTAGACATACATAGAACTAGTCATTTTTAAAATATAAAATCAGAAATATAGCATTTGATTTTCGCATTTATGATTTTGTACTACTTCTGGTGCTGCAATTTAGTATTTTACAGTATTTTCAAACAAAAACTGCAATTTGTAGCAATCACGATCAACAGTTCTGACACAAAGCTCATATCAAATCTAAATCACACTTCCAGTGGTTACTGGTGGCATCAAAAATCATAAATTAAACTTTCAATCACTTTTGACTGATATAGCTTAAAGTAACAGAAAGAAATATCTTATGTATTACATACTTTCTCTATTCTTGTACTATTATCACATATTGTTATTCCTCTATCTTCTTCGTGTTACTTAAGATAAACATTTGCAGAAATTATGTTCTTCCATATTTTTCTGTAGATGCAAGGGGAATATGGGAATACTGTAGGCTTTGAGCGATAGTGAAATCTAGTCGCTATATGAAGGCTTTGAAATTCCATTTTCTTTCCACACTCAAGAGATAAGAAAGCGAATAACAACCTACCATTTAAGAAAAGCTGTGTCGCGAAGCCCACACATATAAAAAGGAATATCTTCGAAATGGTTCACTTCGCAAAAAAAAAAAAAAAAAAAAAAAAAAAAAAAAAAAAAAAAAAAAAAAAAAGGTCAGAACTTGTGTGTTTTAACAATATCTGCATTTCTTACACTAAGATTTGCTATTACTTACGGTTTACCAGTTTGCAAAATTCATCACCAGTAAACAGATATTCCTGGGCTAGAGCCAGAAAATTCAAAATATACAGTTCATTTACCATAAAAATATCTTAAACATGTGGTATTTTAATCAAAATCGTTAGAACCATTTTTGAGAAACCAAACATTTTCGAAAAGTTTTAGATTAAAGGGTCGTTTAGGGTGGATAATTTTTCTTCAAAATCTTCTTGTTGCATCCTTGAAAGATGTTAAACTTAAGTACCAAATTTGGTTTTAACCGACTTTTCGTTTCTGAATTAGATTCACAGCTAGACACACAGAGACACAGACACACACATAACACAAACACACATACACATATGGACCTCCTCCTAAAATGTATTTTTTTTATTTTATTTTTTTTTATATTTTTATTTATTTTTGTTTTTAATGGCTGATCAGGTGACCTAAAAGCATATGTATTTTTGGTGAAATCTGACATTGAATTTCTGGGTGGAATGCAACACTCCCCTACTTACTATACGCAGGAGAGAAAATGAAAACCTAATGTGTTGCACTCACATGAGTTTCTCTACTCTTGTTCTAAGTATTCCTAAAATCATTACTTCTCTACCTTCTTCATGCCAGTCGAGATAAACATGTGCACAAATTAATTACTAGTATTCTTCTAGTTTATTGTGTAAAATCTCTGAAATCCTTCTAAGTGGGAAAACACAGGCAACAGAGGTGACTTCACTTGTTATATAAATAACTAAAGAAAAAGTGGTCATTAATTGATGGCACAAAAAATGAAGGTATGATATATATACACCGTGATGTAAAATATATCAAGTTTTAAATGTAACCTGTTTTAAGTGGTGGTAATTTGAATTTATTGTTAGTTAAAAGTTTGAACTGTGATTTATACCTTGTATGGTCATTCATAGTGCTTGCTCGTTGCTCAGGATTAAGGTGAACATTTTCGACGTAGTCCTCTAAAAATCAAGCATCGATCCGTACTGCCCCTACGATTTATGAATAAGAATTGTTAAGCTTTCCGTCTGATACTAAACGTTGGGCGTAACAAGAAACCAAGAGATATACAGGATGTTCTAAAAGACAGACAGCGCTTAGTATGTTGTCCGGGATGGAAAACGGACTGGTTTTCAAATAGGAACCCCTGTCCGGAAATGTAGGGTTTGGACGCTGTAGCGCAGGGGAAGACAACTTCGGGCCATGTGACGTATTTAAACGAAGAGCCAGCTTGTACGTTCGTGTGACGTCAGGCGAGAGCAGTGTATTGCTATGCTGCCTAGATCAGCGGCGCATGTGTTCAGTTCCCCGTGTTTCACACCAGTGTGAGACCAGGCTTCAAGATGTAGAAACATTGTCAACTACGTTTCAGATCTTTGCGACCCCGTATTCATTGGATGTTAAGAATGTATCTAGCAAGTAGCAAATTGAATTGATAAATTTACAGTGCGACGATTTGCTGAAAGACAACTATAAACACAAGGAACACTTGGCTGATTTTTATAAGAATGTTCCTCAAAGCAGATTTCTGAGGTTATATGCCCTTGTTGCACGAATATTATGTATGTTTGGTTCTACGTATGTGTGCGAACAATTCTTTTCTGTTATGAACCTTTATAAGTCAAAATCCCGAAGTATATCGTCAGATCAGAATCTAACATGCAGTCTTCGGTTACAAATGTGCCGTACATTATGCCCTAACATTGACAAACTAGTTAAAGAAAAGCAGAACGACAAATGTCGGAAAATGTCCACCTAATTGTTCTGCATAGCTCTCCTCAAGCTCAGGCAAAATAGTTATAATTTTTGTTCTATTGGCGTTATAACATGAATATATATGGCATAAAGCCGAAATGTAATTATTTATAATCTGTGACTATTCCGTAATTGAAACAGTCAGCATTAAAATTACGATGTCCTGTATGCCAGTTCCCCTTGCCCACTGTGACGTCACACGTTCAAATTGCTTTCGCTGGGAGCATGTGAGCTGAGTGAGCTTACGTCACAGCAGCGTTACCTGTCTTCCCCTGCTGTAGCGCATCGAAGTGTGCGATGGCTGTGTGGTCACATTTAGTCAATAAACCCAACATAGAGCTGTCTGCATTACAAACGGGCTTCGAGCTGTATACCCCCTACGTCATTGCGGAGCCTATATCAGTGGTGGTGAGCCTCATGCACATGACCCAATACGTGCGGTTGTCTTTAAGATTTTCAATTGCTCCGTGGGCTTGAGGCATAACGTCCTCCGCTGATGATATAGCAGTGCCATGAACCATGCTCTTCATACAATTCCACAAGAAAGAGTGGAGAGGTGTCAGATCTGCTAACCGTGCTGGCCATGGAATTGGTCCACATTTAGCAATTGATCGATTTGAATATGCGACGTTGAGGTGATTCCGCACATCTATATTAAAGCGTGTTGCAACTCAAGTTGATCATTTCAGCAGCTGTGTACTAGTACGTGTCGCACTGCTGTTAAAAACGTTACTGTATTGGAAACCACACAAGTAACGCTGTAGGATGCGCACCAAGAACTCTATGGAGGAATTAAGCGCATGCGCAGTCATGTTATTATGCTCAGGTGGTTCATCCCAGTATACAGATATCTAAAGGGCCTCATACCTTCCGTATTAAGATACCAAAACGAATGTTAACAAATTGTCACAACCGTTCGTTCTCAAACTTCGACGCTCTCCAGCGCCCAAACCGTATATATCCAGAGAGGGGTTCCTATCTAAAAATCAATCAGTTTGCCATCCCGCACAACATACTAAACGGTGTTGGTGTATTTTTGGGACCCCAGTATACGAAGGATACGAGTAAATACGCAGCTACACCATACACACACACACACACACACACACACACACACACACACACACACACACACACACATACACACACACACACACACACAAACAAACATGTTCATACTAAAACTAAACTAAGCACTAGCACTACAGCCCAGGAAGAGCCAAGCCTTACCGCCCAGCCGCTGCGTCCCCCACCTCGGCCCACTACAGGCGTCATTGGTGGGGTGCAGTACTGGAGGGTGGTACGTGGTCAGCGTCCCGATCCCTCCCGGCTAGTTATGCGGTCTCCACGACCTGGAGCCGCTACTTTTCTATCAAGTAGCTCCTCAATTGGTCCCCTCGGCACCTAAATAGGCTGAGTGCACCCCGGATCAGACCTCCCAGAGGGGATAAAATTTCCATGCTCTTCCCGGGGATCGAACCCGGGTCCTCGCGCCTGACGTAATCGCGCTACCAACTGCGCTACGGAGGTGGTCACATGTTTATACTTATTATACATTTATTGCAGATATTTTGTTATATACCAGTAATAATTGTACAAGGAGGAAAAAATATTAACTAACATTACAAAACATAAACCGGTATTTCACATTACTAAGGGAGTACATTACGTTTCTCGATGGTAGCAGACTATACGCATTTTATAAACATGTACAGGGCGATAAAGTACAGTTTGAAATTTAACGTGCTGTAATCATTATGCAAAAGACTACTTGACCATTCCGAGTATTCCTCTGCCACCAGAGGATAGTTATTGGTAGAGGCCGGAAGATCATCCTAAAAGTCACAAGTTTAGTGCACTTGGGTTCGCCAATTACCTCTCTCACGCATATACGACGGCTGCGCGGTACCGGTTCTCCATGTTCAACTAATGCGCATAGCTTGTGACAGCACGCGGTTCCGCACTCTATAAGCTATTCAGCATTTCTAAAACTTGGAAGAATATCGGGGGCGAATTAAGCAAATCAGACGTTTTGCGATGTTTCACATTGTATTGAGTAGAAGCCGTTGATCGTTGATTCGTAAGAACTTAGGTAAAGGGGAGAATGCATTATAAAAATCTTGTAAATCATATTACAATTATTTGATAAGAAAACGAAGCTATGCAAGTAAACTAATTAATTCGTAACTATCCTGAAAGTTGTGTAAGCTATTATTTATAGCAGTGAATTGAAACAATGTTAATGTGTAAAGTGTAGGGTGTGAATTTAGTAATGTGGGGGGGGGGGGGGAGGTTATCGCTTTAGGGTACCAATAAGTGAGGACAAATAAGTATACACTAGCGTATCATTTAGAATAATACATCGACTCATATAATCAGAATACAGCTGAGAACAAGGGGACACAGAAGGCTGAATTTTGCATAATTGACAAGACGCCGACGTGGCCGAGCATTTAGTCCATTCGCCTCTCACCTAGACGACCCGGATGCGATATCAGCAGGTGGTATTCGTGGTAGAAGAAGCGGCGTCAGGCCTGGTTTTCTCCGGTTTCCCCAGTCACTCATTCCACGAACTGCTTCACCATCACCCTTCCATTTCTCCATTTCACCTGCATTTCATATCATCCTTTTTCTCACTAAAATACCTCGGCTTTTAAGTCCAAGGGTGGTGTTAGTTTTCCATACGGGGAGGTTAAGCAGACAAAACGAGGAAGAAGAAACGGCGCACAACAATATATGCAACTCGCATATAATTATAAATGACTATACACAAATGCGCCTAACTCAACAACCAATAAAATACATAGTACGTAAATACCCTACGGACCATTAAAATATAGGTGAGCAGACTATAACCACCGTCGGTACATCAAGACGCACCACCCACAGGATAAACGAATACTTAATAAGTTACAGGAAGACGTAAAAGAAGCCATAGTCCTACATCATTAGGATCGATGGAGTGACATATTGGACAAGATGACGTAAAATCATACACGAGACGCGGCGACATTCTGGAGACTTATTAAAAGCATTAAGAAGAAAGTATCCCCTAACTACTCTATAAAACACAACGGACAAACAATCCACGATACAAGAGATATTCAGACAGCATTACACCAACGTTTTCTAAACACTGAAGACCCCAAATTTGAAAAAGCACAATACAGACGTATAAATTTCTATGTACAACAACAGCAAGTATTGTATACACCGCGAATTCCAACTACAGATTTGGACCCCACAAATGATGCTGAGAAACCAATAAACGAACAGGATATCTTAAATGCAATACCCAAGACCAAAAACACCGCACCAGGACCAGACGACGTTGCTCTGAAAACTGCCAGCCGCTATAATAAAACATCTTGCAAACATCTACAACCTCATCATAAAACACGGATACCACCCCTCAATGGAAAAGAGCCAATATTCTACTTATTGAAAAAGAAGGAAAGGATTAAACAGACCCGAAAAATTACAGGCCCAAGTACAAGTACTTTTTCTCAAAAGTACTTGAAAAAATTATAGTGATACGACTAACACAAATATCTAAGAACAAAAATCTTACACCACCAAAACAAGCCGAGTACAGGAGTGACATCACGATTCAAGATCAGCTTGTAAGAGTGATGTCACAAGTACAAGATGCATATAATAGAGGATTTACTACCGTAACCACTTTCCTTGATATCCAGTCAGCGTTTGAGAAATGCTGGACAAACGGACTGTTATACAAGTTCACAAACATTAAAATTTCACAGCACATAGTCAGACGGATTCCAAGTTTTCTCACGGACCGGACAGCCAACATAAGGATCAACGGACAGACATCAAACCCGATATTTATGCAAGCAAGAACACCTCAAGGAAGCGTCATATCTACCTCCGACACCCCGCAGCCAATTCACCCTTCCGTTCAGCTGGCTCAATATGCTGATGATACCGCATATTGGAGCACACATACTCAACTACCAGCCACAAAAAATAAACTACAACAGCTAAAAGTATTCCTCAAGTGGACAAGAAAATGGAGAATAACAATCAATGTACAAAACACACCAGCAATTGTCTTTCGGAAAAAAGTAGGAGAAAAATGCCACGATAGATTTCAACAAACAAGACATCAAGTGCGAAACAGTCACTAAATATCTAAGTATCAAACTTCACCACTCCCTTGCAATAAAACCACATTATCAAGAAGTACTAAGAGGCCAGAGGCAGTTCTAGTCGAGCGGGGAAGCAGGACTCGGCCAGTACTTATTTATCTTGCCAGACTCAGCAAGCGAGGTCTGAAATTCACCGTCATCTTTACATCGCTCTTATTCGCCCCAGCCTAACCTCTGCAGCAGTAGCCACTATGCCTCTCATCATAACTGAATCTACGCACCCCATATAAACTCCTACCAAATTTTAAAAACAGCAACATATATAATTACACCAGGATCATCCCCATCGACGAGCATATAGCCAAACTCATGTTAAAACACATCGATAATGCCCACACCAGACCATACCGACGACAACTAATTAACACAGCACAGAAGATGAAAACCACTCAATCAAACGAGCGCAAAAAAAAAAAAAACACCTCTACTCACCTCCATACAGATCTACGACAAGCAGCAGGAAACCGAACAACAAGAATTACATCAATTACAGCATTTGGCAAATATTTGAAACCCAAATTTCCGAATAAATTATATCAAACATAAATAAACAAAAATAAGAGCTGCACCAGCAATAAGAAAAAGCAGGCAGCAATCAGTCTTCTTGGGCAGCTACGCCAGCGAACTGTTTGACCATGGAAATATATAAATAAAAAAGAAGGAAGAAGAAGAAATCAAAAACAAGAGAAAAATATACCACTCCAACGAAAGCATCTCTGCCCAAGCTTGGCTGAAGAGGGGCCACTCCCTAAATATCCCGTGCGTGATTTGCAAGCCCAAATAGCGTATTTTGTTTATTTTCAACGGCAATATAATTATAATGTGCAGCGCAATAATGAGTAGACAGACTGCTTCTGTAAGTTGGTGGCTATCATGTTAACCTTGAAATCCAGCCGTCCCTGGTTCGATTTCCAGTTGGAGGATGGACATGTTTCTTTAACTAGGATTATTTCCCGTCCTCCCGAGTGTCATGAAAGAATCAATGGGAGTGTGAATGTGGGTGAATATAATGTAATAACCCAAAGATTGAAAACCACTGTTGTGGAATGATGATGATGATTGCTGTATAGTAATAATTGTTCCAAACGTTGAAAGCCGCCGATATGACCTTCCATATTAAAGGCAGTATACAAATGGAGTGAGTGAGTAGGATTTAAGGGCCCATCGACAGATAGGTCATTAGAACCCTACAAATGGAGCATTAAAAGACATGACTAAGCTCTCTGAAGTTATAACTCGTGTTGGGTTTATAACGAAATATGAACGCACACCATCTCACATTTCGATGCGTGGAAACGTGCCTTTCCTCAACGGGTTCCTTCTTAGAAACCGATCAGTTTACCATCCCGCACAACATACTAAGTATTCTAAGTATTTTCGGTGTTTTTTTTTTTTTTTTTTTTTTTTTTTTTTTTTTTTTTTGGTACAGCCTTATACTTAAATGCGAATGCTTAACAACTTTAAACATCAGTTTTATAAAGCAGACTTTTAAATTTACAGTACATAATGTGGGAAAATCAAGGTGATGAAAATTAATAAACACGTTGTTACACAAAAGATGTCTGTTAGATACTTAGAAGCTAATTTTGTGCACAAATAGTGATCGTGTTCGTAAGGCAAATTTACTTAAATTTGCAAGGACGATTGCAGAAATGCTTTTATTGCATATTTCCTTAACGGTAATGGTAATAGGGAATACATTTGGCTTTAAGCAATGGTTGAATATTTTAAGAGCTTCACTCTGTATGATGATTTTGCAATTTTTTTCTGTCTATATGAGCAAGAGAAAGAAAATGGATAAGGACTTCCCATTTGAGAAAACTATAAGTATTGGAAAACTGCAACCAATAGCAAGGGTTACAGAAATGGTTAGGTCTATACAAATTAAGTATTTGACATAAATTATGTGCTTTAATAGAGATCTACATTTCTTTTCTAGTGAGAAAGGGCCGCTTTACGATTTAATAGTTACGCTAAATCATTAAGAATAAAGAGAACTTCACAGGCCGAAAATGCAAAATTGGCAGAGATTTCATTTGTCATGAAAATATATTTAATTTATGTTTATTTAATAAAAACCGTTAGTCATTTTTGAGGAAATTAGGAAAAGCAAATTGTCAATGTAAAGTAGGCATGTCAATAAGGAACAGAGAGGGAGGGTAGCAACTGCTCCCACACCACATTACGGAACAATAGAGGATGTTCAAGTCAAATATGTACATTCGCCCTCGTTACACAGTTGTTTGCCCGTACAAATCTACGGCACATTGTAATAGGAAAATGAATCCCATTTGCGCAGATTTTTAAAAATAGTTAATTCTATATCGACGTCCTTGTTTTCTAATTACCAATTTATTTAAATCAGGTTTCAAAGCCGAACAGCTTAGCCGTAGAACATATACTAAATTCATATCTGTTATTGTAGATCATATTCTGCTTTTCACATGATTAAATTTTAAAATACAGTAACTGGACCTAAGAAAATGTTGAATGATTTATACTAATTGAGTCTGTTGGGGAACTGGGACATCAATTTCTAAACCCTCTGTTGTGGACTGTGTTCTATATAAAAATAACGTTAATTATAATGCTGAAGTGTGTCATAGTACGAGTAGTATGATATTTCTATCCTGTAAATATTGTTTAATGTACAGCGTGTAAAATAATGACTATATTGAGGCAAATAATAAGTAACAATAACTATCATTATATATTTTAAGGAACTATATACACATACCGATTTACCAATCTTGCCATATTCATTTATTTATTATTTTTTTTTATTAAAATTGTTTCTAATACTAAAATGACTTACATGACGCAGTGAATAATTACAAATTAAACAAATTGTTTTTCATTAGGTAGACTAATAAAATAATCTTGTTCCCATTCTTGATGAAACGCGCCCGTAGTTATCCTGAACGTCCCGGTCAATATTGTTTACTAGTTTCAACTGCACCGTGTAACCTACTGATAATGGAGGGAGTACACACCTGAGTAGGGGAGGTTGCTACTAGGAGACAGTAAATGATACGTCTGATGTAAAGCATTGTTTGGAATGGGGAATTATTTGTAATATCCTCGTGTTCATAGACACTTACGCAAACATATACACACACACAGACGCACGCACGCACGCCCACACGCCCGCACGCACGCACCCACGCACCCACGCACACACGCACACAGAGAGAGAGAGAGAGAGAGAGAGAGTCAAGTCTCTTGGTGAGACATGGTTTTCTTTCCAGGATGTCTCGAATACCGCACAACGGTTTATAACCAGAATTTTTTGAAATTACATCATTCACTTTCTCTTTCACTTTTTGTCCTATGCTACCAGGAACGAAACTTAGATCACATTATTTTTTTCAAAGACAGTGATTCATGCAAACGAGATCCTACAGCTTCCAATGCCGTTATGGCTGTTGGTAAGAAAGAAAAATGCGCAGATATGAAACCAAGATCCTCTTTTAACCCAGTGCCTGACAGAATATTTTGCACAGTTTCTATTGATTGAGCATGTTTCAAGCCCAATGAATTAATAACCTCTTCGGCTATTTCTATGTGCTCAGCATAATATAAAACTGCATCGATCCATGTTCCCCATCGATTAACACTGGTGCAGGAAGAAGTCAGATATTAGGTGCTGTTGATCTAAACAACTTAACTAGACTAGACTAGACTACCAGACAGGCTGAGAACAGCCCGAGGTGTGTCATTCGTGTACCTGCCCTTTTAGGCTTAACCACTTTATGACGGGATTAGGAAGTTGTACGATGGCTGGTGAAGAATGGGGATTGTGGGTTGCTAGGAGGTAGCATAGGTTTATGCTCCTCGTGGGGTGATAGATTCAGTGTGCAACTACCGTTGGGCACTGCTGGTGGGTGGTCCAAATATGGTTATTTGGCGAACATTTTGACTTCCAATCTTCTCTTGGAAGGACTGTAAGGAGCTCAGCTTGCGCTGTTGATGGGGTAGCTCCTGTGTTACCGGGGATGCCCGCAAGCCATGCAGGGAACCCGGTGTCGCACAAGCGTGCGTTCTCTAGGGACAACTTAACTCTTTTAGGCGATTTGGATTTAAGAAAAATTATCTTCGTACTGCACACAAATCTATCTACCAATGGGAAAGAACCATTGTCTCAGAAATGCTACCAATATGAAAAATATACAGATCAAAAAAATTAAAAAAAAGCATAAACATCATTAAAATATGCAATATAGGGGCAATAATATTGAAATCTTCGTGAATTGCATCATCATGTGCAGTACTGCCAATATGAAAAATATTATCCAGATAGAAAAAAGTAATAAAAGGCCATAAAATCATTAAAATATGCAATATAGGGGCTATAGTATTGAAAAAAAATGCATTTATCAAAAATCAAGGAAATATGTAGTTATATGCACCATAAAATCATGTCCAAATAGCTGAAAATTCCGTTATTCGTGCACATAATGTAAAAGCATACATTTTTAACCCCTATGAAAAAACATGCAAATACATGAACTTCCTAGCCCTACTTGTTGATATTTTAATGAACAAGAAAATTCGCACAATGTTTTTACATGTTTACTTCATTAGAGATACTTTTTTGCTAAACAACTAATGCAAGACACTTGACATTGTGTAATTTCTTTATAAACATTTTATTTGACATAGTAGGTGAGATATTAAGATATTCTAACAAATAGAAATCTTAAAACATTAATATCAATACATTTAATGATTTTGAGTAAAGTGCATCTGAAATATGAAAAATCAGTGCTTCGGGAAACCGAGACTAAACATAAGCTGCCATTATTTTCTTTCTCAAAGTAACATAAACCTAGAACATGTTTGCTCAACATTTTCGCTCATTTAGGTTTTCCTCATCCAGCGTTTGCCATTTCTTGGTTCTAGCTTATTTTCAATCCACTTTGCTGCCTTTTTTGCCTCTGAGAGTGGAGACATACATCTTTTTACTTTTTCTACTACGTTTAGTAAATAACTGAAGCGTATGTTGAAATCAAAAATTGATCTAATAGTTTTCATTAAGAGCCCATATGTTCAAGATAGTTTTATAGCAAATGAAATACATATTCTGATTTTTCTGCCTATAGCCTATGTAGTCCTACTCACTCTTGATGATCTTTGCATATTTATCATACAAGGAATCTGATGTGTTGCACTCACATGACTTTCTCTACTGTTGTACTAACCATTCTTACAAACTCTTATTCCTATATGTTCTTCGTATTAGTTGACATAAACATTTATACAAATTATCTTATTGCTTATTTCCTTGTAGGTGCAAGAGGGAATGTTAAAAAACAGTAGGCTTTGAGCGATAGTCAAATCTTTTAAAACTTTGAGATTCCGTTCTCTTTGCACACTTAAAATATAAAAGATGAACAACGATGTTCCATTTCACAAAGAGTTTGAAGTTTTCCGAAACACACACATAACAAGGAAGATCTCGGAAATGGTTCATCCTACAAGAAAATTTATTCAGACATAAATTGTGTATTTTAGCAAGGTCTACATTTTTGTACAGAATTCTTAAAGTATTGGAATTGTTGTGATGAAATTTGCCTAAAGACGTCCCCACCCGGAGATCCGATTGGGGGACTGTTCATCTCCAATGGATTCTAGCACACTGTGGAGTCATGGGGAATGAAGCTGCAGACTCTTATTGCAAATAAGGGCACAACAATAAAACAAAAGTCTAAATTCAATTTCTCATATTCCTCAATAAAACGCTTGATCATTAAAAATTTTTCTCATTCATACCTACAAGAAATAGAAACAAATGCCAAAGATAAAAAATGGATTACACTACTTTCCAATCCAGATATAATCCCCCAGAGACCAAGGAAAACAGCGGTTGCAGCCCTCCGACTATTGACAAATCACGACTGCTTAGCAAGTCATCTCTACGGAATAGGTATCTCAGCTTCACCAATATGTGTCCTATGTAACGATCCAGCAGAAATGAACGAAGACCACTTGAAGACCTGTGAAGCATTAAGATCAGAAGAAACTACAGTTCAAAGGTATTGGAAAGCACGAATGCTAATGGCTTCATTGCCAGATGCAAGGCACTAGAAAACAACAACATTTTTGTATAGTATGTTTTGGTATATCTCTAACGGTTTACCAGTTATGCAAAAGCCGTCCACGGTAAATACGAGTCCAGGGGCTATAGCCAGAAAATTCAAGATAGACATTTCATTTGGCATAAAAATATCTCAAACATATGAAATTTCAATCAAAATCTTTAGAGCCATTTTCAATCGAAAAATGTTCTATGTGAAGAGTAGTTTGGAGTGGGGCTATTTTCTTCAAGGTCTTCGTGTCGCATCCTTGAAAGACGTTAAACTTAAATACCAACTTTGGTTCTTAACCTACTTTTCGTTTTTGATTTATGGTGTCCACAGACTGACAGACACACACATACACATGGACCTTTTTCGAATTTTTGGGTGAACTACTTACCAGTAGAGAAAGTAAAAATGTTGATTTCATTAAAACACAATTTATGTTCAAATGACGTCTTTTTAGAGGAATAAGAGTTTGCAAGAACAGTTAGTACCGGGGAAGAGGAAGTCTTGTGAGTTGAACACATGAGCTTTGTTGTTAAACTCGTTGAACATGTTTACAGTTCCAGGTTACTTATGTCACCCCCTTCACTTTACCTCTATGTCAATAGATACTCGCAGCGCATACACATGGATATTTGTCCCGGTTCTCAACAACACGGTAAGACACACAATTCATTTCTGCTCAAGGTCTACACATACTTCTCGGGTCACGTCTGTGTTAATTAGCTTGCACGACATAATATATAGCCAAGGTTATCGTTATGTCGAACAAGTTGAAGGTAAACTACTAGAACCTACTCTTCAGAAATTACAATGTGTGTAAGTGACAGTTGAGTGAACCCATTCACTGCTACATACCGCTTGACTGGGGCCCTTTTGAACCTATGCTGACAGATGGTGTGTAGTCATTTCAAATTGCTTTAAGTATAGCCAACATATGAGTATATGACTCTGACAGCCTGCAGATTAAGATCACTTCGATTAAAAGGCGATCCTTTGCGCCTATGCCCTTGACGGGGATCCGAAGAGCGGGGTTCCTAATTTCCTCAGTTAGAAGCACCCCGGCGGGGGCTGACTCAGGTTGATTCCTCTCCCACCCTTTCGGTTTCGTGCTCTCAAGTGGGGCGCGAACTCGAAAAGCGCCCCCCCTCGGGTTGGTGCACAGAGCGTAAATAGTAATAAATATCGAATTTCTGAAGGTCTATAGGCGCTTCTTCTGATATGGTTCTCGACCATTTTGAAAGGGGACATGTTACCTCCTCTCTCTTACAGTTGAGGGAGGTGGCTAGAACTATTCTTATTAAACCCACAAAGGGTAAAGAATGCGGTGTCTGCAACAAGGCAGTGTTGATTTCTTTCCGTGCCGGCCGTACCATCCATATGGAGCCCGAAAATTAGTAAGCTCGCCTTCCAATCCGGGGGACGAAATTTCCAGAGCGCATTATTTCTCTACGTGCTTGTAATTTATTGAACTGATGCACAACAAGAGTTTTCTCTTTAGCTAGCTTGGAGTTGAAAGTTTCAGAATCGATGCTATAGTTTTGGGTTATAGTTTAATTTGCACAGAAGGTAAAAAGGAAGAGATTTGTGAACCCTCTTTAGATTCTCTGTTGTGAATGTTTGCAATTCCAACTTTTATTCTTAATTAATGAAATTAAATCTGTTTGAATACGTTGTGCAAAATTGTTGAATTTTTAGTATCTTCATAATTACAGCTAGTTTGCTTATTAAAAGAAAAAATATTCTCACCATTTTACTTACTCTACTATTTACCGACTGGGGTGGCGTAGGCATTCGTGTTTGCGGCCGGCCTTCCTGGCACACGGGTATTTTCGGTAGTTTCCTCCGGTCGCAGCGTGGTAAGGTTCCTTTCACCCTCCGAATTTCCTCTGTCCAATGAAATAAAGAAGTCCAAAGAGTTCAGTACATATTATAGAGGCTGGACTTAATGGATATATAATTTCTCCAATAAAATATGATCTGAATCTTTCCTACGGACGAACATACTCTTACTTGCACTAAGTTAAACAGATTAAACATCGACGTTTCGGTAGCGTGCATCTTTCCATCTTCAGGATACTGAATTGCTAAGGGGGTTGTGTGAGCAAGTGGATGTTGGGTGAGTCAGAATAACACCGAATAATTTTAAGGGTGATTCAGGGTTCTATTTGAGTATTTTTATACAGTGAATATATGTCCACAAACGTCTAGTTGTCGAGCTAGAGGACAGTAATGTTTTTTAATCGCCGCGTCGGTTTCGATGAAATTCTGTCACACAAATCCTTGTTCCCGTTTTGACATTGGAATATCGCTTATGTTTTGTTTTCTTTGCATTTTAGAATATCGATTGTGTTCCTTTTTTAACATTGTTTATATTACCATTAACCTAAAATCTGCATTTTGTTTCTTAAATGGTGATTCCGCCGAATGTCATTTTGTGGTTGCAGATACCAGCCTCAACGATCAGCAGGTACCAAAGTGCTCCGTTTACAGAAAGGACTTTCAGTTTTACAAGCTATATTATAAAAATGCTCCACTTCACTTATGTAGAACTAGCAGATGCATTGCTTCTATGATGCTGCTTGGGGAAACACGAAAAGGGCACGGGATCTTTATACTGAGCTTTATTTAGGGAGACATTTGCCTTATCCCAACATCTTCACTACCATACATCAACGATTGCATCGCTCGCCACTCCAAAGAAACGTAAGAACAGTGGTTCTAAAAGAGGAGGTTCTTTACCTGGTCCATGATTCTCCATCCACAAGTACGAGAATAGTGGCGATGCGATATATGAAAATTAGTCATCGGTTACTACAATTCTACGCGAACAGAAATTGCTCGAGTTCAAGCACTGAGGCCATATTTCTTTCCGCCTCGACTGCAGTTCTTCATAAACTCAATGATAAACCGAAATTTCGTACAACCATATTGTGGACGGGCGAAAAGACTTACATGAGAGGGCATGTTTAGCGCACATGTCACATTTGGGCACAGGATAATCCTAGAGTTATTAGAGTTGCAATTACCAACGCCAGGTTTTAGTGAACATGTAGGCTGGCTTTGTGAATAACACACTCACAGGGCCCTATTTCCTGCCTCCAAGTTTACAGGTCACATTTACCAACAGTTCTTACTACACATTGTGCCAGAATTTCTGAAGGACGATCCTTTAGGAATGCTCTAGTCATTGTTGTTCCAGCATTATTTCGGTGATGTAAGGGATTTTCTATAATCGCTCCACCGTTAGATCCGCCCTTGATGTAAACACAAGCCATCAACAACAAACTCGCAATACGCCGAAACCAAAGCACCCCATAAAATATAGTACCTTAAATATCGGCGATTATCTGTGAGTTTTCAAGATGTACGATAACCCTGTCAAAGACTACTTAAATGTAACGCGATATTTCTAAAATTCCTGAGTAAATATCGTTCTGTTGCAACATAAATACGAGGTATGAGTCCACGTGGTGTTTGTTTTGTGTTAGTCGCAGGTGATAACATCAGGTTATCGCGGAGGGATACGAGGTGCGGATATAAGGCTGGATGGAGTATAGTGTCACGTATCCTGATCGCTAAATTTGTAGAGGAACACCAATATCGTGGACTTAATCAGATATAACCCCTTTGGATCTTTTTTATTTTGGGGACATCTTGAGACTCTTGTTAATAGTGAAGAGGAGCTAATGGCTAAGACCTTTGTAGCATTTGAAGATTTATGATATTCCGAGTATTTTTGAAGGAGCTCGGCATTTATTAATACGACTCTTTCAACTGTGCTCCGAAGTCAAACGTTGGCATTTCGAACATCGTTTGTAAACACTTATGCACTTGTCGATTTATAGATTCGCTCTCATTCTAACTGTGTTTGAAGCCATTTAATGCTGGAGAATATTTGACCGCTAATGGTAGTACTCGCATATGTTATTGACAGTAACATGTATTGTAGATCGGCCAAAGAGTTAGATCTGCTTCAGAGCACTTGGATTTATTGCCATATAATTAAATCAATATTTTAAAAAGAGCTTTGTGCTATTATAGTTTCTAAAAATTAAAGATACTTGGATACTCTTATTTCAAAACTCTCCTAATGCCTTGTAAGAAAAATGTGTAGCAACTTGTACGGCGGAATTTCATCTAAGCCGACGAGGTGTTTAAAAATGCCAATGTCTCCCAGCTCTATAGCAAGAACTTTACGGGCATACATTCCTCATAAGAAAATACTCCATTCTAACTATTGCATCACGCCTTAAAATTATTTGGTGTTATTCTGACTCACACTATGTATTATACTTTCCAAGGCGGTAACTGTCGTGGTACTGTTATGAATCCTGTCGTCTGATCTCTCAAAGCTCCTGCATTTGTCCCCTCTCACTTCACTCCTCTCTCCAGGGCTGCTCTCTTATGGGCACAGGTACAAAGGACAACCTGAGCCGTGGTACCGAAGTGTCCCTCAGCTGTCTTTGCCTTACCTTACTCTATGTTTAGTTCTTGCTAGCGTACATAGTCTGAATGTGGTCACCCTTCGGTTACCCTCACTCCTCATCGTTATCTCTCTCTCTCTCTTCTCTCTTCTTAGAAGCAAAATGAGCCGTTGTGCTTTACTTGCTCTGCTCCAGGTGATAGACGTTTTGTATTTAATAATAACACAATGCGCAACAGCTCTTTACGGGCCAAGTCTTATCGCCCAGCCGCTGCGTCCTCCACCTCTGCCCACCACAGGCGTCTTCAGTTGTGTGCTGTACTGGAGGGTAACACGTGGTCAGCGCCTTGATCCCTCCAGACCGGTTATACGGCCTACGCAACCAGGGCCGATATTTTCCAATCAAATTGATCCTCAATTCGCCCCTCAGGGACTTAACGAGGCTGAGTGTACCCCGGACTCTATCTACCAGCCGGAGAGAACATCCACGGTGGTACCGGTATACGTTGGTGTTACACAGTCAAGAATTGTCCTGCCAAAATAATAACGATAAACATGGATACGAAAACTGTAGGTGGCCATAATCACCACTAAAATGAAAGAATGAATGAAGTTTAGGGGCCCGTCGACAACTAGGTCATTTGGGTGTAATGAAAGAGATGTATGACAAAAAATATGTGTGTCGCGTGAAATGAAGGTGGCTAGTGACTTAAGTGCAAACCCAGGCATTATAATAAGTACAACATTGAATTAAACTACAGGGACTTTGCTGGCGTCTTATATTTAAGAGATGATAAACTATTACGAGAGGCAATCTGCAGAGAACGACGTTACCATATGCCGAAACTACCAGAACATACCTGAAGCTGTAACTAAAGTGCAACCAATGCCCTCTATTGATGAAGGTTTTGTGCTACTCAATATTCACGAAAAAAAATGTGATTATTTGTTGATGTGAAAGTAGTTTGCATTTCCTTCACAATGGACATTAAAATTCCAGCAGTTTTTTGTTTACTACCAAATAAAGCATAGACATGTATTACTTGGTGCTTCGTTCCATAATTGAAAAGTGAGAGTTGAAACTTCAACCTAAGAAAACAGTAGCATATTTCGATGTTGCTATACATGAAGCAATTAAGTCAACATGGAGTGACACAACTCAACTATTGGGTTGTAGGTTTCATCTCGGCCAGGCACGGTGGCGTAAAGTACAAAGCATTGAACTAGCAAGTGTATTCAAAGACAATTCGTCTGAAGTGGTTTAAACCTTGTTCTGGTTTGTCTTATTTACCTCCACATGAAGTAGGTGATTGTTTTGTGTTTCATATGACTGATAACAAGCCGCTATCCCAAAAGATAGAACAATCGTCTGAAGCCACTCCCACTACAAACGCATGTGAGGCATTTCACAGAAAATTCAACTTGTTTTACAGTTCACATCCAGACATATACAAATTCATTTCAGTTTTAAAACGTATTCAAATGGAAACATAACTGAAAATTAACGCGATGCACCTGCAACCCAAAAAGAATCAAAGTACAAAACTAAGAAAAGAACGTAGAAAAGTGCACAAAGCAATTCAGTGAAAGACAAGTATCATGTATCGCTGATGTAAAATACATTTCCCGTTTGAATGTGCATGACAAACTGAAAGCACAAATTTTAATCAAGGAGTTGGACAATTTTAATCATTTTAATTTTTAAAAGTATATGACAATTGTTAACCACACGCGCATTTTAAAATATTGTGGCAATTTTTAAGCACACCACGCGCATTATGCGCGCGCCAGTCCGAAATTGGGACGGAAAATTCTTTCATTTAACATTTTAATTCTTTCAATCGTAAAATATGTCCCCCCATGTTAACGTGGCATCAACCTAAGAACAAAAATACACATATTAGTTTTGAATTATTGGCGCAAACGCATTATCCATACACAGCAATACATTGTGGCGCAAATCCATGTGGCGCAAATATGGTGTCCAGGAGTCCAGGTGTCCAGGAGTGAGTGCGAGTCACCTGGGTTAACCCAGGCGGATGGTAACGTAGCCACGGTACCTATCCGTTTAATTATGGATATACCCGTTAGGTGTTATAGCTTTGTCTAGTCTCCAGACTCTTTACAAGCTGTAGTGTTATATCTCTAATGGTGCAGGTTAGCTTCCTGTGTTGTCATTGGCGGTGAGGTGTGTCGATCTCGGATGTCTAGCCATCCAAGCGACCATTGCCCTACTACTTACCTCGTCGGCCGCTTGTGGAACCGTCGAGCATGCAGTGCCAGTGACAGGAAACTGAGAGGAATAGGTGAAGGGTGTGGTGGTGCCAAGTGTGAAATACATTTGACGGTTTGGGTATTTGAAGGGATAGCGCTACTTACCAGCCAAGGGCGTCCTTGGGCAAGCGGTAGCTCTGTCGCCGTCTAGGTAGGCGATGATCGTATTGCGCCAGTGTGTTGACCAACTGGTTTGGGTGAGGTGTGAGTTTGGCATACATTGTGCGAGTCCTGCCCCGCACTGCGTCCACAATGTATGGTATGCCGGAATGAGTGTGAAGGATGTGTGATGGAAATCTACGGT
Source organism: Tenodera sinensis (assembly GCA_030765045.1). Taxonomy (NCBI): domain Eukaryota; kingdom Metazoa; phylum Arthropoda; class Insecta; order Mantodea; family Mantidae; genus Tenodera; species Tenodera sinensis. The sequence goes on from CM060972.1 coordinate 48,052,653, forward strand.
CGGTATCGTAGATCCTTAGCACCCTGTTCTGCATGGCCTGCAGCCAGAGGATGGTGGAACGAGCCACCGTACCCCAGACCTCGCACCCGTACAGAATCAAGGGCGGGACGATCACATGGTACAAGCGTAGTTTCAGGTGAGTAGGCATGATTGAGTGGAGTATGGGATATAGCTGTCTCAGGGCGCCATGTCCCAGACCGACCTTTGCTCTCACACGTTGAGTGAAGGTTAGACCACGATCAAGTAGTACCCCCAGGTATTTGGCGCAGTTAAACCATGGGATTCTTCTCCGCCGCAGTGCCAGGGATACACCTGGTCGCCAGGTTCGAACTTTGCCCAATAGAACAGCCTGACTCTTCTTGCGGGCTAATGGTCACTCTCCACAGTTCACTCCACCTGCCGATGGCGCCGAGCTGTCGCTGTAGTGGAGGGAAGCAGTACCGAACATTTTTATTCTGTGCCAGTATGAGGACGTCGTCTGCATACTGACACGTAACAGTATGCGGTTCCACGGGTAGGTCAGACATGTAGGCAGCAAAGAGCAACGGCGATATTGGTCTGACCGAGGACAACCTCCCCTCCACCCGCACCCGAAAAGAGCGATCCCGAAGGAAGCTACCGATCAGGGTGAGGTAGGGGGAAGGGATTTCTGGCTCTCTGAATTTGTACAATAACCCCTGGTGTCATGTGGTTGCAAACGATTTTTCTACATCCAAAAGCAATGCGACTGTTTTGAAGTTTTCCTGGAAACCCAGGGCAACTTTCTCAATCAGCCGCAGCAGCTGTAGTGTAGTGGAGTGTCCATGACGAAAATCAAACTGATGATCCGGGATGAGCTGCCTTTCTTCGAAGAGAGGAGTGAGGCGGGATAGGAATAATCAGTCAAACATTTTTGAAACGATGGGTAGTAGGTTGATGGAACGGTAGTTTGAAGGGAAAACTGGGTCCTTGCCGGGCTTAAAATGCAGACCACCCTCGCCTCCTTCCAGCAGGTTGGAAAGTGGCGAAGTTGCAGACTTGCATTGTAAATCCTCGTCTGGTGGACTACGGCCTTTCGGGGAAGGCGCTGGAGCATGGGCGCCGTGACGCCATCATGCCCAGGGGATTTATTAGGTTTTAACCTTTTGATTTCGGAGGCCACCTTTCTTGGGGTGACTAAGGGGATATGGATCTCTGCGCGTGGCGGCGGAGGTGTCTCGTAGAGGTAATCCACCGTCGCCTCCACGAGTTCAGTAAAGTCGTCGTCCTGGACATCTTCCCGGGGTTCGAATTGGGACTCCAGATGGTCTGCGAAAACCGTAGCTTTCTCTTGGGGCTCAAAAGAGAGTATCCTGCGAGTGCCATGTAGAGGATGCTGATGTGTATTTTTGTGCTTTCTAAGGGACCTGATTATCCGCCATGGTTGATTCTCTGTAACATCTACGTTCGCCATCGTATTGTGCCAGGCTGTTTTGCGTTGTCTTCACAGCAGAAGTCGTGCCAGGGACTTGACCGCTGGTAGACTGCCTGTATCCTGGGATGGCGGAAACGCTGCCAGAGCGTGCGGACAGTTGCCTTGGCTTTGATCAGCTGTCTGAGTTCATGGGGATGGTTCGAGGGTTAGGTACGTCCGATGGAAAGAGGTGAGTATGGGTACGCACCACATTCCGTATGTGATGGGAGAATGCCGTGGCTGCCACCTACAGTGCATCGATGGAATCGACACGTGGACGAGGGTCGACAGATTAGTTAAGTTCAAGGATGGCTGCATCCCAGTCGACCTTGTATGTCCAGTCTGGAGTGACCAGAGCTGGCGGGTCAATGTTGGAATCCACCAAGACTGGGTCATGGTCAGAGTCCAGTTCATTGACCGCTGAGAGGTCTAGATGGAATGGAATGTTCTTGGTGAGCATGCTTACCTAGTTGTTCCCCTTTTGCCAGTCTCTGTTGTACAGTTCGTCCTGAAGCTTCATAGTGGAAGGACGTGTTTGGCTTTTGCTCGTCAAGCGCTATTCGCCAGTGAATGGATTGCATAGTACGAGCATCTTGTGATCTTCTAACTCTACACTGCCAAGTGATTGGCTATTATACTCTAACCAGTGATTGGTGCAATTAATTCTGCACTGACTTTCCCTTTTCAGACAAGACTTTTGTGCTTTCTAGCACACTTATTTTCCTTGACTTACCAGTGGGTAAGATTGTACGGTCAAAGCCATCAGTTTTTTAAACTTGTAAGGCGCCTTCGGGTCGGGCCCTCTATAATCTGCGCCTAACAGCGCCCATTAAACTGTACTTTTGACGACTACCATGGCATGTCCCCGGACAAACGAGTTGGCCGAATCCAAGCTGTATTACCTACAGGGGGGTAATATTTCGCTGTTTCTAGACGAACCGCTCATTCAAGAGCCCACACTGCCTCTGGAAGAGAACTCCCGCTCCATACTGCTCCTTGAACGCCAGGCTAGGCTATCGTATATCACACAGGCAGATCTCAAGCTGCTGGAGATTATGCCCAAAGATGAAGTGCCCCGACAGGAACTGACACACCTGTACCGCTCCATGGCTGCACACAGAGCACGTGTTGATGCCATTGCCAGCTATTTGGCCCATCATGACCAAGCTGTGCACTCGTCACAATAGCAAACGGTGCAGGCGAAGAGGAAGCGAAATATCCCCGCTCCTGCTGCAACCTCCGTTCCTTTAAGCACGGCAAACCAGTTTCAACCTCTGGCCACCACCTCTGCGCCGCAAGATCCTGCACCAGAGTGCATGGAGGAAGATGCACCTCTTCCAGCAAGAAACGCTCCTCCCCCGACAAACACTGCCGCACAGCCACTACAACAACGGCTTAAACGGCCTACCCCAATTTTCCTGCGCAATCCAGCAGACGCCAGGAAAATTATTAGCGCCGTACCATCAGAAAAGGCTAAATATGCCTTAAAGAATCTCAGGGGAACGGTGGCTTTACTTCCGACATCGCCCGATGACCACCGCTTTCTCCGTAAGCATATGGAGCAACAGCAGATTGAAGGAGTTACTACTCTCCTTCCAGAAGACCGATTCCTGCACGTCACCCTTAAGGATATCCCGGTCTTCGTTTCAGAAGATGAGGTCAGGGACCTATTAACCCAGAAAGGGTACACGGTGGAACGTGTAGTCCAGCTAACAACGAGAGGACCCAACCCGCAACCACTGCCACATTTCCGCGTCGCTCTCAAAAAGACAGAGAACGCAAGAAACATTTTCGCTGAAACACACATGTTTCATGCAATTATTAGAGTGGAAACCTTTAAGCCACCACCACGTCCTCAACAGTGTACGAACTGTCAAAAGTTCACACATAATGCTGCTGGTTGTTTGCTGCAACCTGTTTGTGCCTTTTGTGGCGAGACTGGGCACAAAAGAGTAAATTGCCAGAGATTGGCAATACCTGGCTCCACTCCACGCTGCTGTAACTGCGGAGACTCACATTCCTGCAGATATGCCAAATGCCCAGTGTGGCAGGAACCCCGACTGGAATTGATGGCCAACAAACAGGGACGCATGTCCAAATACAACGCCAGACCTCAGGTTCCTCACCACCTGGAACTGCCACGCGAAGCCTTCAGAGGAGCCCGATGGCCCGGACTTCCTAGCCAGAAACCAATTACCTTCCCCAGTTATGCAGCGGCCACTGTAGGAAGTGAAGATCCCCAACCTACACCAGCCCCTGTCGCACCTCCTCAGCCACAGCGGCAACCAGTTGTGCACTCTACACAACCATCTACCACCCCGACAGCCCCGCCACGGCCACAACAGCCTGCACAGCAAAGAATAACTCAACCAAGAGACACTCGTCAGCAGCAGCCAACTTCTGACTCCTCCCGGCCTCGCCCACCTCAGCAGAACTCTCCTCCCACTGTTCCGGATGAGGCCTTCTTAAACACGATGAAGCAAATCCCCATCCCACTTCAGCCTGAGTTTGCGGCTTTCCTGGCGGAAGCTCTCGGCAACAGACCACAACACATCCACCCCTACACGATCTTCGTACACACCGTCCTCTCCTTCACTATCCACTATGGGTGCTAGACCAGACGGAAGATTAAATATTCAATCCCTGAAGATCTGTTCTTGGAATGCCAATGGACTTCGCTACTAATTACGCGAAACAACTAACTTTGTGGCCGCTAAGGGCATTCAGGTCCTTCTAATCCAAGAAAGACATCTTTCACCAACACACAAAGCTACCATTCCAGGTATGCTTTGCTACAGGACCGACAGGGCTGACGGCTATGGTGGAACCGCCATCTACGTGAATCGTAGCGTTACCCATCACCAACTGTTCACCACCCCGACTACCAACCTGGAAACCACTGGAGTCCAAGTGGAGACCAACAAAGGACCACTCAGACTTTTTTCTGTCTACATTCCCCCTGGTCGCCCCATCCTTGACCAGGAGTTAAACACCTTGTTCACCAGCAACATAGCTACCATCGCTTTGGGCGATTATAATGCAAAAAGTCCCGCTTGGAACTCCACAGTGCTTACCAGTCGGGGTAGAATCCTGGAACGCTACGTGCAAGCAAACAATATAGTGGTTCTCTCGCCATCATCTCCAACCATGGACTACAGAGGTCGTCGTCCCCCAGATTGGCTGGACATTGCCCTGGTCAAGAACACAACACTACATTCTCAAATATTTTCCCTTCCAGAACTGACCTCCGACCATTACCCTCTGCTACTGATCTTCCATACCAAACCAAACTACAAAACACAATCCCTCTTTCCATCTCCCAGGCGAGTCGATTGGAAAACATTCTCCAGCATAATGGCCGACCTGCCAGCACCTATAGACCCCTGTACTACGATACAGGAAGTGGACTTACTGGTGGACCACCTCACCACATCCATCTCTACAGCCATTACGCAAGCCACTCCACCGAGCAGAGGACCTGCTCAAGCGGTCAGGAAGTTGCCTCGTCACCTCCGTGACCTAATAGCCAGCAAAAACAGAGCCCGCCGACGAGCTCAACACACTGGAAGCCCTCTCGACCGTAGGGAATACAATCGCCTACAACGTTTGTTAAAGATGGAACTGGCCGACCATTTCAATGCCGACTGGGAGCGTAAATTGTCTTCACTTGATACCACAGACAACTCACTTTGGCAGATGTCCAAAGCCTTGCTCCGCTTGCCCACACAGGATAAACCCATTCGACATGGCACTCGTGTTGCACAATCTGCCCGAGAGAAGGTCGAACTGATGGCAGAATTCCTTGAAGGCACCTTCCATCCAGCAGACACCTGTGACCTAGAACTCAGGCATCAAGTCGAAGGCCAAGTCGCTGACTTCTTATCCCGGCCCTTCCTGCCAGAAGATACAACTCCAACCACTGTAGAGGAAGTTCGTAGTCTACTTTCTAGTGTCGCCCCCTACAAAGCTTCTGGGTTCGACAACATACCGTATGCGGCTCTTAAGGCCCTACCACAGCACTGGTTGGCCCTTCTCGTACAATTATTTAACACCATTCTTCAACTGGCGTAGTTTCCGCAGGCCTGGAAACATGCAAAGGTGATTACACTGCCAAAACCAGGGAAAGACACTTCCTCCCCTGACGGTTATCGACCCATCAGTTTACTTCCTTCTCTAAGCAAGCTATTTGAGAAGATTGTGCAGGCACGCCTCCAAAACTTCCTGGATACCCATCAGATCCTCAAATCGGAGCAGTTTGGCTTTCGCAGGAAACACTCCACCACTCACCAACTCCTTCGGCTGGTGGACGATCTTCTCAAAGGTTTTAACAACCGTCACTTTGTAGTCTCCCTCTTCCTCGATATTTCACGGGCCTTTGACTCTGTCTGGCATGAGGGGCTCCTTTACAGACTTATCCACTACGACATTCCGCCCCATATTGTTCATCTTCTCCATTCCTATCTGCATCATAGAACCTTTTCCGTCTGCAAAGAAGAGGTATTCTCCATTTCTCGACCCATCCATGCAGGAGTCCCCCAGGGAAGTGTTCTCGGGCCGCTTCTGTTCCTGATTTACATAAATTCCTTGCCATCATACCCTGGATGTACCCTCTACCAGTTTGCAGATGACACCGCCATTGCCACTGCCTCTATTAAACATAGAGTAGCAGCAAACAGACTGCAACGATATGCCGACTCTTTGACAGCATGGTTTTCCACCTGGCGCCTGAAGATAAACCCAACCAAGTCACAGGCAGTCACCTTCACCAGGCGAGTGGTGCAGGCAGATCCTCCTGAACTCCAAATAGCTGGTGGTAGAGTTCACTGGACCAACAGAGCCAAGTACCTTGGAGTTATACTAGACTACAAACTCACCTGGAAGCCACACATAGAAGACCTCACAAACAAAATCAATAGAAGGATGGCTATGCTGTACCCTCTTTATAACAGAAAATCGGCAATGTCTGTTCCCAACAAACTAATACTGTTCAAACAGATTCTCCGACCAGCTCTTACCTACGGTTGCCAAGTCTGGGGCATTGCAGCTGCTTCTCATCTCCAGAGACTACAAACCCTTCAGAATCGATATCTGCGCATATCTACTGATGCAGACTGGTATATTCCCAACAAAAACATCCACCAAGACTTATCTATCCCCACTCTCACAGACTATAACCTATCTCTCTCCCGCACCTTCTACAACGCCCTGCCACAAAGCTTCAATACCCTGATCCGTGGCCTCGGGGAATATGACATTGACCCTGGGGAAACCTACAAACGCCCCAGACTTCTTCTTGGACAAAATTAATCAATTCAATTCCCAATAAAAAAAAAAAAAATCCCAATGTCATATGCTTTACAAATTTCCAACAACTTTTCCACCGCCTTACCACAGTCCCATTCTCTTAAATCATCCTCTAAGCCAGTAAAGGACTTGTCCTGGCATGGCATTTGTCTTGAGGCCCACCACGGTGGAATCCCTCATGTGACACCCACCCAATTCTCTGTTGTAGAAGCACCAAGATGTCTCAGTACCTGGCCAATGGGAGCGCTTGGACTGCTCGTCAGTAGACATATAATGGCACAAGATTCATATCTTGCACATTAGGAATGTTAGTTTTTGTTTTATTTGTAGTAATTTAACAATAATTTCCTGTTTCAAATGTCCTTCCGTTTCCCCTCGTATTACTACGTATTTTATTCTCCAACCCTTAACAATATTAGTCTGTACTCAAGCTCTTTGATACATGATTTATGTATTTTATTTCACGATTACATAGTCCAGACAGTTAGGTTTCATTTTGTTGAGTTGCTTAAAAGTTTAGCTGTGTAGTGTAGCCCATTCTGGTGGTATCTATAGATCTAAGTGGAAGTAACAATGCAGACATTTGAAGAGCTGCTAACGAGCCAGCAATGTCCTTTAAATTGTCACAAGTGGGGGTTTAAATTCTTACTACATCGATGTATGATTCTACATAGAATAAACTTAACATGCAAAAAACAAGAAATTATATTTTGACAATTTTGGTCTCCTTAAAATCTTACTCCCTTTACGTCTGAAATAATATTTCATATTCAGCACTCCTTACACCGTACAAATGAAAAATAATTGTTATTCAGTGCTTTAAAGCCCTGGCCTACATACAGCGTTAGCACAAACGTTTCACCCGATTTCATTGTCATGCATTATGAACATAATGAGGCTTGAAACACAAACCATTAAAAAGAAAAGCTCAATATGTTGCGATAAATTAAAGCGGGTTTGACCGCTAAGCTTTTTGATGTGTTAAATATCGGTGACAGCAGAGCAGCGTGCATTTTGCATACTCAAAAAATAGTCAGTAACTATTTTAACGATATTTCAATAGCATAAGGAGGTACCAAATGAAAATAAAAAGTATGAATGGTATTTAAAATCTATACTTAAGGAGCAGTCCGGAAAATAAGGAAGCAAGGAGGAAAAAACAGTGGGGAATTCACTGAAAAGTTCAAGATGTTGAAGATAATCTGCAAAACTTTTGAAAATGGACTGTATGAGGAATCGAAGCTTGTATATGGCAGAAAAGTTATGAAAGCTGTTGTGAAAAGTGTGAAAATGAAACCATACTGTTTACAGCTGCAAAAGGCACTGCTGCAGGACAAGTGCACTAGAGCTAAGAGCCAAGAGCCAAATCAGGTTGCTCGGGTTTACTCGGGCGGGAGGTATGCCCACGGTACCTATCCATTTAGTATGGATTTACCCGTTAGGTATAAGAGATGTAGTCAATTTACACAAGCTATTTGTCAGTGTCAGCCAATGGTGATGATTCGTAACTCTCTTGCTATAGACTTGGGATATGAGTGCAAGTTGGAATGTCTACCCATCCTGGTGCACCCATGCCTCTCTCTGCTCACTTAGCAAAGGTCAGCTTGTGTAACCAGCAAGTCAGGCAGTGTCAAATAGCGAGAAACCGAATGCAGTGGAATGTTTGGTGTAATGAGGAAGCAGCGAAGCTAATTAACCCAAGACATCCTTGGGTAAGCGATAGCTTTTGCGTCTCCTGGGAAGATGGTGATTATATTGACCCAGGGTATTTACCAGCTGGTTAGGGTGTGGCGTAAGTTTAGCATACATTGAGCGGGCTCTTTCACGCACAACATCCACAATGTATGGAATGCCAGAATGAGTATGGAGGATATGGGAAGAAAATCTACGGTCAGTATCGTAGATCATCCTAAGGGCCCTGTTCTGCGCATCTTGCAGCATGGGATGGTGGTTTGAGCCACGGATCCCCAGTCCTCGCATCCATACAGGATCAGGGGAGGGATGATCGCACGATACAAGCGTAGTTTAAGACCTGTAGGCATTGTGGATCTTAACATGGTATACAGCTTTCCTAGAGCTCCGTGACCCTGGGCAGCTTTAGCTATGACATGCTTGGTGAAGGTAATTCCTCGGTCAAGTGACAAGTGCACTGATTCTGTACTGGATCCCAACAACTGTTAAAGCAGAGGAAGACAGCTTCAAGCTGTGTGACGTATTGGAACGAAGAGCAGGCCTATCAGTTCGTGTGACGTCAGGCAAGAGCCATGTATTGCTATGTTGTATAGATAGACGGCGCTATGAGTAGATAACTGAAGGATTTAGTGAAGTGTAACACTGTCAATGACAATAACATAGCCAGTACAAGTAGAACGGAGCAGCCAGTGTTTGTGTCTGGTTCTGTTACGAAATTAGATAAGTCCTAATCACGAAGTACGTTGTCAGATCACATTTAGTGCTGGATTAGAAATTTCCCTGATATCACGTCTTAACACCGATAATTACTTAAAGAAAAATGAAACAGAGGAAGTCGGAAAATGTCCATGTAATTTTGTTTTGTAGGACTCTCTTCTAATATGCAGATGAAACTATATTATGTTCCTGCCCTGTCCTGTGGCACTATAGCCCTTTGAGTGTAGCATTGGCTTACCGCGCGGCCGCTGGATACTCCACCTCCGCCCACTACAGGTGTCACGAGCTGGGTCCAGTGGTGGAGAATGCGACGTGGTCAGCGCCCCGAGCTCCCCCGTCCAGTATATGTGGTCTTCGTAACCAGAATTGATCATATAGAGGAACCAGGATAGGTGATCAGCGCGAAGCGTGGTGTGAGAGCGAGGAAGTGGATGACATGAAATGATGGTGGAAGATGATAGGAAAGGTGATAATGGAGTAATTGGTGAAATAATGGCGGGGGAAACCGGAGAACCCGAACAAAACCTGCTCCTGCACTAATGTGTCCACCACACATCCCACATGCGGACGCCTGGGATCAAACCCGGGTCACTTTAGTGAGAGTCAGGTGGTCTAACCGCTCGGCCATGTGGCGGCCGATATTTGTTATACATTACAGCACAGAGCCGAAATGTAATGTTTTATAATGTATGATCAATTGTGGAGTTAAACAAAATCAAGACGTTCGGTTTGCCCTTACCACCAGATATCTCCTGTCTGTCCTACATTGCTGCAACCCGCATGCCTCATACTACTAACTCTTCCTCTGTAGCAGTAGTACATGGCGCGGTGACGTCATACGCTGAACTCTTCTGCAGTGATAGCGTGTTCAGTTGTCTGAGCTGACGTCACACAAGGACTACTGTGGTTAACGAGGTAGACAAGTTACGGAACGAATCGGAGTTAGTGGTAATGGTAGTTTGATACTTGGCTAACGTTGTATACCATCATGACAAGAGTGTATCTTTTGTATGTATTCAACGGCAATTCTTCTGGTTGTTTAGAATATGGATGACTGGGTGAATTGCGTCATTACAGATGACATCGTAGTCGTAGCAGTAGCTGTAGCCTGCCTATCCTGCACTGTATTAAGAAAACAATGACATACGGAATATAAATTGATTTTCAGTAATGGGACCACGTTTTGTTTGAGGAGCCAAGGTGCTTCAAAATAAGATAGATTTTCTCCTCATTGGTATACATGTGTTCCAATACTGTAGACCACCTAATTTTGCATTAGCTAGTATATGGCACTGAAATCAGGTAAATCGCGAGTGCTAATATTGCATATATATGCAAAGAAATAGAAATGTACAACTTCAAGGTTCATGTAGAATAATGAAATACCGGCCAACACTAATATACATAGATATATTCAAAACATTAGGTTACAGTGATAATAAATAACTAAATGAAAAATGACACTCAAGATGTTTTCTTCAGGACGAGGTAAATGACTGCTTGAAGCGTGGCTCAAGTCTTATGCGAACTCCATTCCTGGACAGCATGACAACTTGAGCCGTTAGATCCAGATCCTGGAAGGGATTCTCTGATGGCAGAATCCTGAAGTGCCTGAGTATCAGTGCCATTGCAGCTTTTATTTCGTGAATTGCAAACTTGTAACCTGGAAAACAAACCATTTCCTATGAACGTGGTTACAAAGTACCTAGTCTGTGTGTGTGTGCGTGCGCACGCGTGTTTGTGTGTGTGTGTGTGTGTGTGTGTTTGTGTGTGTGTGTACAACATAACTTAAAACGAAAAGTCAGTTAAACACCAAAGTTGGTATTGAAGGCTAATGTCCTTCACGGATGCAACACGAAGATTTTGAAGAAAATTTCTCCAACCTGAACTACTCTCTTCTTTGATTTTCTTGAAAATGGCTCTAACGATTTTGATATATTTGAGATATTTTTCACAAATAAAATGCATATATTGAATTTTCTGCCTATAGTCCAAGTAGTCCTATAGTCGGATGAATTTGGCTTAAGTGGTAAACTGTAATAGACCAAATCTTGCGAATATGTAGTTCTTGCTAAAACATACAATTTTTCTCGAAATACATTTTATTGTAGAGTGAACTATTTCGGAGATATTCATTGTTATTTGTGTGAATTTCAAAGAATTTAGAAGCTGTCAAATGCAACATCGTTATTGATTTGTTTATATGTTAAAGGTGCAAAGAGAACGGGATCTCAAAGCTTTAAAGAATTTCACTACTGTACTGTACAGTACAAAGCCTACTGTATTCTAATATTCCCCTTACACCTACACGGAAATAAGCAATAAGATAACTTGTACAAATGCTTATCTCAAGTAACACGAAGAAGATATGGGTATAAGAGTTTGTAAGAATGGTTACTACAAGAGAAGAGAAAGTCATGTGAGGGCAACTCATCAGATTTTAATCTTATGGATTGTGTGCACAGGAATTACACATATCTCCGACAGACAGTTGTTAATGCCATTTCGTTGAATTTCCTATAAATGTATCTCCTGGTGCCCTTGATGAAACAACTTTTACATTGTTCAATAACAAGATAATGACTCCCAGTTCACATAGCAACGTCGTCACATTGTTGACACCCTGTTCCCTGTTGTGCACTGGCGACGGTCAGTGCTGCTCTGTTCTCAGAACATGGCAACCAGGTGTCATACTGACGTGGTGAACGACTGCAGTGGGAGACATTACAACAATCCATGGCACAAAGAGCCACACTTGCGCACCCCTAGTGCCCTTTGATTTGTAGCCCCTCATGCTTACCCAGACAAGTCCTCGGTCCACCACCGAAGGGAAGATAACAATAAGAATGTCTACCAATACAGTTTTCTGGTAGAAATCTGTCTGGATCAAACTTCTCGGGGTCTGGGAAGTAGTCAGGATGTCGATGTAACAGATACACATTGATTCCAACTTCACATCCCGCTGGCAAAATGTACTTCTCTGAAACAGTTTGATTCAAAACATACGTTTATATAATATTATTCACATGTGTTGCATTAAACCATTGTAGTGATACGCTTCTATTTTCATGTATATTGTGTGTCAACAGCACGCTTCCTCTATAGAGGAAATGTATTTTAAAGTCTCTTTTGAAAAACGATTCAAAATAGATGTTATTTTCATGCGGTACTGATAAAATGCTTCCTAAATGTCCATAAATACTTCACTATTTACAGCCAGTTTATATGTATATTTCCTTAGAGAGTCTGGCACGTGAAATCAAACGCTTTCACTTCTTTTGGTCCTCCAATTAATGCTAATGTGTGACAATAGTTACACAATACTATTACATCATAAAATATTCTTCCGTGATTTTCATTCTTTTATATTGTTCAATATCCTCAGGAAAAATTTACTTTTGTAAGCCGAAATGCGCAATTAAGATTTCATTTGTCAATTTTTATAGTTACGATTTTTTCAACCACTGTGGTTGATAGAGGAAAAGTAAGTAATATATTATTCCAGCTTCATAGTTAGATTTCCTCAGAAATAGGATTTGAGGTTCCGGAGATTCCAGAAAATAAGATACTTCGGGAAACGTCTATATGTCCGTCTGTGTGTGAGCTATTAAGTGAGCGAGTGCGACAGTGAGTGACATAACTAAAATCGAAATGTCATATAAAAACCAAACTTGGTACAAAAGTTCAGCTTCTTGTAAAGATACGATGTGATTATTATTATATCAAAACTTTTGGTTAATTTGTATATATTAAGATGGACCGACGAAATATATAGCTTTAATTTTATGCTGATAACATTGCATAATTTTGTATAATTGGTAAATTATAAGATTGTGTGAATTTGTTGCACTAAAGATCTAAATGTTGTTAAACACAATTTAGGATACGTAAACTGTCCATGTTATTAAACATTTCTGAATTTTACTATTAGATGGAGTTTTCCAATACCTTTTCATATCTTTAGTCATCACTCTCTTGGTTTTTCTTTGGGGCGAGGAGGGAGACTTCGCTCAAGAATCAAATTGCCGATCAGGTGCAACATCAGTGAGCATATACCTACCACCACGGCCTTGGCCGTATGTTTTCCTAAGCTTGGTCCCGTAATGTCTGCCTTTAGAAGCTTTGTAAAACGTTTCGTCACTCCGGCGCGAGAATTTTTCCTCTGTTTATCTAGCTAGTCAACATCATCATTGAATGTTATTCGGTATGCCTTTAATCCATTAACATTTTATTTGCCGAACCGCATATTTAGCAACAACCCCAAGAGGAATATTTTGGGAATACCAGTCCATGTCAGCGGTTCATAGCACTTGTTCGGTTTTTTGCAACACGCCTTTAATATATTTACCTTAAAACCAAATTTTGGTAAAAGCCGGAAAACTATAGCTTATGGCACCTTGAATAGTGTAACGATTTAGGGCATTTTCCGTCAATTGCACAATAACACTCCAGGAGTCCAGGAGTAAGTACAAGTCGCCTGAGTTAACCAGGCGGATGGTAAAGTGGCCACGGTACCTATCCGTTTAGTACGGATTTACCCGTTAAGTTGTTTAGGTTTTGTCTAATTTTACAAGCTTTGGTGTAAATGCGTTTAATGGTGCAGGTTAGTTTCCTGGCGGTGGCATGTGTCCGATCTTGGATGTCTAGCCACCGAGCAACCATTGTCCTACTGCTTACTTCGCCGGCCATTTGTGGGACCGTCGAGCAATGCAGTGCCAGTGACAGGAAACCGAGAGGAATAGGTGAAGGGTGTAGATGTGCCAAGTGCGAAGTACATTTGGCAGTTTAGGTGTTTGAAGGGATAGCGGTAGTTACCAGTCAAGGGCATCCTTGGGTAGCTCTGCCGCCGTCTAGGTAGGCGATGGTCGTATTGTCCCAGTGTGTTGACCAACTGGTTAGGGTGAGGTGTGAGTTAGGCATACATTGTGCGAGTCCTGTCCTGCACGGCGTCCACAATATATGGTATACCGGAACAAGTGTTGAGGATGTGTAATGGAAATCTACGTTCGGTAACGTAGATCATCCTAAGCGCCCTGTTCTGCACAGCCTGCAGCCTGCGCATGGTGGAACGAGCCATCGTTCCCCAGACCTCGCACCCGTACAGAATTAGGGGCGGGACGATCGCACGATAGAAGCGCAGTTTCAGGTGAGTAGGCATGGTTGCGTGGAGTATGGGATATAGCTGTCTCAGGGCGCCATGTCCCAGACCGACCTTTGCCCTGACGTATGGAGTGAAGGTTAGACCACGGTCAAGTAGTACTCCTAGGTATTTGGCGGAGTTAACCCAGGGGATTCTTCTCCGCCGCAGTTCCAGGGATACACACGGCCCCCAGTTTCGAACTTTGCCCAATAGAAGAGCCTGACTCTTCTGTGGGCTAATGGCCATTCTCCACTGTTCACTCCACCTGCGGATGGCGTCGAGCTGTCGCTGTAGTGGAGGGAAGCAGTACCGAACATTTTTGTTCTGTGCCAGTAGGAGGACGTCGTCTGCATACTGGCACGTAACAGTATGCGGTTCCACGGGTAGGTCAGACATGTAGGCAGCAAAGAGCAACGGCGATATTTGTCTACTGCGCAACCGCCTTCGTTCCTAACGGCGACTCTAGCGTCAGGGATTAGTATGAAATTGCTATCGTTATACAAACCTATAGCAGCATATGCTTTTGAAGTAAATTCAACATTTAATAATTTGGAGAAGTAATCTATTCTTACTTATAATATTATGAGCGTAGCTCCAATTGTAGCAGAAATGCAACTAAGGCGATATAAGCGGATTTATACTCACCTGATTTTATATCTGCTAATAAAACCCTGCCGAAAATGGGAACCGGTGGTAGTAACCTGAGGGACTCCTTGATGACCTGTTCCAAATACTTCATCTCTGTTAGATCTTGTGAAGTGCAGTGACGTACGGATTCACCAAATATTGTCTTGAGTTCAGTAACCACCTCATCCTAAAACGCAATTAAAGAGTAGCTTTTCGTGACATAGTATAGTCTAGCACAGTGTAGCATGGACTGATAAAGTTACCTGAATATGCGGGTTTTTAGCCAGTAGCCAGCAAGTGTAAGCCAGACAGCAGGCTGTTGAATCGTATCCCTGTAACATATAGTAAAATTAACTTTAAGTGTGCAAATGATCTATTTCATGTTAGCATAATCAGGTATAATAAAGATAGGCTTCCCCCAGGGACCGGTTGGTACGGGTTTGGCGCACCCGGGGTACCGATCCGCCCACCATCATTTCACCCCGTCTATACTCATCAAATGCTGCCACGTTGTAGCTGCTTATGTTGGTACTACTCATCGCCGTTTTACACTTCTAAAATTATAAGTATTAGTTGTAAGGCCTACGTTTTACAACTTCTGTCTCATGAGCAGGGATTCTTTTGTCTACGTGGTACTGTCCCATAGTTTCAGTGCGGCTCCCGACTTGTGTGTTCTTCAGAGGTCTAAGGTGTGAAAGTAGGGCGAACCCTTCACATTGTCCTCAAGTGTAGCCTTAGGTGCGGAGGCCTTCCACACCGTCATGTATACCGACGTAGTCCTCTGAGGGCCCGGCCTTTCTTAGTTCCACTTCTAGTCTGGACAGTCTGTCGAAGAAAGAGATTCTCACCTAGTACTCCGATAAGTATATATGTCAAGCATACCGTTTTACTCAAAATCAGGGTGGCAAAAATTTAGCTTTATGTACGGTGCTTTGACGTTCAAAGGTACTCAGTTGCCTGAGCATATTTATTGTGGCTATGAAAGTGCCGCCGTACGCCAATATGTGCCGAACTCATGCGCTGTTACAGGTGCCAGCCATACCAAGACCTCGTGTAATAATCCTGCTATATGTGCGCGTTGTGGTTTACCAGCCCATGAGGACACGGCACTTACCTCTCACCGATGGAGAGAGCCATCCATCAAGCTCGCGACTGTGCTCCAAGTTTCTGCACGAAAAGGCTATACAGGAGTTGCGCGTGAAACAACGGCTCACTATTTTTTCGAAGCGCAACTTTGAGCAGCAAAAACCTGCGACCATCGTAGGTTTTGCATCAGCAGTCCGTCACACTCCTATCCACAGTGTTGCCGTTCAACATGTAGCAGTCGCTGATGCTTCAACTCAGACTGACCTACCAGAGACTACCTCTCCACCGTCTGGTGATACTATGTACCAGCAACTGCATCTTCCGCGTGCAGACACCTGCTCACCAGCCATCCACACGCTGTAGCCACACTGTAGCCACACTGTTCTGCCTGTAAGCACAAATCGTTCCCGATCTAAACACCGGCCGAGTAGTCCTCAATTAAGTCCTGCTTCCGTTCAAAGAGCCGCCGGATATCTTCCCACCCTCGAACATCGGAGGAGTCACCTGACGACGGCGAAAGTGGCTTCGTCGGCCCCAAGTGCCACAATGTATAGATGAACAAGGAAAAGACCACTCCTTAATGTCTGTTTACTATGGAAATAATTCAGGGGAATGTTAATAGATTCCGGGCACGTGCACCGGAATATACAACATTTAGTCTCTCATCGTTCACCTTCAATCGTCTGTCTACAAGAAATCCACTTGCAGCCTAATCACGCCTTACATCTTCGTGAGTTTTCAGCTTTTAGACATGCCTCTGCAGCTGATCGGCGGGCAAGTGGCGATGTTGCTACCTTGGTGATGCATAACCTCTCTGCACCACCATCCCGCTGAACACACCGTTGCGATGTCTGCCACCGGTCAATGTCGTACAACAGAACAATCTTCGGGTCCTTTTGCACAGATTCCACCGCCACTCTTCCTTCTCAGTGATCTGAATGCCAAACACACCCAATGGGGCTCCGACACCAATGATGCCCGTGGGTGCCTTATAGCAGACGTTTGCGATATGTCCGTGTTAGTCCTGTTCAACACTGGCGTGCCTGCCTTCTTATCCTCTGCCGATACTTCACACATAGCGCTATACCTTCATTTCTGTAACCCATCAGTAGTACTACTTTCGGTGTTCGATGCTTTCCGTCCTATTAGCAGAGATCACTACCCGTTAACATTCACTATGTGGTCTTCACCCTGTGGCAACACGACATCCTCACTGGATTACTTCCAAGGCTTACTGGGAGGATTTCTATACGTCATTCGTCTCAACGACGATACTTTCCCCACCATTTGTGACGTGATTGAATACTTTACCTGTTCTATCCTGCTCTCTGCGGATTCCAGCATTCTTTGAACTTCATCCACACCAGGACGCGTTCCAGTACTTTGGTGGACCAAGGAATGTTCTTTGGCTATTAAGATATGCAAACGTGCTCTGCGCGTCTTTACTTTACACCCTAAGGAAGACAATTTTACTCCATTTAGACGTCTTCGTGCTAGAGCACCTTATGTAGATCTTGGGAAACCTACGTGGCTTCCCCTTCCGTCGCATTTGGGCACAAAGAGGTATGGCTTGCCGTAAACGGCTCACGTTACACCAGCGAGCAGGATATAGCCAACGCTCTTGCCAATTGTTTTACTGCTGTTAGCCAAATGAGCAACTTCTATACAGCCGTTATATCTATCAAGAAATCTGCGGAGAGGAAGGTACTCAATTTTAACAGTGACTGCAGTGAAGCGTACAACACACGTTTTACCGTTGCGGAACTGGTGCATTCTTTGCCTTTCGCTCACGTCTCTTCTCCTGGTTCTACAAATGGTGATTCGCCTTTCACCTGCTGCTTTCTTCTTCCTTCTGGATATTTACAACCTTATCTGGCTTGAACAGGTTTTCCCGTTTTCCGGCGAGAGGGCATTGTCATCCCCGTCCATCAGCCCGGAAAGGACCGGACATGTCCCTCTAGCTACGCGCATATTTGCCTAAAGAGTGTCGTTTACAAGACCTTAGAACGCATGACTAAACACGTTTAGACTGGTGGATAGAGAAGAATAACCTGCTGAGAAATGTTCAGTGCGCTTTTCGTCGCCATCGTTCCGGTGTAGACAATCTGGCACGTCTGGTTACATCCAAAATGCCTATCTGCTGAAGCAGCACGTCATGAGTGTCTTCTTTGATCTGGACAAGGGGTATGAGACTACCTGGCTCTATGGCATTCTCCATACTCCGCACGGTTATAGCTTGCACGGTTACTTAGCGATCTTTTTAATGTTTTATTAATTCGCCGTTTTCGTGTCTGCATTGGAAACACAATATCACTGAAAAGGATCCGGGAGTATGATCTGCTTCAGGGGTCGGTCCTGAGTGTAATACTTTTCGCTGTTACCATTAACGGCATTTCCGGTGTAGTTTGTAGCGCAATCCCGATGTGCCTGTGTGTTGACGACCTTGCTACTTACTATAGCTCCTATAATCTTGAGTAACTTGAGCCCCCCAGTAACTGGAGCACAGCATCGGTAATAGCCCATTTAAGACCCTTCGTCTTCCAAAGTAATTCGTGGGAGGAAGGGATGAAGGTTGACCAGATCTGGACAACGATGTGCCTTGGGGGCAGCCTAACGATTCCAACATGGTATAAATTCTGACCCTGTAGTCTCTACTTACTTGAGGGTGCAGACGTAACAGTTAAAAGAGGACACGACAGTAGAAGGACACTGAAGGTTTGCCGCGGAATTGCAGTGAACAATTTAGCGATCACTCGCAGAGGAGGATAGCAGTGTGAGCGTGAGGCGGAGCAGAGAATATGTGTGTGTGTGTGTGTGTGTGTGCGCCGGGGGGTGTTTGGTCGTTGGTGTGTGTGTGTGTGAGAGTCTCTGGGGTATGTGTGTGGGTTTGCGTGGTGTGTGGGTGGTTGGGGTTGTGTGAATGGTTGCGTGAGGACATGTGGGCGTGGGGTGTATGTGAGCTTGTGAGTGGTTGTGTGAGTGTTTGAGAGTGGTTGTGCGTGTATAGGTGTGGCTCGGTGGGTGTTTGTGTTGGGTCTGTGTAGGTGTTTGTATGTGCTGATGTATGTGTCTGTGTGGAGATGTGGCGGTCTGAGGTTGTGCATGGGAGTCCCTCCATGTGATGGATGTGGGTGTGTATGGCGCACGGCCATTGGGGTTATGGGTGGGTGTCGGTTGGTACGGATGGGAGTGTGTGTTAGTGGGTACGGGTGTATGTGGTTGGTTATGTATGTGTGGTGTGTGTAGGCATGGGCGTGTGTGGGGTATCTCTGATGGTGGGGATGGGTGTATGTAGGTGTATGCATGTGTGGGTATGTAGGGGCGCATGGGAGGGTGGGTTGGAAGGATGAGGAGCCTCTTTAGTTCCACTACTCCTAGTTTTCTACGAATTTCAATCGAGATTGAAGTGTGTAGATCCTACTTTTCAAATAAATATAATTGTGTTTTATACACGAAAAGTAGTTTTATTTACCGCAAATAGAATGTTGTTTACTTCATCTTGTAGTTCAAGGTTTGTTAGCTGCATTCCATTTTCTGCATAATCCAATAAGTAGTCCAGAAAGGCCTTCCTCTTCCTATTACCTGTACAGACAAACACAAACAAATGAGGTTTGAATGCTCATTAATGTTACAGTTTAAGATTTTTATTCGGGCTACGTGCCCGAACAGGAATGTACATTTCTTAAATATCTTGAAGCGAAACAATCGCACAATAATTAAAATAATTAGTATGTCTATTTTCATAATTATTTTATAAACTACAGATGCTAGCATTATTTTATTGTGTGATTCTCAGTATCGACAATAGTGTCTTAAGTAGTTTGTTAGATAATATGTATACCTTAAAATACATTTTATAGCATGAAATCCTCAGCTAAAAAAGCATATGCCTAACCAGTGCATTATATCAGCCGTGACAATATACGTATTATGTACCATCCGCGTGAAACATTACGAAGTGAAACTGTAATAAATAACGTGCGCCGTGAAAGCTTTAAATCTTACATTAAAACTGATCACTTTACCCTTCAAAGTATAGCAGTTAAAAGTGGGAAAGTCATATGAAAAATAGCGAATATATTTACCACACTGCTGAGCCACACTCGTCCTTTGCCGAAATTTCTGGCTCTAGAAAGAATGATAAAAATCTTAGTGCAAGGGAAGAAAAGTAACCAATTTCGCATTGGTTCATTGGTTCAGTTACCAAGAAATAGAGCGAAGAAATCTTTCCTCAGGTTCATGTTCAGCTGGAATTGAAGCCGAGACTTCACGAATGAAACTTGCAAACGTTACTACTTGAGCCTGAGGCTGTATGGGCAGGTAAATAACTGTTATACATCTTAAATCAACATTGTGTAAATAAGAAATCCCCTTGGAAACAAGTTCTTAGAATAGCTATAGGGAATGCTGCTGAACGACAGGTGCCTCGTTCAGAGGTCACATAATTGTACCGCATCATGGCCGTACACAAAGCGCGATTGATCAATACATCTTCTGGCATGAAAAAGTGATCTCATCCCTAGAAAATGGCAGACCATCATGTCGAAGGGGACGACGAACCTGTTGCCATCCTCTCCAAAGTATGTCACAGCTGCCATGCTCACGGGCAACAAATTTCAGCCTCTGGCCACCATCACACATCAAGAACCTGCTGCAGAGTGTATGGAAGAGAACGCTGCTGTACCTGCCTCCACTATGAACACTGCAGCACCGAACACAACAGAGGCTCCGCTCCCAAGTTCAAGACGCCCCACACCCATATCTTCCTGCGTAACACAGCGGATGCTAGGAAAGAGCTGAACAGCGCAACTGCTGACCAAATAAACTACTTCTTGAAAAACCTGCCGAGAATTGTGACACTGATTCCAACATTGCCATTTAACGAAACATGTGTATCAAAATAACGTTAAGGGAGTCACCACGCTGTTCCCTGAATATCACCTCCTTCACGTCATTCCGGTGTTTATCACAAAAGAGAAGGTCAAGGAGCTGCTCGTATGAAAAGGCTACATAGTGGAGCGTGTAGCCCAGGTGACCACCAGATGCCCTAACCCACAAACTCAGGGTCACCCTGAAAAAAACCAAACGAAAATCCACGGACCTCTATAAAGAAACGCACATTTTCCAAGCAACGTCAAGAGTGTAAACATTTAAACCTCCACGAAGATGGCAGCAGTGCATCAACTGACAACAATTCACCCATAATGCTGGTGGTTGTCCCCTGCAACCAGTTTGTGCAATTTGTGGGGAAATTAAATAAAACAAACTATTTTGTTATCTAACGATGCTGTCAACTGTCGGGATCACATCAGCGTCGCAGGTGTGCCGGAATTTTGTCCCACATGGTTTTTTTTACAGGCAGTAAATCTACTGACACAGAGCTGTGAGTTTTAAGCACACTTAAAAACCATCGGTCTGGGCCGGATTTGAACCCGCGAGCTTGGGATCAGGAGACCAGCGTCTAACCAACTGAGCCACCCAGACCGAAATTTGAGGGGAGGTTGGACATAAGTAAACAAGCTGCCTGAGGCTCACCATCCCAGGAGCAACAACACTTTGTTACAACTATGGAGATTCCCATTGTTGCTGTTATCGCAACGGCCCGGTGTTGCAGGAGGCACGAGTAGAACTTTTGGCAAACAAAAATGGCTAAATGTGCCGGTACAACGCCAGACTCAGAGTTTCACACAACGTGGATCTACTGAAGAATCCTTACCGGAATCCTGCCACGTACACCAATTACATGTCAGCTACGCAGCAGCCGCCTCAATCCATGCAGCCTGGCGTGACGCACAAAATACAACATCCACTGGAGAGCAGGAACCTCCAGAGACTCAAATGTAGGCAGCTGCAAACAAGGCACTTGCAATTACAGCTGCACCAGAATGGCAGCTATAACCTGCCCGGCAGCGGGTTGTAACGCAACGACGGATACACCGTGCCAGCAGCAGCCACCTTCGAGAAGGTTGTACAAGTGAGACTCCAACAATCCTTGACACTTTTTATAAGTGTTTCGAGCTGAACAGTTTGGATTTCGCCGTCGACACTCAAGCGTCCCTCAAGTGCTACGTGTGATGGACGAGGTCATCAAAGGTTTGAACAACCAGCACTTTGTTGTATCACTATTTTTGGACAACAACTATGTTTGGAACGAGGGTCTCCTGTATCGCCTAGAGCAATACAACCTCCCACCCTACATAATCCAGGTGATTCACTCCTACATGAGCAATCACTGCTTCAGTATCTCCAAAGAAGAAATTATCTCAATTTCCCGTTTCATCTGAGCAGGAGTCCCTCAAGGAAACGCTTTAGCTCCGCTTCTCTTCCTGGTCTACATGAATTTATTGCCATCGTATCTGGGGTGTTCACTCTCCCATTTTGCCGATGTCACCGCTATTGTCACTGCCTCTGTAGCAGAAAACAGGCTCCAGAGGTGTGCAGAAGCCCTAACGTCATGCTTCACCCCCTGGCGTTTCAAAATCGACCCAGTGAAGTCACCAGTAGTCAAGTTCACTAGAAAACTGGTGCAGGATGAGCTTCGTGAGATAAGGATTGCTGGTGGTAGAGTGAACTGGTCCACCAAGTGAAATACGTTGGCATCACCTTGGATCATAAAGGAACGTGCGTACATGGCAAAAGGTGGCAAAAGGCTAGAAGTTTCGCACTGGTTTATATTCGAGTTCGCTTTTGTATGTATAACACCACAGGGGTGTCAGGTAGTATCTCTCCGATTTTCGTATTGAAAACGTCGTGACTAAGCAGAGTCCGCTCTCGTTATCAGCAGTGTCCTGTTTACTTCAAGTGACAGACAGGCACGTTACTTCCACCATCAGTTGGCATGAATCTCACTCCTGGCACTGCCATTTGCCACTGTCAAAACATACATCAGTACTTAATACTGCTCTATTAGTATATTAGCCGTTGAGATCACTATAGCACATTTCATATTTTCTATTTCTATACCAAAATGTTCAGAAACTCACCTGTGTTTTCCTCTTCGTTATGGTCAACCTCTCCTCCGGTTCCTGTAAATCTCCGTTGTTGCCTTTCGTGTATAACACGCTTGGTCATGTCGAGGAGTATGGGCAAGTATTTTTTCTGCAGACGACCAGTAGACGACAACCCGAAGAGCAGATCTGGATGTAGCCATGGTGAAAACGCTCTCACTACAAGTGTATCCTTCACACTGAAACAACTCTCGTTTATGATTCAACAGCTACATGATAGCTATAGCCTATATTAAAATATGTGGTTGTGGTAGCGAGACTTTGTGAAGGTAATGGTAGATCGAGGATTTGTTGCCGAAGACACAGATCAATCTCCGGTGGGAGTATTACATTGCAACTGAGTCAGAGAAAGGACTGCACTTAAAAATAATGATGTAACCGTTTTTAAATCTCTAAAGAGAAAGAGCTGCAATCAGGTTTATCGCGAATTTTAGGTCTTGGGAAGGGAGAGACCAAGAGAATCTCCAGCCATGCAACAAGACAGTTTTCAATTAAAATCCACAAGAAAGCACATCTATGGCTCTTGGCTCCAAAATGAGCATCATACTTCACATAATTTTCTCTCTTGTCTCAATAAAAGCAGAGCTATTTGAGGGAAGCACCAGCTCTTTGAACAAAGTCCTCTGGTATCTGGATTTGAGTAAAAAAAGGTAACAAAAAAAACCGTTATTAGAAAGATTAAATATTATAGCTCTAAGAGCTTTGTTTTAAAGAGAACTACACGAACTTTATGAGAACAATGTTGCATGCCTGTTTGCATATATATTTATTAAACGTAATATAATTTATTATTTTAATATATAATTTCAACATAATGATCTTGGGATACATACTACATAGATAGTCAGCTGTAAAATAGATACTCATAATGACACCGTGACAACGCAGTAAGTTGCCTTTGTTCTTAAAGTACGCTAATGCAGATTGTATGCTGACGTGAGCTAAATTCGAAAGCTTGTTTATGTTTTCCAGGTATTGACATGGTTAAGGAGAATACCTATAGTCAGATACAACATTGCAGTTCCCCACGTGGTGAAGATGATGCTTATCATACATCTTTTATAACTCAGAGTAGCTCAGCAGCACAGATGGTTCTGAAATGGATACTGGATTCTGTTCTTGGCTTTCGTGGTTAGGTTTTCGGCTCAGGATTATGGATGCTCTTATAGAGGTGGTAGATAACTTGACTGTTCAGTTTTATTGCCCTTTATTTTCCCGAGATTCCCTCTCCTCTCTCTCTCACTCTCTCTCTCTCTCTCTCTCTCTCTCTCTCTCTCGTCCACGGGGGTGCGTATTCTTTCCACCTATAGTATTCCCGCACATAATACTCTATGCTCCATGGTCTTATTACCGTTATTGCTATTCTTATAGTGGTTCAATATATTAAGCACTATTTCCATTCATAAACGGAAATTACAATTTAAATTTGTTCGTAAATCAGAAAATTTCTTTGTGAATATGATATATTTCAATGATATCTCTACCGATTACCACACACTAATTCACTCCCCCATTCACCTACTCACTTACCTTGTCACTCATACAATCACTCACCTAGCCACCCAATCACTCACCCACCCACTCGCCCGCCCACCCACAATTCGTCCACTCGCACACCTACCCACTCTCCCAATCATCCACACCCGCCCACCCACTCAGCAGCCCACCCACTCCTCCACCCACCCGCTCACCCATCCGACCACAATTCGCCCATCTACCCACACGCCCACTCATCCACTCACCCAATTGCCCACCCACCCATTCGCCCACCCGCTCACTCGCCCACACACCCAGACACTCGCCACTCACCCACTCGTCCACTCACCCACACACGCACCCACACACTCATCCACTCACCCACCCATTCGCCCACCCGCTCACTCGCCCACACACCCAGGCACTCGCCCCTCGCACACTCGTCCACCGACCCACTCGTCCACTCACCCACACACCCACCCATGCACTCGTCCACCCACCCAATCCATCACCCATTCACCCACCCAGTCCATCACCCATTCACCCTCTGCCTGCCTGCCTGCCTTCCTGCCTGCCTGCCTTTCTGCCGGCCTTCCTGCCTGCATGCCTTCCTGCCTGCCTGCCTTCCTGCCGGCCTTCCTGCCTTCCTGCCTTCCTGCCTGCCTGCCTTCCTGCCGGCCTTCCTGCCTTCCTGCCTTCCTGCCTTCCTGCCTGCCTGCCTTCCTGCCGGCCTTCCTGCCGTCCTGCCTGCCTGCTTGCCTGCCTGCTTCGGTCCCCACTTGCCTAAGTACATCTCAATCAAAATTTCGAGCACCGGTATATCAATGTAAATACATGTTTTGAGACACACTGAATCCCAAAACGACTGCCAATTTAGAAAATGATCCGTGTACTAGTGTGTGGGTGGGTCCGTGTGTGTATCTAAAATGTATAACCCAAAAGGAATGGTCAGGTGGACACCCAATCCATCTGACTACTGAAAAGGTGACCCACAATTTTCATTAAAATACCATATGTTTAAGATATCTACATGACAATTAAAATGTGTATTTCTCAATTAAATGGAAATTGCCCAGAAAGTAATCAACAGTCAAAAAAGTTCATATAATTTTATAACGGGTAAACAATAACAGATAGACGTAAACTTATCTAGAAAATTAAAACTCTTTGAAACACACATAATGAACACTTTTATTTCAAACGATATTCTTGTGGCATCAACAATTTACAGATATCCGTCATCCTTTAAAGTGTTGTTGCTATTTAATTCTCGGGATTTTATGGAAAAAATATGGAATTTCAAAGCCACCCGCTTTTAATCATATGTTAATTGGGTTTCTTCTATTCCTTTTGTACCTATAATAAATTTTTAATGGCACTACAAGTTTTATCTCGATTAAGCTGAAGTTGAATAATTTGAAATTAAGCAATACGAAGTTCAGTTACAACATGCGGAAGTACGAGTAATATTCAAAAGTTTACATACTTTTGCGAGGGAAAGAAAAGCAAGGAGGAAATCGTGTCATGTGTTACATTCTCAGGACTTTCTCTACCAACTATCCTTACAAAACTTATTACTTCAGCTACTTCTTGTTAATTCACGAGCTTTTAACTCTCATTTACATATTTATTTACAAGGTAAGCAGGTAAAGGGATACTACATTTTAACAGTGCTTCGCTATGTGAGGGCTTTCGAAATTTCATGCTCTTTGCATGGTCACGAGAAGAAAACAAAAGGCCCAAACGCTTCTTCTTATTCGAGAAAGATACAGGTATTCGAAAATTCAAAAGAATAAGAAGCACTTTCTCGGAATCGGTTCACTACAAGAAAAATGTAACCCACATGAATTATGGACATTGAGGGAGGACTGAGGAGTTTTGTGGGGTCTTTTATGTAATGTGTATGGAAAGTTATCTGTAGAAGTCACATTTTATTGCAATATTGAATATTTGAGTACAATGTAATGTCACAGGTTACCAATAATAATGACGCCATGATTCAGGCGGTCACAAAAGAAATGCTCAACTATTTTCCTTGATTTGAATTGGAATTAATTAAATACGATTGGAGAATCTCTCAAAACTCTTCGTGAGCTCTAGAAAGAAAGAAATGGAAGGAGGGCGGGAGGAGACAAAGAAGGGGAGGGAAGAAAGAAGGGTAGGGGGAAAGAAAGAAGTGATAAAGGAAAGCTAGGAAGAAAGTAAGGAGGAAAGAAAGAAAGGAGAAAAGGGGGATAGGGGAAGAGGAGGAGGGGGAAGGGGGAAAGGAACAAAGAAAGGATTAAAGAACGGGAAAAGAATCAAAGAAGGGGGAAAGAAGGAAAGGATCAAGGAAGGAGGGAAAGAAAGGATCAAGGAGGGAGCGAAATAAAGAAAGGATCAAAGAAAGGGGAAAGAGAGAAAGGGTCAAAGAAGGGGCGAAGGAGAATAGGATCTAAGAATGGAGGAAAGAAGGAAATGATCAAAGAAGGGGGAAAGAAAAAAGGGATCAAAGAAGGGAAGGAGTAAAGAAAGGAGGAAACAAAAAGGGAAGGAGGAAAGAAAGAAGGGAAGGGGGAAAAAAGAACGGAGGGAGGAAAGAAGGAAGAGAAGGGGGAAAGAAGGAAGGTAAGGAGGAAGGAAGGAAGGGAAGGGTGAAAGAAAGGGAGGAGGACAGGGAGAAAGACAGGAAGAAGGAAGAGAAATGTTAGGTACTAGGAATTCTAGTGTTTTGTGTGCCAAATTCTTCTCTAAAACGTTAACAGACTCCTATTATCACCAATGAATGTAAAGTTGAAGGGCAACAGAAGCATTTTGCATGCCTTAAATTAACACACAATCTAGGTACAATAACATACTAACCTGTTCACACCTTTAACGAAGTCTGAGTTACTATGAAGTTGAGCGTTCGTCTTCATTCCCATGGCTGACTCTGAAACAAGTGACGTTTAATCTTCTGGTGTGTACAAATATTTGCAAAAGCATATTCACTAGTGCGTTGATAAATCAGTCGGACCGCCCCGCGGCGGCACCGGACCGTGCAGATAAGCCTAATGTAAGCTAGTACAGTAATTAGTGTTTCACAGTCATGACTTGTCGGTCGTTTACGGGTAACTTTGGTGGGGGACGCGCCGGTCCCTGCCCGGCCCGGTCCCGCCGCGAGACGGTCCGCCCGATTTATGAACACACTGTACTTTGCTTAGTCATTATTTCTCTCCGTAAATTAGAAGCAATTCTCTGTTATCACTGAAAATTCTACGTTCACAGTGAAAAAAAAGTTCTATGATAACACGTTATCCCAGGCTGTAATTGACGGATATTTGTGTTACTTGGACGCTTACATTTCTTCTCATTAGCTAGAATCACCATGCACCCTGCAGTAAAATCAAAACGAGTAATCTATTTGGTAGTCTCAGAGGTAATGTGCGTGTTTTGCTTTGGTTTTATCGTAGATATATGATTCTGTTTTTTATCAATACTATTTATACGGATTATAGTTGTTGTGTAATGTTAATGTTTTAGCAGTGTGCATTGGTAGTGCAAAATGTTAAATGGGAGCAATGTTGAGATGGAATCCTCTGAAACACCTGGAAATAAGATTAAAAAACCACTGCCCCGAAGAACATGGGAGTCAAAGTTGAATGTATCTTTAGTGAGCGAGGGGCACTACGATAGCTCCAGTGTTTGGTTACCGAGATGAAAAACTTATTTCTATAACGCCCTGAAGGGCCCAAGCTATGGAATATTCAAACTACACACGGCGTGTTACAAAAATTGAGACAAGTGCTCGCAGGTTTAGCGTTTAAAAGGGCATCAGCCAGCATCATATTGAGACGTTTTAGAAAATCTTCAGGAGTGTCAACTTAACTGCGTGAATAGACAGCTGATCATGTTCAATCTAGAGTGTATATCTCGTCAGCTTATCGCTAATTCCTGGGTAATTATCCGAATAATGGTCATGGGCTATGCAAAACTGGGTATGATAGGACGACCCTGACACTTCAAAACAGTGATTCCATCCCTGTCAGCCTACAACCATTGTCGTTAATAATTGATTCGCTCCCAATGAACGTTTCAAAGCTTGTTTCTCTGAGAATATGTTCCAAAAGTACGTGTAGCCAATACAGATCTTTATGCTCCAAAACTGGATTGAGTTCATTACGTTTAGAGAGGTACCCAGCATTAGTTAATAGGAACAATGCTAGACCTCATACTGCTCGAAGAAAATGCTCAAAGTTCACAAATTTGGAGGAATCAAACTGAAACTATGTCCAGCATTTAGAACCGATCTGGCGTCATCAGACTACCATCTGATTAGATGCACTGCCCATATCCTTCGTGGGAGAAACAGCGAAAACTTAGTCGCAGTTGAAATGAGTATCAACGGATTTTTCACATCCAAAACCAAATTCCGGTACTGTTGCGGGATACCAAAACTCGTTGAAATGTGGCACAAGATTTTAATATTCAATGGTCTTTATTTTGAACACGTATTTCATGTAATTGCACATGGCAAGTAAGGCATTGCTCAAAAGCGACATTACTTATGACAGATCTGCACTTACCACATATGACGTCCAGTGCAAACCGATTCATGTATGGAAATATGTCAAAAGCAGGGCTATGTTGATGTTTTGAGAGTTCTTCAATCAGCACGTCGAGATTTGAATTGAAGACGTCCACAAATTTTGACAGAATCTGACCTTGAAATGTGGGTGCTACAATCCTCCGGTGTTTCTTCCATTTCTCACCTGTGAAAAGAGATTTCCTTGGTACTAAAACATTGATATCTTATCAATGAGGAATAGGATTGTCACTAACAATTCCTTGGGTTGCATTAATCTGACAAAAGAACAAAGTGACTCATTGGAGAACACATACTACTCAAAACAAAAAGGCAATTAATTGATTATATAGAGTTCCACAATGCTTTTATGCATACTGATACTTGTAACATTACCTACTGATATCTACGTATGGAGTGAATGGTAGCATTGGATGCTCTCCATCGGAAGGAAACGGCTTCGATTCCCATTGGATAAGCCATGCTATGCTTAAATTGTCCCGTGGTTTTCCGGTGTAGTAGAGGAGTATTACAACTAAATTTTCTTCTTCATTAGTATTAGAGGAATAAGCTATCTAGTTCAAGTGCCGCATGTTCCAGACCAAAAGATGGTTAGGGGTCACTTCTAGTCACAAGTCTTGTGCATTCTTCCTTTCTCCTTTCTCCTCAAATAGAAGATTGTGCACTAACAGTGCACTCGTCTCCCTGTGTTGCGTTTTAATCAGTTGCATTTTCTCAATTGCTTCAGATGGCCTAATCTATAAAGCATTATTTGCATTTGACTCCCTCAGTTTATTTACCAAAGTACCCGCCAATTTATTTTGCACATAAAAGGAAGCTACCAGGTCAAGTTTCATACTAAAGGACAGCTGGGGTAAATTAGCTAAAGGATCGACTGTTCGAGGATAAAGCAACAGTTTAATTTATAGATTTCCTTATTATAGTAAAATATGAGTTCAAGTGAAAAATGAAAGTAAAGTGGTCATGGGGTATCTAAATTTGGGTTAGTATTTGCTCAAATGTGCTTTATTTTGAAGGACATGTATTCGAACTTGCTTCCAGGGTCTTCTACATTAGGCAAAGATCCTCATCTATTGTTCGTCAGACAATGCCCGTCAACTTGTTTCGCTATCAAATAAATGCTTCCCTAACCTCTCAGATTTTCAGTTTCAAGTTGGTAAATTTGGTTATAGCTTAATAATAATTCGTTTCAGCGGGGTTTATCCACTTTCATCTGACGAACGCCTGGCACGTACCTATTTAAAACTCTACCAAGCAGGAGTCGCTTACTGATACAACTACAATATTCGAGAGCAAATTCTCCCACTGAGGAGTAGCTTATACTTTTTATTAATAGAGAGGTGTAGAAAACGGATCTACATCCGTTGGAGGGGAATATTGCTCACGAAAGGAGTAAACTTGGATATGAATATGAGCAATCGCTCCAGAGTGGGACCAAAAAGCAAACGCTCCATTTTATTCACACCGCCCAATGTCCCCCAGCTCGTAATGTTAACATTAACTAAAGAGAGCTAGTGTACTGACAAGTTTGCTTGCATCATTCTATGTATATATGGCTATTTTCCTTGTGTTTTCGTGTGCTTGACTCACTAAGTATTTGATAAAGATGATAATAAGGGAGTATGAAGTTGGTGGATTGTAGCGGAACATAAATGTCTGCCTTGTCATTGCTATTTTAATCCGATTTAATAAATTTTGACTGAATAGAGACTTGTGTCATTGATGTTAAGCTGATAGAAAAGCACTGACAGCAGTAAAAGCTGAAAACTGGGAAATGGCGGTAACTCATACAAAGGGCTTAAGTGCAGCATAGCAAAATTGACATTTGGAAAAAAGATATAATAAAATGTTCTATAGGGAATTCCAGCAACTACAGCAACAAAAGCAATTGGACATCAGCTGCATTTACCATTAGAATATCAAAACTCACTTTTGTTAACGAAAATATTTGCACTTGCATGTAGATTCACTGTTCTACTGCAGTTTTTTAATACGAATGCAAATAATACCCACTTTAAATTTTAGCCGCAATGCAATCGTTTTCGTACACAGATTGCCAGCGATGTCCAACCTTGTCTCTTTGGAGACGCTTACGTAATTAGCTACTGCTTCCTCACCTCCAACCTTCAGTCCGAGGGTGCGTTGGCTAGTGCCTGTGACGTGTACACTTAGTATCCAGTGACGGACCAACCAGGCGATTCCATGGCAGTTTCTACGTCATAACTTCAATTTCTTGGAAATATCCTCAGAAGACCCCTTCATTCTGGACGATTCTTGTATAAACGGTAAACAGTAAGAAGTAGACTGAAGCTTACTAATTGAAACATGTGGACGTTGTTAAAACACGATTTATGTGAAATCCTTCCTTTTCCCTTTATCACCTATTTGAATTTGCCAATATTTATACTTTTCTCAAACAGGAATATGATATTGGTTTTTTTGATTTCTTGGCGTTGCAAAGGGAACCGAATATTAAAGGCATCGCATAGCAACCGACTCTTAAAACATTTCACTGTCGCTTAAAGTCTACTGTATTCCCATATTCCCCTTGCACCTACAAGAAAAGATAATTTTTGGAAATGCTTATGTCGATTAAAATGTAGTATGTATATAGAGAAACTGGCGTTCACAAGAATGGTGTGTATAAGAGTAAGTATAGCTCAACATATATTTGCGAACAGAATTTCTCCAAATTAAACTATATTAAAAGTCTGTGTCGCAATTTGTTACGCGACGATCACTTAGTGTATCTTCTAAAGCTATGCGCCTCGACTTAAGTCGTCAAATATTGACTTCTTAAACGTAAGGATACCAAATAAGTCACTAATGAACCGATGTTTATGGCATAATATTTTAAAGTGCTTTCATAATTCAAACGTAACGTACATATTATGATATACATAACCACTACTGCAAAACAATTGAGTGTTAAGAGTGACACAGTCCGCATAAAGTGGAAGGAGGTTAATTCCAATCTCCCCTCGT
Source organism: Tenodera sinensis (assembly GCA_030765045.1). Lineage (NCBI taxonomy): Eukaryota > Metazoa > Arthropoda > Insecta > Mantodea > Mantidae > Tenodera > Tenodera sinensis. The sequence goes on from CM060972.1 coordinate 48,084,683, forward strand.
TCGCAAACTTTGGGCATCGCTGCAGAATCCTAACGCGTTCTCCACGTGCTCGTGATAAAGGTCAACGTCACCTCCCTCCCTCTCTCTATCCCTCCCTCTCTCTCCCTCCCTCTCTCGTTCCCCTCCCTCTCCTTCTCTCCCTCCCTCCCCTTATCTACCTCCATCCACCTCACTCCGTCTCTCTCCCTCCCCCTCACTGCTCCCCTCTCCCTCCCGCTCTCTCCCTCCGTCTCTCTGCCTTCATCTCTCACCAGCCGTCTATCTCCATGCCCCTCCCTCCCCCTCTCTCCTCCCCCTCTGTCCCTCTCTCTCCCCACGAAATATCAATGCATTTCTTGATTGGCGCCTATCATACATACCTGTGCTTGTAATCAGACCTTGCCCCAGCCATGGCTCTGCAAACTGGTATAGTGAGCTCTTCTTCGTATTACTGTTGGCAAGTACTTGCTGTAAATAAATCAAACAGGATACACATTTCAATCTTCAATATACGAATAACGGATTCATTATACACAAGCAACCTACTATAATGTGATTAATTTTAAGAAAGTTTCTTTTCCTTTCCTTACTTCAGTTTTCAAAATCTAGTATACGGATTAAACAGATATAAACAGCTTGGATGAGAACTAAGAAGAAAGTTTTACTAACAGGTGCATTTACGTCACGAAATTGTTAGATTTTACTCTAAAGTGATGACCAAGAAATTGTACTGTGCTTGATACAAAGTATATGAAATATTGGTAACTATGGCAGACACAAAATTTAATGGCAGGTAGCACGAGGAGCAAGGAAATATAAAATTACCTCAATAATACGCACCAATGAATATAATTGACACATTCTATACTTATACATTCGCGCTTAACAAATCACCATGCTAACAATAACAGAAAGAATAGTTAAATATCCATAATAGTGAAGGCCCGACATAGAGAGCGAGGGAGCTGTGCATCACAACAATCGGCTTCACCTCCGGCTTCCGGCTGTCTCGGCTGACATTCGGTGAGCGTACAATATCTGTATGGTCAAGTGATACCAAGGCACTGGTCGGCTTTGCGGTTTCTGCACAGCCACTGTGGGTAGGACTTCCGCTTGCCAAAGAACTGATTGACCCGTCTTGTTTTTGGCTGGAAGATTTTTCTTCGACGCCTTTCTCTTTTACTACTTATGCGGCTCTGGCACCTCTTCTGCCGCTGTTTCCTTAGTCGCTGCTGCTAGTGCAGCCGTCGTGGATTCACCTGCATTTCCTTCGCTTACTTCAATGCTTTATGTGCCCTTTTGAGGGCAGTCGCTATCTTGCAACCTAGTTTTTGGGATCCTTGTGTCTTTTCTTTCCCTCTATTACAGTGAAGCCGTCAATGTTAGGCTTACCCTCTTCTGACTCAGGCAGAGGAAGTAGAAGTTAGGACTGAGGCTTTCTGCCTCTTAAGCTACCATGGCAAGTACCCACTGAAGAAGCGTCTTCTCCCTTTTTGACTACTATTCGTCTTCGTGGCCCGTTCTGCAATCTCGGAAGCATTTGAGGAGCTGGTGGAGCTTTTTTTGCCCGTCATTGCGTTCCAGCGAGTGAGACAGAGCCTCCTTTCAATGACACCTGTGAGAGCCACTACTGTTCTGAGTACCAGATCGAGAGCTTTAATCCTGCTCTCAAAATAAAAGGCAGGGGACTTAACCCTAAACTGCTAACCCGACGTCTCTCAGACGCTGTGCAAGTTAAGAAACGCTTGTATTTGAAAAATTGACTTCTGATGCTTACAGTACCTTATCTTTGCTTACTCTAGGTATTCCAGTGTTTTTGATGAATAAGTCTTAGTTGTCTACTGACCAAGGGAATATCAACTTTTGACAGACATGACGTCAGCAGTTGCGTGATTTTTTTCTGCCAGGAGCAACAATGGGGAATTGTCCTGTTCCATCCAGCGGGTGACGGTCAGAGACCCTGATTTTGAAATTCGAGTACTACAAAGCTTGCATGAAGAGACTAGTAATGATGAAAGTAACGTGAATAGCGAATTGTATGGCTGCCGCAAAATTGAAAGGCGGCTGACGGCTGACCACTACCAGAAAAGCGCGGTATTGCCACACGTAAAGGGTGGGGCGAAGCTATACGCAGTAATAAGACGAAATGAAAACACTTTGTAGTATATTATTGTGGTAAAGTAAACATAAACTTGATGTGCATGCTAATTTAACAAATAACCTAAACACATACCTTAAAACGATAACAAAAGTGTGCGGAGGTCAGGCAGTAAATTCCTTACGGTAAAACAGTTACATATGTCTTGTCACCAGCGTGGTCATGTTTATCCTCGCTTCTAACCGCATCTGAATCATAGCTGCCTCCCTCTAAGTTGATGATAATTGACTGCATTATTTCGTCGTGGGCTAATTCTTTCTCGTAGTCCTGTTCCTGTGGTTTTCCCACGTGTCGATTACATACTATAAGCTATATTCTTGTTTTGGTGACGCAACGCTTCCCAATTATGTATAAGTGATCCACTTTTACTACTCGTTCCTGTTCACTAAGGGACATTTTGACTAAGCCATGCAGAACACCCAATTAAACATAAATAAAGCACAATATAATTGAATTACCGGAACTGAAGTTACCACCGTTAACACGAAAGCAGAAATCCGAACTGAAACCGTAACCTGTGATCCTTTTCCTCCCTTATCGTTAATCCCTGCTGTTCTGTGTATGCTTTGAGTCGCATATTGACACAATAAACAACAGAGTTACGAAGTGATTTGGACAGAGAGCATGAAATTATCTTAACAGAACCATCTGTTAAAAGTCGAGTTCAATGCACACTCGTATCTTTGCAACCAGTTAACCTGGAAAACTAGCTTTTAGACTGTAAGCTTCAAAATAAAATAATCTTCATTGTCAGACTACTATGTTGCCTGTTACGCAAATAAATATTGTTGGCGCAAATTATATTTATACCACTGGTTTTACAGCGTGATTTCGCATCGTGCTTAACTGTACAACACCACATGGCGTTGCCAGCCTCTCATTGGGTGCTCTGGTGATTAGTTCCTCCTGCCAGCCTCCTTCAAATTTTGCAGTCACCATAATTGAAAGTGAACCTGATATAGATAAATCGTAAACGTGATTCTGTTGAAGTGGCTGAAAACTCTTGCACTGAAGATGAAAATGCTGCAAATAAATATAAACTGAAGTCAGGAAGGGTATTTGTATTTTAGAACCCAGAAATATGCACAGAGGGGTCTGAGGGAGTCCGAGCCAGAGTACTATGTATCTGCTTGCTTGGAATATTTTTGGACGCTTGAAGGATAAAGTGAATTACAAGACTTCTTCGGATTTTGTTTCCCTGAGATGGCAAAATTAATAATAATGTTATAATTAATATAAAATGGACCTATGTGAAATGGAATAACTTGAAGCAAAAGTTTCGATGTAGTAGTTATTGTCATACTCAATATCTTGATCGTTTTGAGTTGGAAGATTTCCAAACTCTGCTGCTTTCAAATCAAATGATAAAGATATTTCATCTACGCCTGGCACAACTGTGCCAGAGAAATGTTGTCTCATCGTAAAAGTGATTTTCCAACATTTTGTTACCACTGCGATTCGCCAACCCTAAAGACAGATTACAAAGATATGTAAATATCTGCATAAACTGTGGGAAAGAAGCACAATAGCAAGGGCATGCACGTTGTGAAAACACTGAAATCTGAACGCTTTACATTTTTTATAATTGACATACGTTGTTGAACCTGAAAATACCCGGCTTTCGGTAATCTCTTTGTACATGATTCCTAGGGAGAAGAAAATGCCAAGTGAAGGTTTTGCAAATTATTTACACAAGAGGACTCTTTATTTTTAACGTATAAAATAATTAATTTTTTAATTTACCATATAGAAAAATAATGCCTAATGATGCCTCGATTAAATAAAAAGCTCAGAACCATGAAAAATCAATAAACATTAAGTCTGGAGTAACATAAATATAAGGTGTCTCCCAGACGTTATCTGTAGTGTGACAACTTTTTCACGTTAGCAGTTAGGGGAGGCTTGTCAAGCAGCACTCACCAGGTGTGAAAATATTCCCCTATTTCCCCTCCCTCCGTGATGATCAAATCGGAAAACGGGAAAAACAAAGCCAAAACCGGTTCTACTAGCGCGTGCTACTGCAGTTAAGGATGGAGGAGGGGTCGCGACTCCTATCTTCACACCCTTGGAGTGATGTTCGGCAGGCCTGAGTTAGGGGTTAAAGGTATGCCACTCTCGAAATGCGTGAACGGTTGGGCTAGCAGTGAATGTCTGTCGACTGCCCGCCAGGGTGTGGTGAAGCCGGTGCTATTCTCGCGGCGTAGTGGTAAAGCTAGAAGCGCCAATACCCACTGTTGCTCCTGGAATGTGAGCTGGCGCTGATGCCGAGACTGCCGGTAGATGCCACTGGTGTTCCACGTTGGCGGTAGTCTGTTTACTCCGCACGTACAGATGTGTTAGGAACTCTTATAATGGCTTTACAACACATAAATTGTAACCTGTAAGCCGCACCTACTGCACCGACACCAGGCAAACACTTGTAAATAAAGAGAATTGGAAACTGAAAAAACTGTCCCTTCCTTCTCAGTCCCTTATACAGAGTTGCAACATCTTAAAATGACCCTTCGTAGCTAAAGAAACAGGGAAAAAAACTGATTTAGAATTTGGTAACTGAGCCTCCACATGAAGCCAGCATATAACCGTCACTTTCTTAATATCTGGGTTGCCAAAGACTGGGATAGAGGTTTCCTTTTCTGAAAAGTGTGGATGGATTTATAACAGTCGTTAGCTGTGAGTAGCGCACATTTCCTTTGTGGATCAACTATAACAATCGGACTCTACACTGCGCTGTCACTTGCCAGGGAAATATGCGCATGCATGAATGTTTATGTCCAAAGATGCTGGACTTACTTATGAGTTAAGATTGTTCAATTGGTATTCTCTCTCCCTCTCTCTCTCTCTCTGATGCACATGTCATAATATGAGTATACTTATCTAAGCTTGCAGTTTCCGAACCAAGCAATATTTAACACAATATTCCCAAAACATCTGCAGTTTTTCTATATCTTACCTCAATGCAGTGAGGATCTGCCAGAAGTATTCCCAACTTAGGTCCAATCCAAACACGAGAGACAGGTCCGAACTCCTTTGTTAACCATTTAAAGCACTCGAAGATTGCTTAGGAAGAAGAGAAAACAATTTATCGAACAGAGAACTTATTTTCGACGGCTTTAAAAGTACTTTATGTGAAATTAATATAGAATTGTATCTCAAATTAAAACACTATTTTATACGAAAACTTTGTACTTTTAGATGGGTTTCTCTACCCCCTTTCAATTATTTTTTTTAGAAACTGTTGTATTACATTATGTCTTAGCTACACCTATTTCGAAATTATTTTAAAAACTAAACCTAGAAACTATTCTTCCAGAACCGTCGTGTTAAAATAGAAATGTTTATTTAGATTAATTACATTTTGTAGAGTCTCACCAGTACCGTCTTCGATTTTCACTGCTAAGTTGTTTGCCATCTTTTATTTTTTATCTCCAGTTCAGCTCCTGGACATTTTATTATCTGTTGCGACTCTCTGAACGCTATTGAGGCGCTGCAACAGTTTGTTGGCAATTCGGCATTGATTCTCAAAATACACAAGTTTGTATCTCAGTTGCTATCTCGCGAATAGCAGTTCGTTTTTCCCTGGACCCCAGGGCATGTGGGTGTTTCCGGCAACGAGGAAGGGGATGCAGCTGCTAAGTCTGCATGTCGCCTGCGGCGATTATCAATGCGCACACTGCCTTATACAGATGTGCGGCGGTACTTCCGTCGTCATCTATTAGGTGTATGGCAGCAATCATGGGAAGCGAAGGCTTAATTGCGGGCAACCCTGGCTGACATCCTGCAGGGATTCCAGGCGGACTTCAGTTATTCTGATCCGCCCGAGGATGGGTCACACTAGAGCCACTCAAGGCCACTTTCTGCGTGGTGACCCGGCGCCTGTCTGTCCGACTTACGGTGTTCGACTCTTCGTCAGCAACACGCTCGTGAGCGCCAATGCGTTGGTCTGGAATCTACACTAGCCTCCAGTTTGGGCGACAAGCCGGTGTCCGTCGCCAATATTGGGTTCGATAAACAAGTCTGACCTGTGTTGTACTAATTAGCGATTTTTAGATCCTTCAGATATGTTTTACGGTGTTTTAATCTATTTATTTTTACCAGCCACACTTGTTTTTCAGTTTTCGGTGGTTTTTAGATTTTTTGACCTTCTTTTATGGGTTTTTAGGCTTTTTATCCTTTACATTCCACTGTTTTAATTGGCTAGCATTTTAAGCTTCTCTTTTAATTTTCTTATTTTAGATTTTGTTTGACTGCGGGCTCAAGTGACCTCGTGGACGGGCCCATAAACTGCACACACTCACCCACATTTTGGAGGTACAAGGAGGGTCATAGAACCAAATCTTTAATAGGTAGGTCACTACATGGCGACCTTGAAATTCTACTCTTGAAAGACCTCGAGAAGCAATAGAGTGGTGCCCAAGTAGCCTAAAACTTAAATTGTTAGACAATTCAAGGCGTGAACAATGAATATTTGTGAAACAATAAATCAATCTAATTGAAATAAATTAGGTGTTTACTGATATCTGAGCTTTTCTTGTAAATTTAAGCAGGCTACTCTGTGGTGACCTTAAAGTTCTATTCTTGCTAGTTCTTGAGAAACAAAGACTGGCGTCAAGTAGCATAGAAATTAAACTATTAAACAATTCAAGACTTGAGTAATGAATATTTCCAAAACAATAAATTCAGTCTAATTGAAATAAATTAGATGTTTTGAAGTCCTCATAGTTTTTCTTGTGGTGAACTCCAGTCCCTCATTTATGGTTTAGAAAATTATGTATTGAAAATTCAAAGAAATACATACCGTTGATCAAGTGAATGTTTAAAAAGATCGTGTTATAGTAAACATTGCTTAGGTGGTTTCTGAGAAAATAACAAATAAAACATTTTCCATAAATGGTGCATTTTAGGTTGAAGTGAGTTTTTTTTTTTTTTTTTTAATTTTGGTGTCGCTAAAATTGTATATAAAATTTGATGTTTATCTGACTTTGATCTGTTTGAATTATGCCGTTCATAGACACGCACGCACACCACATACACACCACTTGCTTAATTTTTGTTGTTATTATTAGTATTATTATTTAAACCCCGGATTTCTAAGCAAAATAAAATAGTAAAATAAGCAAGCAAATAAGAACGAAAAATGACCAAAATAAGCACCAGAAAAGCAAAAACGAATGCTGCAAATATGATAGTAAATAGTTTCGCAGAACTCTTACCTTATTGAAGGCTGTTACAGTACACCAGGAAGGTCATCCTGAGATTTTCATGTGTAAAATTCCTGCGTCTATCAGTGAAAAATGATTTTTGCACTGAAAATGTTCTTTCCACGTCGCATGATGTCACAGGTGCATGACAAAAGCACCACAGTTCTTCTTCGGTGAATTACTCTTCAATGTGTATTTCTTCGCCAGAAAGCTTTTTAGAAATTTGACAGTGTTTTGTAACAGAGATTCTTCTGTAGCATCTGACTGAGTTTATCTAACGCAATTTTTGCAACCCCGTGTGTTTCTGACGACAATGTTACTGAATATTTTCGAAATAAGCCCTTTGAACTTTCTACTGTAACTTTACCTGTATGCCGTTTGAAAAAAAAAAAAAAAATCTTGTGCTGTGGCAATACTGACTGCATCATCTACATTTATGGAATTCAAAACAGTTATCACTTCATTGAAATGTGCTGCATAGTATGACAGCCTCTAACCACGTTCCCTACCGAGTCAAAACTGGCTGAGGAGGCAAAGATAAATTTGGAAGTAGTTCACGGAAGTTTTGAATTATAATCGGTGACTTTACGAATACTTTCTTCAGGCTATAAACAAGAAGATCCACGTCTTTATACTGATGTCTAACAGTTTCAGCGACATGATGTATACCATGAGCAGGTGAACTAATTTAGGGTCAAGGGCTTGTAATCCAGCTCCCGCTTTATGAGGCAGCATCACTAACAAATAGCAATACGTTGTCATACCGTATCGCTTCCGTCCACAAGAAAGATAACGAGTCATTGAAAAATCTGGCAACAGTTGAATGGTTTACTTGTTCGAGTATTTGTATATTCAGAAGAAATGATCTGCTACCTGCTTTCATAGCACCAACTACAGCACTACACACGCACTGTTCCGATGCATCTGTGGTTTCATCAATAGAAATTCATGCTTCAGTGTATTCCGAATATTACTAATCACTTCTTGAAAACACTGTGGCATGTAGTTTTTGCGCAATGTAGATTAATTCGGCACACCTTTATTTGTGTAGTTTTCTAAAAATACACGAAGCTGCACATTATATAATTTATACAATGGAATATCTGAACCCATTAATACTAAACATGTCTTTGGAATATGTATCACTATAACTCTATTGCTCACCAACATTGCCTTTAATCAGTTGCTGGTTTAACTTAGATTTATTCTTAAGCCTCTCTTTATGTCGCGTTGTATTAATGTGCTACACAATGTCATACTTTTCTTCGCAGAAACACCCTTTTCACACACCAAACCAAATAAGACACTACCATCTTCACTGAAAATATTTTTTCCAAACTCGTTCACACATTTGCGTAGGAAAGTTGACTGAGAGGTTTCTGTGGGCGGCATTCCGTAACTGCAATATCAAACTGAACTGAAAACCGTAGCGTAAGAAGATGCAGCTTGGATCTCAGGGAATCAGCATCCTTGTTTATAACATCATTGCGATATCTGACTGATGAGTTGACACTACGCAATCTACGCAACCATGCGTACTGGACTAAATGCTGCAATAAGTGACTTATGAATTCACTCTACTAATCGCAGCAAGTAATTTTTCTCCTCGCAGCATGATTTCACAGCACCGGTCTATATCCTAGTAATTCTTTCTTACGAATTTAGCAGAGAAAATAGCGAATCATTGATAAATCTCGGATAACTGTAAAATATGCACTTTTAAATTTACAGTTTTGGGTAAAATATGCTGTTTAATTAAAGCATCGTAAAATACGTAAGAAAAAACGTTTTCCTGCGAAATAAGCATAAATAAACACAAACAAAAATAGTTAAAGTTGCTCATCTAAGTGTGTCTTATTAAGTATAGCCCTTCTGCTTACCTTTAAAGCTGTAGAAAAAGTTAAGCATCTTGCTTAGAAATCCGGGCTTTAATTATTACTATTACATATGTTACGTTAATGTTCGTAACAATTGACGTACTAAACCTCAACATAAACATCATTTTAAATATATTTGTAAACAAAGGATTTGCGGATAAATATTCTTGTTATCTGTCAGTGACTATTTTATTTCAGTCCAAATCTTCTTCTGTCAACATCTACCTACAGCTAACAATACTTACATTTTGTTGAGAATCCGAACTCTAGACCGTTACCGATGATAGGCAGAGTTTTGGGTCCGGGGATCTTGTTTCCAAGTTCTCTGAGTTTATGAGTGCGTAACAGATGCTCCCTTCTCAGCAGGTACAACGTTATGAAAAAAATTCCAACCAGTATCATCCACATCTTCCTATAACAGGGTAAATATTTGTTTACTGATAATAAAAAAAATACAGAATACATAAACAAAACAGACATCTCAGTGTTTACAGTTATCACAGCTTTACTATTAGACCGACAAACCTTTAAACCAGAGAAATGGCTGCTGTCTGCGAGAGTGCGGCAGAATTGGGCACGCCGATGCACTCAGTGTTAATCACAATGGGCGTGCGTTCCAACATTTACTTTGAATAGTAAAGCTGTGATTAACTGTAAACAATATGTTTATGTTCTGTTTATGTATTCTGTGTTTTTTCTTGGATGAAGATTGTGTGCCTTACTAAGATAAATGCAATACTAATTTGCATTGTTGATTTTGCCGTAAATACTGGGTGGGAGACAGTAATCTGACATTAAATAGTCTAACGCTTAAACGAAGCCCCGTAACAAAACACTTTCCTTAACAAAAAGTGTTCAAAATAACGTTATCTATCAGCTCCCAGTTTGTCGGTCTAATTTTGGGACATCCTGTATATATGAATGGGATGACAGGGTCAAGCGTTATCAGAGAGTCAAATTGTACTCTTGCCATCAATAACCAGATAGATATTCATAACAGCATAAATCTTCACTTTTACTAGTTGACACAGGTATAATAGATTAGCTCAAGTTTTAACATTGTTAGAGGCTTCTGAACTCTCATTAGGAAGTTAAGTAAACTAAAACACGACACTTACAAATAACTCAACAACCATTGAATGAATGTTATCCAAATTTTGACTGGTTATACACCGTATTTCAGCAAATAATTATAATAAAACTAAGTTAACTTTTGCTTAGACTTGTGCAAAAGCGGTATAAAACACATTATTATGTATTTGGCTTGCAGATAGGCCGCTTCGCTACAGCAACTCATTGGCAGTGTACCTGAAAAGCAACGACGCGACCTGTTCGGAAGCCAAAGAATGTACAATCTTCTATATTTTCTTCATTTCGTACTCATTTTCTAATATTTGGCATCACTGGCAAACCATGAGAACCAACAAAAATTTACATAAGGTAAACTGTAGATGTGAATGTCGTAGTACACAAGTTATATGAAATAGCTCCTGCCACATTAGACGTATTCGAAATACAGAGTCTTTCATAAGTAAGTACACATTCGAGAGATTAACCAATATCAGTTTCCCCTATTAGTTTCGTTAAGAGTCGTTTCCAAGTTGCGTAGAAGGTATTTACCCTAAGACAAAAATAAAAAAAAAGAGAGAGAAAGAGCAGACTCCGCAAGCGTATTTTTGTCTAAGACTTGCTTAGTTCCTAAGTCCCTGTCGTTTCCGCGGCCGGTTTACAATGGTGTTACGGAATGCATGTTTTAGCGTCGCTCTATTGTCATTTCTCATATAATGTGAGCGAATGGCTGAGTGGTTGGACTTAGACAAATATACGCTTCCAGAGTCTGCTCATTTTTTTGTCTTAGGGTGTATATGTACAGGAATTGCTCGTTTACATATATCATATGTTATATTATATATTAAATCATTACATATATTATATGTATTATATTATATTATATTATATTATATTATATTATATTATATTATATTATATTATATTATATTATATTATATTATATTATATTATATTATATTATATTATATTATATTATATTATATTATATTATATTATATTATATTATATTATATTATATTATATTATATTATATTATATTATATTATATTATATTATATTATATTATATTATATTATATTATATTATATTATATTATATTATATTATATTATATTATATTATATTATATTATATTATATTATATTATATTATATTATATTATATTATATTATATTATATTATATTATATTATATTATATTATATTATATTATATTATATTATATTATATTATATTATATTATATTATATTATATTATATTATATTATATTATATTATATTATATTATATTATATTATATTATATTATACTATATATTATGGATTATATAATTACTACGTTTGCATTTGGCGTTGAATTCGATTTGAGTCCATTCCCATTTTCACGTTCTCGTTCTGACTTCAATACAGAAATGAGATCGAAAAACATCCATGCAACAGTATTTCGATCCAGTCCCACTAATAAGAGGATTGAAACCGGTGACTCAGTTTGATTTGAATCTGCGCTTCTATGCGGTATTCAGTCGGAAATGAGAACTCAAGTCGACTTAAATTCGCCATAGAAACACAGTAAATGTAATATAATGTAATAAATGAAGTATAATATATTGTATGTATGATATATATTAGTACTATATCAAAAGTTCTGGAGAAATCTGACTTGGAAGTTTAGAAATGTTACTTTGAGGAGATGACAATGTCCTCAAGATTTTCACCAGTGAACAAGTGTGTCCTGTACTTACGCGTAAGCTCGAGGGTACTGCAGAGACAATGCTCGTGATCTGGCGCTGACTAGTATGTATATGCGTACTTGAAATAAAAAGAGCTGAAGTTGATGGTATCTGTCGTTTCTAGCAGCCGAAAATCCAGTTGAGCAAGTTGCCTCTAATTACCGTGGCCGGGAAGGGCACTGTTGTGCAACCATCGTTTTTATGCTTTTTTTTTTTTTTTAATGTTTTATGTTTATGTTTTTATGACCACCAGCTGAACTACCTGGCGTTGCCCAAAGTTTGACAATGTTTTGTACACAACTTTTAGACTTACGTAGGATACTCTAAAGAGTATAAAATAAACAAAATAAATAAATAATTGAAACACCGGGAAAGCATTCTGCAAAATTAGTGTTTAACAACCAGAAACACCACAGGAAGCAAAGCAAATAGAGGTAGCGATTTCAATGTAAGACGTTGCATTTCTATTGCAATCATATACAAAATTGTACGAATTCCTTGTAGAAGAAAGAAGTGTGATTGTGTTTCATAAGGAAACGTATGTAGAGAAAATCGTGTAAATGTAACGTGTTGCATTTCTATTTCAATCATAGAAAATTGAATGAATCGTATGTTGTACGTCGAGGATCAAACATACATTCTGGTGCTAAACATTTGTAACAAGTATTTTCCTCCGAAATATTTAGTCTTAAATTCATTATTAAATGTTGGTCTAATGTCTGTGAAAATATGAGTTACAAAAGTATATCACTTCAATATTTTTAAATATATGAAAAAAATGCTTTTTGCATATAAATGTAGGCTCTATTTCGGAAATAAGAATCTCACAAAAATTCATAAAGCACAGGGTACAGTTAATAGTTTTTGTGCTTCCATAGTTTCCTTTCTCTATTGTTTAGTACCCTAAATTAATGTTCTAGGTGTTGCACCACAAGCAAAAATTCCATAGGAGATTTCCAATTTAAATACAGCTTTTGAGACTCCTTTAAAAGCTGATAGAAGAAGTTGTTTGCTAGTTTGTTTTATACACACTGGGTGTCCGAGAAAACACCGACAACGCTTAGCATATTGTGTGGATGGCCAACTGATTGGTTTTCAAATAGGCACACCTGTCTGGAAATACACAGTTTCGACGCTGGAGAGCGTTGAAGTTTCAGAACGAACGGCTGTGTCAGTTTGTTGCATTCATTTTGGTATCTTAATACGGAAGGTATGCAATCCTTTAGCCACTATGTTCTGGGATGAACGACCTGAGCATAATAACATACCTGCGCATGTGCTAAATTCCTCCTTGGTGCACATCCTGCTGCGTTACTTGTGTAGTTTCCAGTACAGTAACGTTTTAACAGCAGTGCGATACGTACCAGCACACAGCTACTGAAATGGCCAACTTGAGCTCCAGCTCACTTTGATGTAAATGTGCGGAATCACCTCAGCGTCCCATATTCAAATCGATCGACTGGTAGAGGTGGACCAGTTCCATGGCCAGCACGGACACCAGATCCGACACCTGTCGACTATTTTCTGTGGAGTTGTATGAAGAGTGTGCTGTATGGAACTCTTGTAACGTCAGCGAAGGACCTTATTCCTGAAGTCCACGGGGCGATTGAAAACCTTCAAAAGCAACTGCACGTATTGGGGCATGTGCATAGGGCTCATCACCGCCGATATAGGAGGGGGACAGAATAGAGAGAGAACAATTCAATCCAAAGAAGCGTAACATTTTGCACTTGAGCCAGGCACCTTAAAGTGCAATATCAATATGATAAATTAATGTAAGAAGCGTGAAAAATGTGTTTTGTGTTTATTCATACCTTTATCTTCATATTGTATTCATTTATTTTTGAGTTTGTGTTTAAATAAAATAAGTTAACAAAGGAATTGAACCGTTTTATTGTGACATGAACACTTCGGATCCATATTATGTTTAGATATTTAAATTATAATGATTATTTATAACAAAAGGAAATAAACTATAGAAAATTAGAGAAACTCCGGTCTATAATCGTTGCGGTTCATATCATGAACAGGAGGCAGCCTAAGATCAAAGTTCTCGTTGATAAACCTTTCAGATGGAACCTTTTCTAAGTGATATTTGGGGTGGGAACAATTTCATGAGAAGTAGAAGTGCACAGGCGGAGAGTCCTTCAGAAACTGGAATATAGCAGTGCAAGTAGGCCACACTGTGCTTCTAACACGGGTCCCTAATGACTCCAGCTAATCACGCTAGCCTCGTGCCCCACGGGGATGCCGATGATCCGTGACACGCTCGGAAGGGGACCCAGCGAATCAACCAAACGCCATCCAGGCGCAACACAATCTTCGATTGGTCCTTCAACTGAAGTTTGTATCAAATAGAAACAGATTGCGATTGATACATGAAAACCTATTTGCTTTGTTGCACGTCAGTACTTGTGAATTTACGCTATTGTAACGCCCTAAATGAAGTAAATGAGAAATACGTGTATAAACCCTTCCAGCATGTAAATTAAAATGTGTGTTAGAGAAGTTTCCTTGCACCACCCTTCCTTCGAACCGTGCGTCATGTGCATGGCGGGTTGTGTTTCCTGATGTAAGCATTCGTGCAATCGCGATGACCATCTTGCCGCCTCCTGAACAGAGGAAACAACAAAGAAAATCCGTGGTCAGTGTGGCCAAAAAACCGGGAATCGAACACAGAAGTTCACAAATGCAAGGCTTTACATATACAGAAGGGTCATCTCTTTCGGCAATTTCATGAAGAGTTTTCTTGTATGTCCTTTAGAAGTTCCGGTCTTATAATTCATTCAAAAATTAAATTTTAGTGCAAAGTGTTCACTTTCTGTCTGTATGTTGCTCACACACACACACACACACACACACACACACACACACACACACACACACACACACACACACACACACACACACACACACACACAGATTAAACAAGCGTTTAGAGGCATCGTCGCAGCACAACCTTGGCTAAGCATCCTTGTATTGCTCAATGAAGTGTATAATTAAAATATAATACATAACTAATAAGTAGAACATAAATCAGTATAAAACGAGTTTCTTAATAGCCTGTAATACCACAGTGACTGCAGTGAAGTAGAATAATTCTACAGAAATAGCATCCAATTATCTTATAATTATTAGAAGATAATTGGATGCTATTTCTCCAGCCTTATAACATGATTTTATAAGCAACCATGAAGTTATGTACCAGCGATACAGTGTGTACCACAACATCAGAACTGTTCGGCCACGATATGTATGCGTTCGTGGGAAGAGGAACTAAACAGTTACAGAACAAATGGAGGAAGTGCAGTCAGGCAAAGAAAACATCCACAGTTCCCTAAGCATCAGTGAGGCTGACATCTGAAAATGTAGCAGCGTTCTAATTGTGCAACTGTACAAAGAGCGTCAAGGGCGACATTCGGCGGAATTTATGTCGTTTTCTAGTCTTTCGAGGAGCGACTTGATCCGTGACTAACGAAACAGACAAGCCACGGCCCGAACTGCGGTGACGTAATTCTCCTATTTTGGTCATGGCCCAATGAAGTAAAAATCAGAATCGTCTGATACATCCATATGAAAAAGGTTCTCTTTGAAATCATACAAAAGATACATTTTATCATGATGTTAGCCATGTATCAGACTACCGTTACTACGTAACTCCTATTCGCGCCGTAGTCTATCTCGTTAGCCAGATCTTAATCATTAACCTGGGCGCTCATCAAGATTCCCCCCTAATTTCAATCCCTTCAAAGGCATGTCCTGTACTAGCCGATAAGGTATGGCTGCCAATAATAAGAGGACTATATGACAGACTGAATTCATTCACTCAACCTCTTTTTGTATTATCCAGTACGATCCAGAGCACAAAAATATATTCACTTTGTAAACCTTGTGGTTATTGGCGTCACTATTTAATAGGAGTGGCCTAAAGCAATCAATGAAATGGCTATGGTTTTGTACAACAATAAATAATGTGACGTGGATGCAAGACGCACAGAAATTCTGTTTGGTGCTCTTTGTACCCCCGTGTTTGGAACGCATATATACATACCTATATGCATACATAGACATTTTTTGTAGTATTTAACGCCGCAGGCGGTGACACTGGTGATACGTGGAATGAAGATGGAGCACCGGTGGAATGAGATGGCGGAGGAACCGGAGAATCTGGAGGAAACCCGCCCCAGCGCCGCTTCGTCCACTACAAATCCCACATGCCGTCGCCTGGGATCGAACCCGGGTCGCTTTGGTGAGAAGCGAATGGTCTAACCACTCGGCTACAATGCGGCCATATACACACAGACAGAAAGTCGGACAGACATACCCACTTTATGAAAGCTGCAAGTTATTTGGTACTCGTGGAGTTGTTCTCCACCGTTAAGGTAGCCTGACTTCCAGATATGACTAATGTTTTTTTGTCCACGGATGTACACTTCCACTATAGTAGCAATGTCACCTTCCCTTTTTCGGGAACGTTGGACATCGCTGGTCTGACCCCTCACTCTCCTGATTTGTACTGGGTGACAAATCCATGAGACGTATGGGAAAGAAATGTGAAACTGCCTAGTTGTTAATGCGAGCCTACAGCACATATACGGCGAGACAGTGTGTGTACACTCTGTTCATATGCAATAATGTCTTGAGGAAAGCAACGGCAGGCGCGAGAGATCATTCATTTGTGTTGTATTACTGACTGTACGGCAAGTTACCAGTACTTGACTGTTCTAGTAAACAGATAAGCAAATGCACCTCTCTGACAACACTACGTCACTATGTCACTGTCAAAAAAAAAAAAAAAAAAAAAAAAAAAAACCGAAGCGTCCATCTCTAAGGACACACGTTTCGAGGTCCAGTAGCTCACCTACGCAATAAGAGGGCCCATGAGTTCCTCCAACCAGTAATTAACTATGGTGTGTTGCTGTGCAAAAGAAAGAGATGAAATTTATGGATGTGCGTGATACCTTAGGTAGCAGCAAAGACGGTTATGTATATCAACTGCACAATTAAAACCAATTTTAACAATTTGTCTCTCTTCAAATGAGATAATAGGCTTCATAACCCTTTAATTTGCTTCAAATTCAATTCCTCGTCTAAGCAAGCAATTGTAATCTAATATTTCAAAAAGTGCATATCTTTAAGGGGATCTACTGGTGCAAATTGTATCAAATTGTCAATTTTGTCTTTAAGTTTATATCTCGTATGTTCCATCCTCTCAGAGTGACGCATTGACAACTTGCGGAAGGAGACTAAGCACATTGACCGAAAGGCGACCTTTTTTGTCAATGACAGGGACCTAGGGAGGACGGATTAGCCGAAGGGACCTTAAGGGCGGTCTAAACGTTGCCACGACAGAGCAGGTGGCAGCGTCCCTACATTTTGCCAGTTTGAAGCAACCTCTTGGAAGCTGGCCTAGCACACCTCCCCCCTCGGGATTATACCAACCCATGTAGGGTTCGGAAACCAGTAGGCCCATCTTCCAATCCGGGGAACAAGATTTCCAGAACGCATTTGTTCCCTCTGCCGCGACGCTCGCCGACGCTTCCAACTATGAAAGAAACCTAACGGAATGAACGGTGAAATGAAATTATTGATGCAACAAAATGGAGGGACAAGAATTTCGGAGGATATGGAAGTTCTTCCCAGCATTCGACTGACGACCCGGGGAATCCGCCGGAAGGAATCATAGGTCAGGAATGCCGGTCACGTTAATGGAACCCGCGACCTCCCGAATGCGGGCCACAGACGTTACCACCTGAGCCATCCCGCTCGGTAACATCTGGGATAGTTTTTGTATAAATGGTTTTGCTATCGGAGTTAAAATGGGAGTTATTTGACTACTTAAATAAACCTAACCAGATGACGTGGTCACGCATTTTAAGAATTTTGTTTTTTATTTAAAATTAAAAATTTTCTTTTGAAAGTTGGTTTGAGCAATAAATTCTTTTTCGAATATTACTCTCTTTTTCAAAATTTCAGGTATTTTATGTAACCTTTGCTGTACCTATACTAATACGTTTGTAAAGAAAATTATGCCTTTTAAATAAAAATTAATACTCTTTGGTAATTAATGTGTAAGCGGAATTCCAGGTTAGATTTTACCGTAAATTCTCCGAAGCTTTTTCTCGGTTGTAATGTTTAGGGTATTTTTAAGGAGCAGTTAAATGCTCTTTACGATGCAGTTTTTAAGCTATCAGAGAGAAACTTCGGAAACAATTTCCACAATAATACGCTAATCAAAATAAGCTATCCAGTTATTAATAACAAATTGTGATCAGTGAATATTAAGGAGCAATTTTATTTTATAAAATGACTAAAATTTGTGGTCTACAACACGTGCACCAGGAATGACTTAAGTATACGTACGACACTTCTTTTTACAAATACAAAGGTGGGAAAAAATTAAAATATTCAACAAGATTCTTTGTGTTTACGACTAGTTTTGTTTGGAGAAACATTGAAAAGCGTCAAATGCAAAAACTCGCAGTTACTTCTTACTGGAGACATTTTGCAGATTCTGAAATTTGTTAAACGCCTTAACACAGAGGATGTTACGAGTTTGAACACTATATTAAAAAACTTTTTCGATGAAGCAGAAATTATGTTAACTTCACTCTAAACCACTATTGTGTTAAAAATGTATTTTCCGTTGGTGAAACTGGTCCTTATAAGCTTCTTATCTGGAGGTATCTCAACATCCTTGAAGAAAATAATTCTGAGGTGGAATAAACAACCATGATGCAAGACTTGTGACGTTCGCTATCACTGGCCGCAGTATTTATTTAATTGCTTATATCTGGTCACTATATGTAATTTAAAATAGTATTTCTTCAACGGAGATTCTCAAAATTTCAAGCTCATTTCAGTGGAATAGTTTATAATTAGTATAGGATACTCGCAGTTCACCACTTTATCTAGTTGTGCACTCTTATTTCGCATGCACCTTAGTTATAAAAATATGTACTATTTTTGTGGGCTTTCAAAAAGTATGTTAAGCATTGTTTGAAACTTTTGGTTAGTAAGAATTAGTATATAATGCGAACGATAAAACTAAATAAGACTGTAACTTTCATTTAATTTCTTGTCCTGTCGTTCACTTCTCCTCTGCAGTTGAGAAGAGCAATGGGGTTAAACGATCTTACTTCATGACTGATCGGAGATAAGCTTTCAGCCACCGCAGACAAGAAAATGGCTTCTTGGCGGTACAGGTCGACACCACAATGATCAGCACTATTGTTATACATTTAACTAGTTCGGGCATTAGGTAAAAGTTGTTTTTGTTGTTTTAAATAGCTGACTATTTCATACAACGAACTAATAATAGTGTTGCTACTTTGAATAATTTCAAGAAACATGTTTCGATGCAGCAATAAGCGATCCTTATCGATTTCTGAAAAATAGAAATTCATATCTTCCAAGTTGCCACTATCCCCAAGAGTAAATTGCTCAATTTTGCTTACAAACGCAAAAGTGGGAGTACAGAAGCGAGAACCTAAAAACAGAGAGACGAGTCCATTATTTGGTTGTAAATAATTTTAGATTTATCACAAACTTCAGAAAATGCATCTAGAGATGGATCGCTTGATTCATCATATCTCTTTGAAATTTTTCTTTTTCTAGGCAGTTTAGGGGAATCAATATCCACTTCTTTGCACTTTTCAGTAGTTTCATTCCAAAGTGATTGGAAATTATTTCTCAGAGACTTAACAGTGGTAGAAAGTGTTGAAATCATCCTCTTGGTTTGCTCAAAGTGTAGAGATTTTTCTGCAAAGCTGTGTTTATTGTATCAAAGTGACCAAATAACTTTACCAATACTGATAAGATAAAAACATCAAAAGTCTCCATATACATCAGCAAACTGTTTGCTTTAGCACCACTATCTGATTTATCATTTGGGACACGTTGGTAAAAACTCTTGGAGCTGCGTATAGTTCGAAAAACTGATCAAAGTGCTACTTACCTTACAGTCCACATTGTAGGACAGAATGGCCTTCTAAATTTAGGAAATGCGCGAGGCAATGCCCAAAAATAGCTTTCTCCTCTATTTCAGAAATCTCCATTATGTATTCCTTCCATGTTTGCTGTGCCATCAAAACTTTGTCCACGGAAATGAGAGATAGCAAATCAAATCGCCTTAGTGTATCAATGATGATATTGAATAGGTGTTTAGCTGTGATACTGTGAGTTACACATAACCTCAGAAAATATTCTTCTATTTCTACTGAAGTGAGAACAAATCTCAAACACTCAATTTTTCTTTGGTAGCTACATCTAATGTCTCATCTGCTATAATAGCGATTTAGCACTTTTTATGTCACCTGGCAATTTTCTGAGGAGATTATTGCTCAAAATATTTAATATTTCATTATGCATATAATGCGACAACCACTTACAATTATCATGGTATAAACATGCCTTAAGTTCTTTATTATCTTCACACCTAAAACGGAATAGATTGTTAGAGCTGTTTTTTTCGTCTGTATGTCCTCTTATTGTCAACCCTTGAACTGCTAAGTAACGGAGAAAGGACATGATTTTTAGTAAGCAAACTCGGTTATGTCACATTTGTGTCAGTTTTTCATTTGAGATCTTGCCAAGCACATTCACATTTGATTTTAAAGTTTGAAACTTCATCACAGCCTCCACATGACAGCCTAACTTTTCATGAACTTTAGTTTTTCTATCCCCCTTTCTCCAATTAGAAATGTAAGTTTTAATAAAAGCCATTTCCATTTTTGAAGAAAACTGGAAGCTCCTTTTTTTTTTTTTTTCTTCCAAAAATGTCTTTACCAGTTTTGCAACAAATAACATCCTTAGCTTACTATATTCAATGCATGGAAATTTCTGGGTCCAAGATGAACTTTGTCTACGACTACAAGAACGTTTCCTTGCCGTAATAGTTTCTTCATTTGACACGATCACATCCTCTACCTCACTATCACACGTTACGCCACTGGAACTTGTACTAGGTTGATCACCACCAACACTTACTATTAGGTACTGTGCTAGCATCTTTCCTTCGAATTACAAATTTATCTATTTTAGCTTATCGCGTAGCCTACTGGACCATTAGCACTACACTTACAATGAGTAGGCTGAATTGTTCATGCCGCACTATATAAAGTTCGTTCGATCTCCACGTTGACATATCAAAACAAAGTTAGACCCCTTCCAACTGTAAAGCAATTAAAAGCTTCAGTGTTAACAATGGGACCGTGCTGCCGTTTGTTACAATGCTATCGTTGAGAAATTTGTTCCAATAAGAATGACCGTTGACTGACTGATGAATGTTATGTAATAAAAATAATCATAACCACTTTAGAATTTATTATAATACCATTAAAGTGCATAAATGTAATTACTTTCCACTGTATTTTGAAATTTTAGTCCTAACCAACATATTTGTGGGAGAGGCGATGCCCCTTGCATTGCAAGTTGGTGGGCCAAAAATATATTTGTATTCGTAGGATCTGAAAGAATGAATTTCAATTAGATATGTATTGATATTCCATTTATTGTAGGAACAAAATACCCCTCTACCCACCATACGTAGGTGAGAAAGTCAAAATGGAGAAAAGCTGGTCACTATAGTTGCCGTGGTTTAACTTGTCTCCAGCATCATAAAAGTGGAAGGTCGCTTCAACCACACAAGTTAGGTGCAGGTGGTAGAAAATATGCTTTGCAGGCAGAATCGCCACAGGTCCATAAATATTTGCCATTTCAGTCCAGTACTGATTGGATACAAGTACACTTCCTCCCACCTTAGGCATTGACTATTTACTTCTCTTTACAACATATCTCTTTCTGTTTGTTTGGGAATAAGGCAACTTAAACCAAATATCCTATGCTTTTTCCTGGTCATTTTAATGTATGAAACAATATTATTAAATATTAATATTGCTTGAAGGTGCTGCTATGTATTCTTTAATTTCCACCTATCAAGATCCATGACTTGCTATGTCCAGTACTACAATGAAGCTGCTGACTTACCTTCAGAACGACCTCGGGTTAACAGCTGGCAATGTGCGTCAACTAGTTATTAATGTTCAAATGCAATAAAAACAGAACTTGTTGAGGGCATGCGCTTTGCTATACACTAAAATAGCTTTGTATTATATTGGAACCACTTTTTACACAGCAATTAAATTCCCACTAGCAGTTAACCGTCCATTGCTCTCTACAGCTGACATAACAAGGTTATCCACTTTGTATACTTCATTCACTTCAAAAAAGAACAAAAAGCGGCTGATATAACAATCATACGGCTTTCTCCACCCATTTTTATAGGTCTGGTCCTCTTTAAGAAATAAAGATAAATTCTCGTACCAGCTACTTGCATGGCTAAAGATAAAGGAAGTCTCATTTATACATACGACAGGTCAATGTCATTACCAATAAGATCACGAGAGAATAAAAAGTATATTGTGTTACATTCACATGCCCTTTTCCACTGGCTATGTCTTACTACTTTCCCTGCTACGTATAGTAAGTAGTAGAAGTATTGTATTCGACCCAAAAATAGAGATTTCACTATAAATGTTTCAAGGCCCCATGAATAAATAAAAGCATTTTTAGAAAAAGGTTCTTGTATGCGTGTCTCTGTATCTGTCCGTGAACAGCTAACTGCAAAACGAAAAGTGAATTAAAAACCAAAGTTGCCATTTAAAGATCTTTCAGTGATAGGACACGAAGATTTTGAAGAAAATTCCTCCGCTCTAAACTACCCTTTACATGGAAAAATTTTCTAAAAGTTTATTTTCTCAGAATTGCTAACGATTTTAAGAAAATTAAATGTATATTTTAAATTTTCTTACTATAACCTATTCTGTTCTGTTTACTCTGGAAGACTTTTACATAACTGGTGAACCGTAAGGGGTAAACCAAATCCTACTGCACAAAAAATGTAGATCCCGTTAAAACAAATATTGTCTAACTTTTTTTTTTTGTTAAGTGAACCATTTTGAAGGCATTCCTTGTTATTTGTGCAAGGTTTTCAACCAAATGTTTGCGAATGCAAGGCCGTTATTCACTTTTTACTTTCTCTACTGGTAGTTAGAGGAAGTATTGTATTCCACTCAAAAATTCAATGTCGAGATTTCACCAGAAATACGTTTTCAGACCCCCTGAATCCAAAACGGCGACAGCCCCGGTCTGGGCCGGATTTGAACCCGCGACCATGGAATCAATAAAACAGCATCGAAGTAACTGAACCACCACTACACGATGCCGTTGAAGTTGGTAAACAGTATTGGACGGACGCGAGCGTTTTATCAAGAATAAGGAGATTATTTTTATATTTTATTTAATGAAGAGACATTTTATTTAACTTCTGGTTATTCATTCCATGTGTCTCATTTTAATATTAGACGCCATTTGTATGAAAAAACTTATCAACGAATATGGCGAGATCTTTATACCAGTATGTTCATGTATTTTCTTAAAACTTATAATAGTAGTTATTATTACTTATTAGTTGCCTTCATATAATCATTATCATCACGCTGTGCATTAATAGTTGCATGATAAAGAAAATCATGTCACTCGTGCTATCGTATTATTCAACATAAAAATTAGTTGTGTTGCCATGTAGGACACACTTGACATCAGAGGGCTGAGGAATTGAAATCCTAGTTGTCCAAGAGACTCAATAAAAGTAAGTCATCACAAATTTCAAACGATGCCATTCAACAATCTGCTAGGGCCACTTGCCGTGTTCCAAAACTTGATCATGTGAAAAGCAAATCCAGGATATGGGTGTTTTCTATGACTAAGCTTTTCGGCTTTGAAACTTGATTTAAATAAATTGTTAATGAGAAAATACGACCGTGGATCTAGAATTAGGTGATTTAAAGTATCTGCACAAAAGGGGTTCATTTTTACTTTCTCTACTGGTAAGTAGGGGAAGTATTGTATTCCACCCAAAAATTCGATGTCGAGATTTCACCGGAAATATATGTTTTGAGACCTCCTGAATAAAAAAAAAAAAAACATTTTGAAAAAAAGGTCTTTGTGTGTGTATGTGTGTGTGTGTGTGTGTGTGTGTGTGTGTGTGTGTGTGTGTGTGTGTGTGTGTGTGTCTGTGTGTGTGTCAGTCAGTCTGTGGACATCATGACTCAAAAACGAAAAGTGGGTTAAAAACCAAAGTTGCTATTTAAGTTTAATGTCTTTCAAAGATGCGACACGAAGATTTTGAAGAAAATAGCCCCACCCTAAACTACCCTTTACATGGAACATTTTTCGAAAAATTTTGATTTTCTTGAAAATGGCTCTAACGATTTTGATTAAAATGTCACAGGTTTGAGATATTTTTTTGACAAATGAAATGTATATCTTGAATTTTCTGCCTATAGCCCGTGTAGTCGTATTTGCTCTGGACGACTTTTGCATAACTGGTAAACCGTTCGAGATAGACCAAATGATACTATACAAAAGATGTAGAACTTGCTAAAATACACAATTTATGTCTGAATAAATTTTCTTGTAAGGTGAACCATTTCGGAGATATTCCTTGTTATGTGTGTGAGTTTTAGAAAACTTATGGGCAAACAACGATGTAACGAAGCTCGGAATTCAACATCCCTTGTTCCTTAATATGGTGTGGGAGCAGTTGCTGTCCTCCCTCTCTTTTTCTTATTGACTCTATATCATTTTTGATTATTAACATTAGTTTCTATTTGGAACAATAAATATTCGAGCAACATGTACATTAGAAGGTTACTATATATAAACATATATTTGTTTCATGACACAGTAATTAAAGTTTATTTGGACATACTAACATATTCCATATGAACACATTTCACAGTTCTAGATGTACACGTATTTTTGGTAGTCTTCTGCTTACCCCCACCATTTTATTAATGATGTCAGCAGTGAATTAACATAATGTAACCTACCTTATCATTATTGTAACTAGGAAATAGCATTTCACTTTATATTTAAAGTTTTTAGGTGATTTCAGTATATTATTTTCTTTTACAAATATAAGTTAGTGAAAAATGGAGCATTCCAAAACTTTGGTATGTCATGATGTCTTCTCAATCCCCTTATCAATAACATGTTAGTTACTATTATTTTCAGTAGGACGAGATAACTTGGTTTGCTTTCTGCGTGGCTCAAGTCTGATGCGAACTCCGTTCTTCGACTTCAAGATTACTTCGGATATTAGCTGTAAGTCCTGGAAGGGGTTCTCTGCTGGCAGAATCTTAAAGTGCCTCAGCAGCCACGACAATGACGTCTTCATCTCTTGGATTGCAAACTTGTATCCTGTAGAAGAATACAAGTATTTTATTTTGCTACAAGGTCATCCTAATGAAGATGACTATAAAGTTCCTTGTTGTAAAGAGTTAGGAATGAAAACAGTGAAATAAAAAGACAGCATTACATTTAGTCTATAATCACAATAATTATGATCAATATAAGAGGAACCCTTTCCTTTAAAAGAGTTTCACAAATGAACTTATATTTTTACCTACTTTTTGACACAGTCACCAACTTTTATAGTACATTTCTGGCATCGTGGTACCAGTTTCAATTTTTTTCTGTTTGTAGAAATCCGTTTGGTTGGAGTATAACCATGTGCGGAGTGCTGATTTCACTTCTGCATCTGTAGCAAAACGTTACTGGGCAGGAACGTCTTCGTGGGACCAAACAATTGAAAGTCCAACAGTGCAAGGAGTGAACTGTATGGTGGATGCTGGAGCATCTTTCAACCAAAATTGGTGATTTCCTGACAAACAACAGCAACAACTCGGAGCGTGAGGAATCACTAAGACTCACAGGGTCATCTTGGAGGAATGCACACTACCTGGAAACATTGCTGAGATCCAAACAATCGATACACGCCAGGTATGTCTCTGTGAATTTCACTCCATTTATGCCATTTAACTTAAAAATCGAACTACACCTCGCTGCTATTCACACGTGGAGGATATTAACATGTGCGTTACCTTTGTGCTGTATTTCACGCTAGAGCTGCACATGATAAATGCCCTCTGTAGTAAAATGTCAACATACCAGCTGCAATACCAAGACATAAAAATTATTGTGTTTCACTTTTTGATAGTTATTACCGCCCGTTCTTACTACAAGGAAATATACATTTGGGAAGGAGGTGGACTGGCACCGTTCAGGTTACTTCCCCAGCACTTAAGGAAATATTCAGTCAGAGATGACAGTCACCTTGTAGTGCCTGTATTAAAGTACAGTGCAGCAGATGAATATTCATTCTAATTGAATTCCATATTATTTGGCCAATGTTTGCCAGTTGCGTTGTTACCTGCATTTAAGGAGAGGAATTCCGTCAGGAAATTGCACACTCTGTACTGCAGCTATTCCCATATAGTTCAGGATAGTAGAACCGATAGAGCGCTTAATAGTAAACAACGGGTTATTCAACTTTGAACTGTTTGCATATGTACTTTCCGTGGGGGTTTAAAATCGAAGCCGTCATCACCAACATGCATTTTCCTCGCGTCGGTGTCCGCAGTTTTACAATGAAAAGAATATCCAGAATTTGGGTGTTCATCGTCAGGCAGTTTGGGACATTTAATAATCGCGTCGGAGTAGTTTGTTGTTTGAAGTGGTTTTAATATTTGTATCGTCGAAGCCTCTCTGTTAGAGAGAGAAAGAGAGAGAGATAGAGAGAGAAAGTATAGAGACAGCTAAGTATGTGCCAAAGTAGCAAAAGGACAGAACACTAGGAGTTGTAAGGTCACGACGAATTGTAGATGGTATTAGCTCTAAAATAGAGAACTGTGTTTTATGATTGTTTTACAACAGTGATAAAGTGTCACAAAAAGTAACTTTGTGATTTGTCGCACTGGTGTCAGAAGTGGGCTTTGTCACATTGCCATTTTTCATAATATGAAGCAGCTTTTCCAACGTGGTAGTGGCATATATTGACCGCCTCCGCAGCGCAGTTAGTAGCGCGCTTGCCTCTAGCGCGGCGGACCCGGGTTCGATCCCCGGTACCAGCATGGGGATTCTATCCCCTCTGGGAGGTCTGGCACGGGGTGCACTCAGCCTCGTTAGGTCCCGTGGGGACCAATTGAGGAGCTACTTGATAGAGAAGTAGCGGCCCCAGGTCTAGAAGACCGCATAACCGGCCGGGAGGGCTAGGGGCGCTGACCACGTCCCACCCTCCAATACTACATCTCACCAATGACGCCTGTAGTGGGCAGAGGTGGGGGACGCAGCGGCTGGGCGGTAGGCCTTGGCCCCTTGTGGGCTGTTGCGCCGGGGTTTAGTTTTAGTGGCACATATTAAACTAATATCTCTAGGTAACTTATTTATGTGTGGACAATCCCTTCAATAACTCAGTTTCCCTTAAACAACTCTCTCACTTCTACTGGAAAATATTATATAATTTTATCTATGTATGTTATTTATTCAATGAACATGCTCCATCACTTGTGTTTGCATTGGAGGATTAAAATAAACCGCGATTTAAATGCTTGCTCAAGTTTTACGCATAGTTATTTTGTTATCAAAATTAAATGTTGTTCGCTTAAGGAATTTGCATTGGTATTGTGTTAATTGTATTACCTTTCATTTTGTTTAGGTATGATACGATATAATATCTATAGCTAACATGCTAGCCTTCAGTTCATGAGGCCGAAGATTCAAACCCGGCAAAGGCAATGGGTTTTTGCAGACAGCATCCAGAGAACTATTGCTGTGGCGTAGATTTATAGGACGTGCTCTGATGAAGCAGTCTTGCATTCACAATATAGAAAGGGACTTCGAAACCCACAGGAACGAAGGTCTACAAATAAAAACGCAATCTATTTATCTATTTTCTCCTCATTTAACAGTTAATGATACAACACGCCGTATTATTTTATTTGAAGAACCTCATACCTACCTACACAATTTCTTGGTCCGGCACTGAAGGGAATATAACAATAAGGATGTCTACCAACACAGTTTTCTGATAGAAATCTGTCAGGATCAAACTTCTCGGGGTCTGGGAAGTAGTCAGGATGTCGATGTAACATATACAAATTGACTCCAACTTCACTTCCTGCGGGGAAGATGTATTTGTCTGAAACAGTTTGATTCAAAATTCAGAGTAATGAGCGAAACATATATTGCAGTCATCAAAATTTCCATTTTAAAATGAATATGCTTATCATTATGTGGTGTTATATACAGGCTGTGTACTTAATTTTCGTCTGTTTTGTGCATTTGTTTTAGAGATACTACTTTTTATTTAATCCCCAACTGTTACTTGAAAACTCCACACCTGAAATTGACATTAAACGCTCTTAAACATTTTATTTAGCTGTGACAGACAATTCAGAACCAATGATATAGGAGGTTTATGAAACTCAAACTAGGAGGAAACAAATCTGTTCCACAGGTGTTCCCTTTTTTCGGTTTTGCGAATATCAAGCCATAAAAAGATTTACAAAGTATAAGCTACGTAGGGAATTTCAAATAAGGACGTCTTTATTTATTTATTTTTTTACAGAGCATTACTGAAGTTTTAATACAATTGGAGGTCATCGGTAAAAAGGTGTGATAAATGGAGCTATAGATAGTATAAAATGCTAAGAAAAGGGTTTTGAAGAATACTCCAACTAAGTTTCCAAAGCACAGTGTAATTCACGAATGTTTGAATTACTGCGCAGAGATACAAATGTTGCCAAAAGTAATAAATAAGAAATCAAGTAAAGCTACGGAGTGTAAACATAACGAAACGCAATATTATAAGTTTCTACCTTTCAATTTTTCGGCTATTTTTCTCAGGTTCGTCATTGATTTTACATCACGTCTAGCAAGAGCATTCTTTTTCGTGCAAAACAAACACAAATGACTCTCAATATCTGGTGGATAACCATTAGAAGTTTACACTTCTACGATTTGTGCTCCATGCACCTGCTTATCACTTCAGGTAGGTTTTCAGTGGACCAAGCCACGCATTAGCATAGCATCGGCAAACATGTACTCAATGAGGTATCAGTATGACGTCTCTACATGCAACCCGCAATACACATGACGTAATGTAGAACGGGATGGCATTGACCTTCGTTTAGAGTCAGTGCTGGACTCGCTCACTACAGAGTACAATAAAGAGAAGTACATATGCTTGAATCCAGCTATTTTGGTCTACGGTACTTTAGATAGGCCTAGATATTTGAGCAATATATTTCAATTCACTTCTATTTGCAATGTACCATGAAAATCTAGTGATATATCACAAGTAGCCACTCTCAGTATAGCACGCAAAGTATCATCTGTTAATCGCGATACAAGATTTTTTGAGATTCAGTTTCCTTTGTTCTACACATTTCTTAAACGCTTAAAATAATTCTGTCCCTGTTGTATGTTCCCTAAGCGGAATGACTTCAAGCATATATCTTGTATCGAGAGGTTATTAGTAACTCCACGAGTGAAAATTAACAATTGTGCTGTGTCAACGTTGTCAGTGCTTTCATCCAACGGAGAGAAACGGCTATAAATGCTATTTTATGTATCCTTCTCTGTATGGTTCGTGGTGATAATGCAATATTACTAAAAATATCATATTGTTCAGGGCAAATTATGTTGGCAACTTTACTAATTTTTTATGAAATCTCCATCACTAAAACACCTCAGTGACTGAGCAATCTCCAAAGCAACAGCATAGCTGGCGTGAAGTTATCTATCACTTATAATATTTGAATTAATATTAGGTGTATTATCTGAATATTGCTCTTTGAGCTGTTGCAGTTGGTTAGTCCAATCTAGATCTGAAAAAAAATGAATAAAGGACACTACGTCAGTGTTATGCTACTTTAAATCGTGGTGTAAATTTATGAATACATGCTTGTCTATAATTGTATGGGGGTCTTATGACATGTATCATAATGCCGCTTGATGTTCCATTGATGAGTGCCTTTTTGAACTTTAGAGCACAACAAACACCTTACGTTCCTTACATGATGACAGAAGAAATCATCAGTGCTATTCTAGATATCAAATTTAATAGACCAGGAATATTAGATGCACTCTAATTCTACGAATATACTAAGACTTTAAGTTAAATAAACTAATACCCTCCAAAGTTATAAATAAAGAAAATTAATCTTTAAATCTTAGTATTAGTCTTTGAGAGACATGTTTAGAAGTGCAGGTAAATACGACAGGACAGTCCGCCCATGATCAGTGTGTATGCAGTGCCAGTTAAGGCTGCGAGGGAGGGGGAGACAGACTAAGCGCTGCCCCTGATACGTCATAGTTGCGAGGCCTCATTGAGTAACGGTTTGCCGATGCCTACATTAGCAGAAAAGGTTAACGCAACTAAAGCTTGCCAAAGAGAGCTGCGCAAAACTTCGGTACTACTCGGATAAAGTAGGGTTACTTCGCATGTGATTTTCACTCCCTGCTTTGTACTTACCAGTCTTACTGTCTACTTTCTGTCCTCTCATTCAGTACGATATGCACATCTCGAAACTTTGTTAGATACTGGAGTCCGTAATAGGGATACTGTCGCTCTATAAGCGATGTAACGGTGCGGCATGGTACGGTACGTTTACTGAAATAGTCTTCTGCGCATCTTACATACTGGCAAGCTGTAGTTGCGCCAGCTCTAGCTTTCCTCAACGCTAGGCTGCTCAAAAAGCCTTATGTTACCCGACTGCAGGATGGGATGGAGAAAATCGTCCCTGATTGTTTTGGCTGTTGCTGGTGGTAAAAAGGCTAAGCTCTATTTCATATACGGCCTTACTAAAAGACCTATGTTTTTTATGTTAAATTTAAGATCTTTATAATATGCTCCAAACTGCCAACGAAATAATAAGACGCCACTACTCTCGAACTGTTATTTGGACTTACTTAAATCATTGCGTCAATCAACCTTTACCAATGCTTCTCAAATAGTTTCAGTACTTTGCAATTAATGTCTTCAGCTTTACAAGCTTATGTTTCTTAAATATTTGGGCTCTATGACACGCTTTCCAAACCTTTCAGCATTGTGTACTACTTAGAAAGATCTGAAACATCTTCCGGTTTTTCTACGCTAGATGTCGGAACTTATTAAAAGTAGGAAAACGTACAGTAGTGTAGAAGCTGGTGGAGTATATAAGATTATACGTAAAATTGTAGACAAGTACTTAAAGACATGGAAAAATGTTTCAACAAGTTTAAAGAAATTAAAGGAGCTTCCAGAAAACATACCTACTGTTCTATATTAAGCTAGTATGAAAATATAAGCCGAAGGTTGGCGTTTTAATGAATTATAATGTATCTCCAAAATAAGTATTGCTATATGTTATGTCTCAGATAGGTGCTGGAGGACAAACCTTAGTTACTATACGCAAAGTTACAGGTCCTGTAAGCATAGCATAATAACTGATAGGACTAGGGTTGCAAAACATTAAATACTACCTCTCCTTGCACCAAGGTGAGCTCCCGTAACTGGAGTAGATCGACAATTCTACACCTCTCATAGGCACTAACGCCAGGCACAAGTGGAAGGAGGAAGTTTTCCATTTTATAACATTAAAACTGAAAGTTCTCACATTTAATATATCATACTGAAAACGTAGTTCTAATTTCAGAAGACACTAACCGAAAATCACACAACTCCATTTCGTTTTACCTGATTTTATGTCTTCCGATAATTTCCTGGCGAAAAGAGGAAGTGGTGGAAATAATCTGAGGGACTCCTTGATGACTTGCTCCAGGTACTTCATCTCTGTTAAATCTTGTGGAGTGCAATGACACACAGAATCACCAAATATTGTCTTCAATTCCGCGAATGCCTTTTCCTGAAATTAAAAAGTGGAGAATGAATTGGTGCTACATTAAATGGGACAGTTTCCATAAACATTGAGATCCCTACCTGGATATCCGGGTGTTTCGCCAGCAGCCAGCATGTGTAACTCAGAGTGTAACTCGTAGTTTCGTGTCCCTGAAACGAAACATAGCAGCTCAGGCACACATAGTGGTTTATGTTAGATATTACTGTAGGCTACCATCCTCTGCCATAACTAAGTGTAGAATGCGGTAGATTTTGCCAGTTAGGAACACACCTGCATTACTTGTATGTTAAGTGCGTTGCATACCTATAGGGCGTTATCTTACATCGATCACGTTTCCATTTTTACTTTCTCTACTGGTAAGTAGGGGAGATCTTTTATTCCACCCAAAAATTCGATGTAGAGATTTCACCGGAAATATATGTTTTGTGACCACCTGAATCCAAAAAAGCACTTTTAGAAAAAGGTCTGTGTGAGTCTGTAGACAGCATAACTCAAAAACGAAAAGTTGGTTAAAAACCAAAGTTGGTATTTAATTTTAATGTCTTTCAAGGATGCGACACGAAGATTTTGAAGAAAATAGCCCCACCCTAAACTGCCCTTTACATTGAACATTTTTCGAAAATGTTGATTTTCTTGAAAATGGCTCTAACGATTTTGATTAAAATGACATATGTTTGAGATATTTTGATGACAAATAAAATGTATATTTTGAATTTTCTGGCTATAGACCCTGTAGCCGTATTTACTCTGGACGACTTTTGCATAACTGGTGAACCGTTACATATAGACCAAATCATAGTATACAAAAACTGTACATCTTGCTAAAATACACAATTTATGTCTCAATCAATTTTGTTGTAGGGTTAACCATTTCAGAGATATTCCTTGTTATGTATATGATTTTCGGAAAACAAAACTTTCGTGAAATGGAACATCGTTGTTCATATTTTTATACGTTATGTGTGCAAAGAGAACTGAATCTCAAAGCTTTAAAAGATTTGACTATCGCACAAAGCTTACTGTGTTCCCCCTTGCACCTACAAGGAAATAAGCAATAAATAATTTGTACAAATGTTTATCTTAACGAACACGAAGAAGATATATTTAGGAATAAGAGTTTGTAAGAATGATTAGTACAAGTGTAGAGAAAGTCATGTGAGTGCAACACATCAGATTTTTTGATTATGCTTTAGCAGATTCGTCTAGAAACTGGAAGCATTGAACTTTATTCTTAGGTTCGAGAAGGTTTGAACCTACGGAACACTAATGTCTTCAAAAACATTTTTAGAAACTGCTTTAAGTGCAGTATAGTGATCGAAGACACTGATAGTGATCACCACTATATTATTTTGAGCCGAAAAGTACAACTTCTACTTTGATCACAGTGGCCACAATCATTTTTTCATGATCATTATGTTGGTATTTTTCATTAAATTTAATAATTCGTTGTATTTCGTATTCTACCAATGCTGCCGGTAATCCTACTATTCACCACGTAGTTTACGTACTGTGTCAAAACTACAGAACCAGAGTTTTGATAGAGCCCAACTGCAGTGCACGTAGAACTGACAGTTTTCTTCTTTAATTATACAGCTAAAAATGTAATAAGGGGCCAGTTTTTAATTTTAAATAAAGCACGATGTTTGGAAGTTGCGATTGCTTGTAACGAGATGTGCAGCTGTTTCTTCTTTATTCCTTATTTTTCTTGCCTGTCTTTCTGTTGTTAGCTGCTTTAGATATTTCGTTCTGGTTACTGAAATTAGAGTACACCTTAAATCCCGCCTTTCTTTGCATATCCATTTCCATTGACAATAAAACTTAAAGTAATGAATCAAATATTAATTTTCTCACTAGTTTCCTTTCCTTTACCTGTAATTCCCTTATTTACTAAAATATCAACGGTTTTAGTGTGTATTTGAAAAAATTCTGTTACAAATTACGTTTCTGCGCGTCTCTGGTGTAGGAGTAGCGTTGCTGTGATTCATAGGATCCTAAGCTAGAATCTAGGTCGGGAATAACGTTTCTTTTGGTTTTTTCCCCTTATCCTGAGAAGACCCATTTCAGCTCTTTGGACTCTGGCTCATAACAGGTAAAAGGATATTAAAGTTAAAAAGAAAATATATCGTATTCTTACAACCTTTATATGGTTGTAATCATTTCAACCAATTTTGAAATGTGTCTATTAATGTTAATAAAAACAAAAGCTGTGTTGTATATCGAAAATGCTAGTTTAGTTTACCGCAAACAGAATGTTGTTCACTTCATCTTGAAGTTCTTGGTTTGTTAACTGCCCTCCTTTCTCTGTTTGATCCAACAAGTAGTCCAGAAAGGCCTTCCTCTTCATAGAACCTGTACATGTGAACACAAAGAAGTTCAGAACAAGTGGTGATACAAACTTGAGACAAGAAACATTCTAAATTTGTTTTAGGCTGGTAGTTGTTCAGCAGTATGCATATTTATATGAATTTTTTTACAAAATAATAGTCCATATTTAAATAAATGGTGTATTACATTCACACAGCTTTCACTGTCCCCAATTATTTTCATAAATAGTTTACAAATTGTTTACATGAAGAAAAACATTTTAGAAAAGAGTCCGTGCTCACTCAAGAAGAAATTGCCAAATAAGTAACACGCAGTTGGCGGTGCTGTGAGATGTGGAGAGAGTGATGTCGAGCCCATAAGACCTTCTGGAATTATTGGTATTACACATTCGGCACGGAACGCCACCTACAGCACATTCTGAAGTTGCTATTGAAGACAGTTATCTAAATGCCACCAAATATTAAAGGCGCACATCGTATTGTTATTACGGAGGACCATCCCCCCCTTTTTTTTTACATGGAGGTAATTACTGGCAAAGGTCCTGATGCTCAAGGGGAGCAGTATACCCGCTAAAATCCCCTCCATGGGAAACAAAGGATACAAAAGAAAGGAAAATGTAAGAATTCTGAGTGACAGGCAGTACTACGCATGCACCTACGGATGGTAGAACGGGTATATTGGCTAACCACAGTGGACCTAAACCAGGTGAATGAAGGATGCCGGGAGGCAAGCATGACCGAGGCTGTGTTTACACCCTCTGAGAATTCGCTGTAAGGAATTGAAGGAAAGTAGCAGGTGAAGGTGGTGCGGCAGGTTGACAAATGACCAAGTGAATCCGTCGCAGCTAGTGGAAGTTCCGTTGCCCACGACGACCACCATGGGGATCTCTGTCTGATGGCATTCTCTCTTCTAGTATGGTCTTAAGCACTGCTACCTCATCCTTGACTAGCCTTCGGGTTGACAGTAGATCCTTATCAAGTCTGACGAAGTGCAGCTTGTTTGGCAGTGTGTCCAGTTTTGATGTGTCAAAGAGGATTTACGCTATGGCCTCGTTGAACGCAGTCAACTTTTCTTCGACGTTTAGGAGCCCCGGTTGAGTGTCCTCCATGGAAAAACCTCCAACTTCTGAAGCCTTTAGGAAAATTAGCGGCGCAAGTGTTCGCAGTTATTGGCAGCAGGAAAATCTAAAGTGTCATTCCCATTACCTTCTATACCTTTTGTTCAACAAAAGCCTATTATTATATCAATCTCATGTTAGCCCTCACAAACATTTGTAGAAAGTGGCTATTTGCATATTTTCTTATAGATACAATGGGAATAAATAAATAAAATTGTCTAAGCTAGGCATGTGCAGCTGGGTGTGGTAGAGTAGATGAGTAGACACTGCCACTATGCTAGCAAAATAATAAGTATAACCCACATAGTAACGGAAGCTTGACCTTTCAAGCGGCCTTTTTCATTCTACTCTTACCATTGCCATAAATAGTTGTAAATTTAACTAATATTATTATGAGTTTAATTTACATCAGTCGTAGACACAAATTATAACTATTTCGACTTCCCCCACATCCGAGAACTAATGAAAGATCACCTGTTTGAAAACCAACTGTATCATGTGGAAGTTGAAGCACTGACAATCGAGACCAGTTGTATAGCAGTATCGATTATACCAATAATCGACCAATTATTACGGACCCATAGAAATCTAGGTTGCAATATGTTCTAAAAATTCACATCCTAAATTCCTGGATGAAATGTACTACGATGTTTAACAGGAAACCAGCACCAAAATGCGTTGTCAATCAGATCAATCGCAGATCCAGAATTAAGTAGTGCATTGATGGAAGAATTTAAACAGCAAACCGCAACTTAATTCCGTACCGATCTGCATCACAAGCTGCACATTACTTGTGATCATCTTTTGTGTGACGACCCGGCCCTTGTATGTCCCACGTGAGATATGTAACTGTCTGTATCTCACCTCTTGCTTGATTGTCCGCAATATGCTCCGGAGCGCCATTTCCTTGGCCTGGGTTTTAGTCCGCGGTCCATTCTAGGTGACGACCCCGGTACCTCTAGACACGGTGCTGCGGTTCGTCGCCGAAATTGGGTTCGCCAAACAAGTGTAACTTGTGTTTTATACCTAGGCTTTCAATTTTACGGTTTTAAAATATGAATTCAGCTTTGTATTCTTATACGTTTGTTTTTAGCGTTTCAGCCCTTAATTTTTTTAATATTCATTTTTAACGCTTTAACTGTTATAACACTAGCTGTTGGTGTTTTAACTGTTTTACCGTTTTACTTCTGTTTTAGCTTAGCCTTTTAACTAGAGGGTTGTGTTCAGCCTCCAAAATTTGATTTGGGGTCCAAACGACTTAGCTGTCGACGGGCCCTTAAACACCACTCACGCACTCGCTCACTCGTATGAGTGAGTATTCACTCAATCACGACCAAAAGAAAACCACCTGAGTGGATGCCATATTTTCCATTTGATTTCAAACATTTTGGATACTAACCTGCGTGTTCCTCTTGCATATGTTGGTTCACAGCGGCTGTAGATCTCATTTGTCTCCGTTCCTGTAGAACCTTCTTAGGCAGGTCGAGAATGATGGGCAAGTGTTTCTTAAACTGACGTGCAACTGACGACATTTCGTAGAGCAAGTCTGGATGTAGCCATGGTGTAAAAGCTCTCGCGTAAAACGCTTTTTCCACACTGCAACAAATATAATTGTTAATGGTTGACCGCCAGACCTCGTAATCAAAGCAGATATTTCTTTACTTCATTTAGAGAGAGATATAGAAAATGACTGCGGAGCTTTACGCTTTATCTAATGGGTTACACTCACGTTTATTTTTTCCATGTTGTTCATATCAACGTTTTCAATTGATTTTGCTACACATGCGGTTATAGGCAGTGCTCGTTTTCTAAAAAAGTTTAGGGGAACTCTCGGACTTGTTTACTTTATAGGCAAACCGAACAGATAACATTACTGTGTATAATAATTACATAAATTGGCCAGATTTCAATATATAATGAGGTCCTCTCTACACTTTCCGTTCTTCAAAGACTAGTAATTTGATTTTAATCTTTCGATTTGCCAAATACAAAATCATACTTCGTGATTGCAGCTCAAGGCTTAATTCTGACAATTCTTGAAGAGCATCACACATCAATCTAAGATCAAGAGTGAAATCAGCCTTTGTAATATGCTTTAACAAGCCGTATTACCTACTTCTTTTAGTAGAGTCTGTTTTCATCACCTTTAGCAGCAGTAAAGTGAACAACGAAAATTTGTTCCAAAAGGCTGATACAGTTCTTAAAATTGAGGCTACTCATCTGTTGCCAAATATTCTACCAATCTTCATTAAATGAGTTTCAAGCTATTCAGCTGTCTCAGCTCTCGTACATTCGTTGGTGACTCATGGAGTGAATGCAATTTATCTAAAAAAGATTTTAAGGATTTACGTGAGATGGGAAATCTTTTTTATCACATCTCCAACTGACAAGTCAAGTCTATAGTTAGCACAATGCCAGATTAAATCTGTGAGAATTTCTTTTTCACTAGTTTTACCACACCTTTCATGTTTCCCATCATTACTGCAGCTCCATCTGTTGCACTTGCAATAAGAGTTTCTCGGAAAAAATTATCAGGAAAGCCATGGACATTTAAACACTGTAACAATGTGCTGTATGTACCTTCAACAGTCACTTCAGGCAGCTCAACTGTAACCACAAAAGTTTTTTAGGCTCATTCATTTCCGGAAGCTTTGCTCTTATGTAAATTTTCAAACATGTTAGTTCGCTAATGGTCGTACTTTCGTCAATTATTTATTAATGATATTTTGCATCTGGAGTAAATTATTTTATTTAGAAGCCTTTCTCATCTATGATGCAATGTGATTAATAGTGTTTGTGCAAGTATTTACAGAGTGTAAAATGTGGCCCATGTTTACTCCATTTAGTTCTTGAAGTTCAATCTCACTGGAAATCATTAAAAGCCTGGCTCTTGTTAGCAACTTTGTCCACCATTCGGAACACATTTGAAGTCACTTCTTTTTCGTTTTCGAAGGCTCTCGTGCAAGCGTTTCCTAAAGTGTTTTCTTTGGAGTTATATAAAATCTTCGCTCCAGCTTGATGAGCAGAACTTTCCTTATGTTTGAATATTTTCTTTCGCTGAGAGATCATCTCGTTTTTCTTCGCATCCCCATAAGATAACACAGAAATTGTAACCCACGCCTGTGTAATATTCATCCCTTGTTTGTTTCTGTCTGGTCCTAGTTTCCCAACTTCTACGCAGATTCTGCAACCAAGTTTCTTAATTTTAATCAATAACACTGGGCAACAAAAAATAATTTTTTAATGTTTCGAGCACTTTGTGAGGCAATTCCTACTAATTTTGGGTTGAGAAAAACAAATATGACAATGAAAAATGTTTATTAGCTCTAGTTTCTATGATATACACAAGGTGAAAGTATTACATATTAACGGATTGAGAGAAAAGGATACATTTTAATTGCATTTAATATAAATTTTAATACAATTTTTTAACCCGTAATTACATGTTAAGAGTTCTAAGTTGATGGAAAAATACTTTGCAGATAGTCATGTCTGAAGAGAATCATGTGGTGGCCTATTGACTTCGTCGTCTTTTTGCTTGCCTCTTGTGATGGAGTTCCGGAGAATCCCTATACAAAGACCAACAGTAATCCGCAGAAATGTCCTGATGGAATCTCTCCCCATGTTCATCACTAACAGCTCCACAACTAGGAGGGAAAAAGTCTAGGTGGGAGTGGAGAAAATGGATCTTAAGGGACATGCTGCATCCAAGGTATTTTTGCAGGAGCACTGTCACCAAATGCTTGTAGTTGTCATCTCTTTTGTTGCCTAAAAATCCATGAACAACACCCTTGAAGGCTTCCCAAGCTTCCTTTTCTTTCCCCTCCAAAACTTGGTCAAATGCAGGATCCTTTACAAGTTCTCTTATTTGTGGTCCGACAAAAATGCCTTCCTTAACTTTTGCATCACTTAATTTCGAAAATTTCTCTCTGATGTACTTAAAGGCCCCTCCTTCTCGGTTCATAGCTTTGACAAAGTTTTTCATCAAACCCAGCTTGATATGCAGGGGTGGAAGAAGAACGTCTTTTGGGTCCACAAGAGGCTTGGCAACGACATTTTTCTCGCTAGGGTGAACCAGAAATTTTGCATTAATTTGAGTAGAAACTACATGTAATTCAAAGTCACAGCAACAATATCTATGTTTATGACTTACAACCAGCTGAAGAGCATTTGTGTTTTGTTATTTGACAGGTGTGCGAACTCCCCCCCCCAAAAAAAAATTCCCCCAAATTTAAAATCTTCACTCTAAAAAATGAAATGTCACTTTATCTTCAAAACAAGAGCTAATCTATCATTTTTATGGTGATTTTTGAATTCAGCAGATGAAAATACATATAAATTCACTATTTTTAAGCCCGAAACATTTTCATTGTTGCCCAATGTAACCAGTCATGTTTTGCTCAAAATGCATCTTTTTATCCAAAGACCAACAATCAAGAATCTCATCTAATTTTTTGTCACACTCGAGGTCTCCTCAGCGTCACACACGCTTTCACTGCTTTCGTTTTCGGCTGCACTATTATTCTCGTCATCGAACTTCCAGCTTTATAATTTGAAATGCATTTATCGTTGTTCTGTTTAATTTTCTTGGATGCTGGACACCACGAAAAAGTTATTTTTCGACTCATCGCGTCTTCTAACTTGAAAAACCACGTGTACACTATGCAATACATTACAACCGTGGACAAGCTGCTAAGCGTAAACAGAACACAACTTATTACCACGTCTACCACTGCGAGGAATTGAACTATGCCTGCGAACAAGGAACATATTGGCTCAGATCCAAAGAATACTGATTTCGATTCTTTGTTCATATAACATACACATGAATTATTATTCATAAACACGAATTAACCAATAGTGAACAAGAAGATCGCTGAGCGGATAGATAGTAAAGCGGTTGTTGTTATGCGTTTATTTTTGACGCTTGCAAAAAAATGTTAACGCTACTATAACCTTTTAAAATAGAAACCAACCCGAAAAATATTAATAAAACCAT
The DNA here is from genome assembly GCA_030765045.1 of Tenodera sinensis. Taxonomy (NCBI): domain Eukaryota; kingdom Metazoa; phylum Arthropoda; class Insecta; order Mantodea; family Mantidae; genus Tenodera; species Tenodera sinensis. The sequence goes on from CM060972.1 coordinate 48,124,879, forward strand.
TCGGTACCTATAAAAGGACATTGTCTAGTTTTTAATCGGGAAAATAAGCGGTTTTTAAATTTTGTTTTCAGAAAATATTTAAGGGAACGCGTCCCTCAGCATTTCCCCACTGGTATAAGGAAGAAATCCAATGGATATTCAGAAATTTAAAACCGACGCTTAAAGACCTATACATCTTTTCACGACATCATAACATCGTGACCGTCTTTTAAAAAATCTGATGTGTTGCACTCACATGACTTTCTCTACTCTTGTACTAACCATTCTAACAAAATCTTATTCCTATATCTTCTTCGTGTTAGTTAAGATAAACATTCGTACAAATTATCTCATTGCTTATTTCCTTGTAGGTGCAAGGGGAATATTAGAATACAGAAGGCTTTGTGCGATAGTCAAATCTTTTTGACTTTTGAGATTCCGTTCTCTTTGCACGATTAACATATAAAAATGAATAACGTTGTTGCATTTCGCTAAAGTTCTAAGTTTTCCGAAACTCACACACATAACAAGGAATATCTCCGAAATGGTTCACCCTACAAGAAAATTTATTGAGACATAAATTGTGTATTTTACCAAGATCTACATTTTTTGTATAGTATGATTTGGTCTATCTCTAACGGTTTGCCAGTTATGCAAAAGTCGTCCAGAGTAAATTCGACTACAGGGGCCAGAAAATTCAAGATATACATTTCATTTGTCATAAAAATATCTCAAACATATGACATTTTAACAAAAATCGTTAGAGCCATTTTCAAGAAAATCAAAATTTTCGAGAAATGTTCCATGTAAAGGGTAGTTTAGGGTGAGGCTATTTTCTTCAAAATCTTCGTGTCGCATCCTTGAAACACATTAAACTTAAATACCAACTTTGGTTTTTAACCGACTTTTCGTTTTTGAGTTATGCTGTCCACAGACTGACAGACTGACAGACTGACAGACACACACACACGGACCTTTTTCTAAAAATGCTTTTTTTGGATTCAGGGGGCCTCAAAACATATATTTCCGGTGAAATCTCGACATCGAATTTTTGGGTGGAATACAATACTTCCCCTACTTACCAGTAGAGAAAGTAAAAATCTGATATGTTGCACTCATATGACTTTTTCTACTCTTCTACTAACCATTCTTAAAAACTCTTATTCCCACATCTTCTTCGTGTTACTTCAGATAAACATTTACAGAAGTTATCTTATTGCTTATTTACTTGTGGGTGCAAGGGGAATATTAGAATACAGTAGACTTTGAGCAGCAGTCAAATATTTTAAAGTTTTGAAATTGCGTTCCATTTTCACGCTTAACATATAAAAAATGAAAAAAGCAATGTTGCATAACACGAAAGTTGTCAGTTTTGCGAAAATGACACAAATAACATGGAATATCTCCGAAATGGTTCACTCTACAAAAACATTTATCCAGACATAAATTGTGTGTTTTAGTGAGATCTACATTTTTGTACAGTAAGATTTTATCTATCTCTTACGGTTTACGAGGTATTCAGAAGTCATCCAGAGTTGACAGGAATACATGGGCTATAGCCAGAAAATTCAAAATATACATTTAGTCATAATAATATCTTAAACATGTCCTTTTAATCGTCGTTTAGGGATGTTCAAGAAAATCAAAATTTTCGAAAAATTTTCCATGTAAAGGATGGTTTAGGGTGGAGCTATTTTTTCAAAATCTATGTGTCGTATCCTTGAAAGACATTAAATTTAAACACCACCTTTTGTTTTTAACCGACTTTTCGTTTTTGAGTTATGCTATCCACTGATGACAGACACACAGAATACACGCAGGTTTTCTAAATTTTTTCTTCCTTTCAGGGGTATTAAAACACATATTTCCGGTGAAATGTCGACATCGAATTTTTGGGTGGAGTACAATACTTCCGTCTACTTATCAGTAGAGAAAGTAAAAAGGAGTAGTTAAACAATCTGAAACATTACCCCTATAAGCATAACAAGATATAGTACCCAATTTTAAAATAAATATTTTTTCAAAAGTTGCTCAGGTATTTTTTTACAAGTGGTGGTCACAAACTTCCGCCCCCCCCCCCCTTGGTGATCTAAGTTCTGGAATAAGGCTCTGCATTGCCAGGGTTAAACTTCGTAAGAGATAAGAGAGAAAGGCTTAGTTGCCTTGCACGAAAATAAATTGATGTGCTACGCGCAAACAGTAACTAGAAAAACAAGGGACGAAATCACAATATCTTCCAACTTGCCATAACATATAGACTACTCATTTTACCCACAATAAATGTAAAATTGAATGTCGCCACTGAAGAAACAGACTATGGTGCGTGCCTTAAACTACCGAATAATACAGGTAAATATACTAACCCATGTACTGCCTTGACGAAGTCTGAGTCGGTGTGAGCTTGAGCTTCCACCTTAACTCCCATGGCCGACTCTGAAACAGAAGTGTGATATACCTAAACTATCTGTAATCAGTTTCACGGGGATGCACTGCAAACATGGAAACTCAAGTAAGGCTTAGTTCTAAAACTTTTTAATGGTTGTATTGTTTTCCAAAATATTTCTCTTTAACGTCAATATATTTCTTTATTTGATAAACCCAATGAATGATGCCGCTCTTCCTTGACATCAGAAATCAGGTCTCTGCAATGTTTCAATATTTAATGTAATGTCAAAATAGATGATCCAAAGCATTTTACCTCAACTTTGGGAAAAAAGGAACCACAAGGCCATAGATCAGGACTGTATAGTAGAGGATCCATGGTGTTGAGCTTTACTGCAATCCAGATGCTAAAGTTCGCTTTGTTGTAGACAAAGATCTGTTGCCATAATGTGAAGTTATCACCATCCTTCTAGATATTGGGTCTTGTGGCCAGCTACAATCTCAGTGGAGAATTTTCTCTCCAGTTCTTCCTCGGACGGTCAAGAAATCGCCTCGCTATTGGACGATAATGGAGCACTGCTTTAGGGATTCTAGCCATGGGCATGTGGAATTTGTGGCCAATTTTTCTGATATTGTTGCATGAAGTCTAACACAGGTTGAACCTGAAGGTCTTTCAATATATCTTCATTACGGATGTGATCCCATTTCGTATCTTACCAGTTGATCATCGACGTTCATCTGTTGTTCAGTGTGTCCTAATTTTATTCTTGGACTCCTCTGTTGTATGGGCAGTAGCATAATCTTGTTGAAACCATCCATATGAATCCTGAGGCAATATTTTGTGTAAGTCCTCTGAAATAATTCAAATATAGAGGCAACAGAAAGCCCTCTAAAATAACTATGTTAAAATATAGGCAGCGTGGGCTGATTTCTTCTGTTCATGTGATATAATGAAGGAAGAAGAAGTGATTCTGAAAGATATTATATCACGAGACATATTAATTATATATCGTAAATTAAATAATTGTGGATTTTTGTAATTCTCATAAAAAGGAACGATATCGTCAGTGATATTGAGATCTAACAATTGTAGCAAATCTAGAAAATAATATTGACTTTTCATAATTGTTGACTGTGCCTAGCGTCGATGTCCACCATTTTAGTGAGAAAGTGGTAAAAGTGTTTCATGAGAAGGCTGGCGATTTCTGAGTGTTAATAAATTGTTTAAGACAATCATAAAAATAATACTGATTCTTTCATAAATATGTATTACTCCTGTGATAACAGTAATAGACTCTTATAGCTCTCCAACTGATGCTAGGCCGAGAAGAATAAAACTTCATAAGAAGATTATTAAAATAATAAATAATCGTCCCTAATAGCATCTCAACGTTAAGCTTGAATTGGAGTAACATTTTAAAATAATGTTCCAATTCTCTTCTTCTGTCAGCTCATGATAAAATGGGGTCAAAATGTCATTTCGGTAGCGCTGCATTTTCGGTCTGCTCGTAGAATATTGAACCGATTATGCGTCTAGCGCTAACAGCACACCAGACTGCAACTCTCCGATCATAATGAGGGATTTCTTGAACGCGATGTGGATTTTCAGAGGCCCAGTACACCCTGTTATGAGTATTGACAGAACCATTGAGGCAGAACTACGCTTCGTTGGAAAAGAGCAGAAGCTGTGGATCAATTAAACCAGTCACAATAATGCATTCGTGATACTGGGTCACCTTGGTTTAAAGCATGTACACTTATACGCTTTTAGTTTTATACAAATCCTCATACATTGGAAGAACTAAACCAAAATATTAGAAATGAAGTCGGAAACATTACAGTGACGCAACTTAGTTGTGTGAATCAAAATGTATTCTCCCGATACAATGCTTGCTTGACCGAGGGTGGACGACATTTCCAACATCTTCTATAAGGTAAAAGTGTTATACATGTTTTACGCGCGGAGTTTATGTAGAAACAAAGTCGTTTGTGACACACCCAATCGCGCACATGCGGAATACCGTGCGCCCGTTAGGTTTTAAATGAAGAACCTGTATTATTGGTAAACTATCCAGAGAGGATCATCAGGATAACTTGGCCTGGGTGTAGCGGCGCACTCAAGTTCATGATTTGGCTTATTCTAAATTTGAACTAACATTTTTGGCATGTAATAATTTTCAAAAGTTACTCATTGGACGTGTTCATTAAAATCAGAAGTGTGAGAATTAGGGCGAGGAACAGTGATGTGAGATGAGAAACCAATTGGAAAGTTATACGCTATAGTAAGTCAACAGGCTAATTAACGACTTAATAATGCTGAATTGCAAATTACCAAACGCTACGAAGTAATTAGTGAAGTACAACTGGGAACTGGGTACCCTTCTTAAGGCACCCTGGTAGTAAAATTTGAATGTTCTTTATTTCTATAGGCATGAAATCAATACTTCGCACACTTACAGGGTGCTTATGTTATTAACTACCACACAAAATTTCAGCACAGCTTTGAAGGAATTGGTTATTCAAAGCGGTCCGGGTTCGATCCCAGGCGACCGCATGTGAGATTCGTGGTTGACGAAACGGTGCTGGGGCGGGTTTCCTCCGGATTCTCCGGTTTCCCCCGCCATCTCATTCCAGCGGTGCTCCATCTTCATTCCATGTATCATCAGTGTCACCACCTGCGGTGCCGTAGTAGTAAAAGCGGGCGTTACCACTGCAAAAAAAGTCATTCAACTTATTTAGAATGCTAAAGCAACTTCTTTTTCTAAACACTCCATGCACATCAAAAATTAAGATATCACAAAGTTTTATTAGTTTATAAACTCTCACCAACAAACACCATCAATCTCTGACAGGGAGAAAAATCATTACTTTTAAAGTAATTAATTTCTTCACTGTGATGGACTTGAAAGTATGTTTTTTTTTTTTTTTAATTTGTCGTGCATTTCATCCTTAAAAGCTAAACAAACTTTAAGATTTTGAAACCAAAGCCTGAAGTTGGATTTATATACATGGAGCACATGCTGGAAGAATTCTAGGAACATAGTACAACATGTAATGTGCGTGGGGCAGATAGAGTATTAATACGTGTAAGGTCAAGAAAACAAATTTTTCCACACACATGAATTGTGATCATGAATGAGACACACCATCCCGCTATTGTCTAACAGTCTTTCTCCTCAGATTCATAGCTTAAGGCACTTCTTCCTGTTGAATTTGGTTGTTTTTAGCTCCTTTTGGCCCATATTTTATTCATACACTGTCGAAAATGTAAGGAAAAAAAAGGCATTTAAACGTATCGCACATGGCATTTAAAGCCTATGCTAGACCTTTCAAAATGGCGAATGTAAATAATTTTACTGCCAATCTATTAGTGAAGGTATGGCGAACATATACATAACCTAAAATCCTCAGTTTGATAAATGTTGGGTTATTTTTGAGTTACAGGGTCCCTTAAAAGTAACTTCATTAATTTGCATTAAGTCCTTCGTATTAGAACGAAGGAAGAACTAGAAGAACAAGAAGTAAGTAATCAAGGCAAAGAGAACATAAATTGATTATAATCTATATACTATTATATATCTGCAAGTCCACTCTGCTATTCTAATCGTAGTTTTTATATTTACGTAAACCTTCGTTATGATTTCCTTTCATAGAGTAAGAGGTAAGTTGAAACCATTATCACTTTTGAGTGTCGATTTGATAAGAAGTAAATAATAGTAAAGTTAAATGGGCCCAGAATTAATACATATCTTATTTACGGAGAATTTTCTGGGTATGAAAACAAATATGAAATTTACCTTAGTTACAATACCGCAATGTAGCCTGTGAATCTCGTATAGCTGTATTACGAAATAATATTACAATATTAAAATAAGGGCAATCTACTTACCACATATTACGTCCAATGCAAAGAGATTCATATAAGGAAAGATATCAAAGTCAGGACAACCTTGATGCTTAGAGAGTTTCTCAATCAGCACGTCGAGGTTTGAATTAAAAATGTCCACGAACTTTGCAAGAATTTGTCCATGAAATGTGGGCGCTATAATCTTCCGATGCTTCTTCCATATCTCACCTGTGAACAGAAGTTTACTTGATATTGCAACGCTGTTCAAACAAAAAGGTAAATAGCAATAAGTAACTTAACAAAGGAACAAGATGACTTATTGCAGAAGATGTGTTACTCATAAGGCACATGTAACTGAGTCATTAACTAAGTCATTTGTTGCAATAAATGTGTCTGCTGAGAAATTTGTCAACTGCCCTTATATTTAGTTCCGTAATGCTGGTTGGGAATCTTAGGCTATCACAAAGGAAACAACCACTTGCTGAAACCATTGGGATGACCCGTATACGTAACACTACTTGCTGTAGAGTACACATGCGTAATACACTGAATTACAACTGAGCTCGTTACGCATGTATCGTCAAAAACCATGGGATATTAAGATTGGAAGTAGCTGAAGTAAACTGCAAAACAATTTTCACAGTAAAAGTGTCAATATCACTTTAGTATTATATGGAGTAAAAGGATCGTCATCATCTACTACAAGATAGGCCAAGCTGGCTTGCTTCGGCTCAGAAAAGATCATCTGTCCTGCGATGTTTAGGTCCTCCAACACTACGGTTCCCTTCAGGTTTTTATCCTGCAACTATTTCTTATTTGACATCCGTGTTATGTGATCTGCCCAATTGTGTTTATATGTAGATATTTTACTATTTAAGTTATATATTTTTAGCTGTTCTCTATTTGTGTCATTTCTCATGTGATCTAAATGGGTACTTCCAGCAATGCTTCTTAAAAACTTAATTAACTAATGGCCAGCAATACTTACTGATAAGAATGTTTAAGATGATGGGGCCTAATCATCAGATAGTTGTCGCTTAGTGTAACACCATGAACGCAATCCGTCCATAACGCACGATGTATAAATGAAAAATATTTTAAATGTGTTGGTTAGTTGTTTCCAGATTTTGTTCTATTTGCAGTACATGGGAATCAAATAAGCTTTTTAACAACTACGAATAAACCAAGCAAACAAAATTTGGCCGACTCCATCGAAACTGTTACATGATGATCAACTGCAGTTATTGTCTAAAGAGTGAATTTCATTGAAGGAAGGTTCCCTATAGCTATTTCAGCTCCAGATTTTGTCCATGGGATGTGTAGAGTGGAAGTACGAAAATAAGCAATGTGTAACTTCAGGGGTGGTTTTGGATGCTAGCAAATGGGGGTTAGTATCTCTCCTACTTCCGTGAAGCAAACAGCACTAAGCACAGCGCCCGCTTGCATTATCAGCAGTGTCTTGTATATTTCAAGGAAGGAAAGAGAAGCGTTATCCCCACCATCAGTATGCTTGACATCACTTGCAGACGTCCTAGCAAGGCCACTCGCCACTTCTAAATACCACCCCAACGTTCACCACAGTTGCATGTCCCAGCCACAAACCAATTGGAAGCTACAGGTATACAAGTAGAGACCACCGGAGGACCACTACACTTATACTCAGTGTACGCACCATCGACCTGCCCATTACTGGAAACTGAGCTGGACGCCCTGTTTGCCTCCACGATTGCTACGGTTGCTGCGGGAGATTTCAACGTCAAGTACTCCAACTGCAACTCTTACATCATCAACCATCAACACCGCAAACTTTACAACTTCATTGAATCGCGAATATTTCAGCCCAGGCTTCAAATCAGGCCACCGTACAATATGGAGACAGACAACCACCATAATAACTGGACCTAGCGCTAATTAGCAAAGTGCGGCGCACCTCACACTGGTTCAGTACCAGCGCTCTTCTCGGGTGATCCGAGAATTTACAAAACTGATAGAGGAGATACAACCTCCCCTGCAACAGTGCAATGACCCAGAGGACATTGACAACCTAAGGGATGCCATTACCAACTACAGCTGCTGTGACAAGAGTGTCTCTAAAACCAGAACACTGTAAGTTTAACATGGACACATTACCGCAGACCATCCGCGACATAATGCACATTCACTCAGTAGTACAGGAGGCACAGACCAATCTCAAACTGCCGAAGGATAGAACGCTGTAGGTACCCACTTCCACAGCAGAAGTGCAAGACCGCATAAGGTTTCTCGGACCTTACAAATCACCCAAATTTGACAACCTGGCCAATGCGACTCTAAAGGCACACCGGCTCTTTGACTACAATCACCCACAAATCTTTTCAACGCCATCCTCCACGACGGTTACTTCCCTAAGGCTTGGAAGCGTGCGAACGTAATAACTATATGTAAACCAGGAAAAGGTGGCACCATGCCTGAGAGCTACAGACCTATTAGCTTGCTCTCCACCACCAGTAAGTTAAAGGAGATGATCTTTCAAACAAGGTTACGAGCCACCCTATAGCAGCACAACGTGGTGAGGCCACAGCAGTTTGGTTTTTGGGCACAACACTCCACACAGCATCACCTACTTCGGCTGGTTGATGAAGCATACACAGCTTTCAACAGGTGACACTTCGTCTCAGCACTCTTGCTGAACATCACCAGTGCCTTCGACAGTGTGTGACATGAGGGCTTAACTTGCAGGTTAATATCGTACCATACCAAACCCCTCCGTATTTGGCCCATCTGATATACTCCTACCTATATCATAAAACCTCCTTATCCCACGATGAAGAACTTCCAGACCATGTACTATCAGAGTTGGCGTCCCCCAGGGTAACGTCCACGGTCTCACACTCTTCCCTCTATACATAAATACCCTGCTTTCAGTGCCACAATGCTCGCTGTATTTGTTTGCTAACGATAAGGTAGTCACCTCCTCATCAACTCAACACCGCACGGCTGCCCGCAGAATCCAGCACTATGTCGACCTCTTCACTACCTGGTTCCAACGGTGGCACCTCCGTGTCCATCTGCAAAAGAGCCGGCCTTTCCCAGACGTTAAATATCTCGGTGTGCAGGTGAATATGGATGGGTATGCTGTATCCTCTGTACAACAGGTGCTCAGTGATGTCATTACCAACTAAACTCTTCCCCTACAGGTAAGAGCTACATTGTAACATCATATATGTCTGCGACACACATACCGCCTTGAAGTTCTCCAGAATAACTAAGACTCATTCTGGTACATACCAACTATGCAATCCGTCCTGACCTTAAGATTCCATCCTTAAAATACTACATCCGCTACCATGCACGTACCTTCTACCAAAACCTTCCCAACAACTTCAGTGCTCTGATTGGCGATCTAGGCGGGTATGATCTACACTCTGGCGAAAAAAATATAAACGACCAATGATTCTAGGTCAATAGACTAAACCACAACAGACCATGACCCAAACACATTCAGACATTACGACAAAAGACACCCAAAGTTGAGGGCACCTCCCATGGTGGAAGGATAACCCCTCAACGACTTCACTTGAGAAACAACTCTACAACTAAATTTTAACGCAACTAGCATCCCCAGACAAAACGCTTCATGGCCAAAAGAGGGCATCGCCCTGATTTGCCAACAGACAGAGGGCGGCAAAAGCAACCCTCCGATGTCAAGTCGTCACCTGCTGTACGACTAAGACATACCTCTCTACTCTTCTAACATGGTTAGTCCAATGCGCACATTGTGACCAATGCTCGGCACTAGTATTTTTTTTTTTTTTTTTTTTTTTTTTGGTGGATCACAATAACTTCTACTTCAGTTTGGCGAGAAAAAGTGCTGCCAATCTTGGCTGCTGCTTGGCTTGTTTTAGTGACATCAGATGCAATCTCAGACTACGCATTCTATAGACAAGATAACGGCCATAAACTGACTGGAAATCAAGGCACGTACAAATCGTTGTTAGATTGCAGTGTGAATAGTCATCTTCGCTATGCGATACAACTCTTTCCTATCTTAGCTGTTCTTAAATTTGCAGAACTACTTTGTCACCAAAACAGCAAATACAACCAGTCTAAACGGCCATTTACGAACTACTCACAGAAAAGATGATGGAATTACGTACCTTTGCTTACCACCAGCCCTTGACCCATACATGGCTCGGCAAACCTGTATATGGAACTCTTGTTGATATGCTTATTGTTACCCAGGAGGAGCTGCAAATAAATAGAATAGAATTTAATTGAAAACGAATTTGGTACCATCTTGAAGCTAATATTTTACTTAATACCTTAAGCCGACGCATAGGAAACTCTTGGAAGTTAGGGAATTTATTGCATGGAATAGAATTAATATGCGCAGGAGAAACGAAAATAAATAAATGGGCTGAAATGTAGTATATGCACTTAAATGTTTATTAATTACTTAAATTTTTACAGATATTCTTGGTAATTTCTGATAAATTTCGTTATCATTGGGTTTAACAATATATAGCTAGATAAAGCTTAGGAGGTTTATAAGAGAATCGAGGAAAAGGTCTGGTAATACGAGGCAAGCACGGTATTTCATGTTTACGAGAATGATATGCACTTACACATTGCGTAAAATTTGGCGACTGGTTGTCACCATGTAAGTTGCTTCACACTGGTCCCAAAACGGCTGCATTGAAAATACTCTTGTTCCCCAACCAACTTTATTTTCAACTAAATTTCAAATCGATGAAGAAACAGTTGATTATATCTAATACATTTCTTGGCACCAAAGAAGTTTGACTTGGTGACCAATAAGGAAGCATTCCCTTACGATTGCTTCATATCGCGGGATGACTTGAGAGACATACTTATTGCGGAGGGACCGTCCTTCAGTAAATTAAATGAGAGGAAATTAGTGACGATGATTACAAACATCTTAATCTCTAATGTCTTTTATCTCAGCATCTCTTTGAAACCATGATACAAAATTCTAAGGTCACACAGGGTCCATCCTTTACATTGTTATACCTCTACGGAACTTACATAGGATTGTGTACAACGGAGTTGAGGTGGAATTGATACAGCATGGTGATCAAGTTCCCATAGCAGGGTTGCCAACCCGTACGATAACTATGCAGGCATACGATAATTTGAATGTTTGTACTCATAGCTGTCAACACGTACGACAGTTATTGGGTGGACGATAATTTGAATGTATAATAGTTCGATGCCGGCGAAATACAATTTTCACTTGTTTGCCACACCAGCGAAATGAAACTAATTGTAAATGCGACACCACTTTTGTCCTCATGGCCTGTCTCCCCCCTCTAAGGCAACCCTTTCATATCCTAGTAACCCTTCTACTTTATTGCCATTGTGCCCAGATGTGGCAATCTCAATGAAGAAGGCACTGTTTAAAAAATTGATGACCAATGGAGAAAACTCGGAAAAGTGATATTCCTGTGAAGATGCCTGAACCTGACAGTTTCTGGAGTGCTGTTCCACCTTGGTGGAAATATTGATTCCAAAGAATGGAGTTTGCATTATAAGTGATTTTGTCGCCCCGCAGAAACACTTCTTGTGAAATACATTTCTCTAAACTGGGTATAATAAATGGACTTATTCTATCGTCTCAGTATATAAAAGAATGTGGTGGGTCCGAAAATCTGCGAATCACCGAGAATATGTTAAAGTTTAACTCAAAAACAAGTTTCTGTAATGCTGCAAAAGTTAAGGAAGATGATGAACTTTCAGATGCATAGTACGGGAAACATAAGTGCTAAAGTTGTAATATTAATTGAGGTCATGAATCTTGTAAGTGGATACCATAAGCATCAATATTATTATATTGGTGATATATTTATTGTTGTAGCATTTGGTTTATGGTCTGCGATAATTTTGAGTAGCCGATACAATAGTTTTGCTTTTAAAGATTGGCAACACTGTCCCATAGTGTAATCTGAAATAAGGCCATCTTTACCTTCCAAATGTATTACCTGAACATGATATGATATGTGAGTTTAAGGGCGCTGAACTTCTAGGTCATCACCACCCTTATAAAATTCATGGCAATAGCCAGATATAAACTTTAATAAAAATACAATTACTAGTACCAAAGAAAATATACACATAAACGTAAAAAACAGTTGCAATAGTCGGATATAAACAAGGCAATAAATATATCAAAAGGTATAAACAAATATCTAAAATTTTAAATCCTCAAATTGATATTACAATCCGCCAAAAACTCAAAAACTCTATCAACCGCTGTTTTTTTGTGCGCTAAGACCTCTGCAAGTCTGTCAGCAGCTGCAGAGAGTCTCAAAGGTGCGCCAGAGAGCAACACACTAGCAGCACGTGACTGACTATAATATAACACTCGTGGAGAAACTTAATCTAAAAATTTTGGGATGGAGAAAGAAATGTGTAAATAACAGGAATAGGGGTTCAATCTACTACTGGCCTCAAACACTGAGAAAAGAGGAGAGGCGCTTATCCTGGCAACTTTAAGCTGAATACAAAAGTGTCCACCAAAATATATCTAATAAACACAAAACGGATGGTTAACTCAGATTACCTTAGGTTAGACTTAGGAAGACTATAAGTCATTCTGAAAATATTACCGTTAGTACATACAAAACATTGCAAAAGTTTCCGAGAATGTTATTAAAAGTATATATGCAAGACTGTCATAGTTGGCAAAATGTCGAAGAGAAATACTTTATCACTGGCTAACCATCTTCTAGAGTTGGTTCCAAAGACTTGATAAAAGAGGAGAGAAGTATCAAAAGTGTAAAAATAGTTCTTTTAGAACACGACGTTAAGTTAGCTTAGGTTAGTTAGTCAGATTACGTTAGGTGTGACTGGGTTTGTTATATGTGACTCAAAGACTGTAGGACGTATCGTCTACAGTTTTGCTGCATGCCTTACCTCAATTGAGTGTGGATCTGACAGAAATATTCCCAACTTAGGTCCAATCCAAACACGAGCGACTGGTCCATACTTCTTCATAAGCCAGTTCATATACTGCAACATTGCTTAGAAAAAAATAAAACTTCAGTGATTCTAAAGGTGATTAGTATAGATCTCACATCACTCATGTATTTCAAATTAAAACAGATATGTATGCACACAAATTGAGGAATATGCTGTTTATAAACGTTTTAAATGAGATCAGAAAAGTGAAATAATGGTTATAACCACTTAAACGTGTGTGAAGATTTAAAACACATAAAACAGGGCAAACAATTTCCCTGTAAATGAAAATACAACCAAAGCTTTTCACATAAAATGAGATTCCTACTCAATTATGTACCTTCATTTAGTAAGCTGTTGCCTATTTTTACAGTTTACCACTTGTACAGTTATATAAAATGAATTAACTATGAGAACGACTTCGTTGATTATCCACAGATCAATATATACATTTTGTTTTAATTCTTCCAGGATGTGTGGGTTTGTCTTGTACACTTTGTTTTGTTACCTCAGAGATAGAAAGAGATTGAAATCGCTTATTGGTGCTCTGAGAAGCCTTTCTACGTTAATGGTACACATACGTCAATTTTTTTCGCCATGAAGGGAGAGTTCATGAACAATATTAGGTTCTAACGTATAGGGCCAATATGTTTTTCAGAGTCAACGTTGAGGCCCGTACATGCGTGAATACAATTCCCCCGCCCCCTTTTTTTAGAGAATTAACAGCCAGGGAGCGTGATTTCTCCTGTTTTAAATAAGATTCTACAACAGCTCAGACGGCCAAGCTTTCGATGACAATAATTAAAAGTTCCATCCTGAACCGATAGAACTATTAGTAGAGATTTGTGTGACCCTCAGTCCTCCGATCTACCCCCCCCCCCCCCCCCCGCCCCGCAACTTCTATCTCTGGGTACCTTAAAACACAAAGTATACAAGACATTCCAAACATCCTGGAACAAGTAGGCACTTCAACGCATCTGTGTGAAGGGCAACTTGAACATTAATCACAATCGGTGGGGTTGCCGCAGACGTTTCAAGCAGGATGGTAGACAGGGGGCACTGTGCAAAAACGTTACCAAGGATCGTGCCACCTCTGGAAGTGATACCATGGCGAAAATTACTACATCCACAGGCTTCCCCGAGCAAAGATGCTGGTGGTACTTCAGGATTGTCTGCCCAATTACAACGGTGCTGATCGGGACGAGCGGTGCTGAGGAGAGAGCAGTGTGACACCCTGCGCGGTGCATCACAAAGGACAGTCGGAGTTAAGCCACTTCACACCGCTTAGCAGGCCGACGAGTAAACAAAGGCGCTCAACGTCAGGCTGCATCGCGCAATTGTTTGTGTACGTGACTAACAGCAATGAGCGCGGCGCTTAACAAAGGATTGCTAGAAACTTCTAAACGTATCCGGTGAGCGGTGTGTATATAAAAGTTGTGACGTCATCCCCATTATACAAAGAGGCAAAGAGGAGAGAATGCAGATCAACGTATGTTTCTCTAACTCGTATATAGTAGGTTAAAAGAAATTATCCTGCATCCTTATGATCGGCACTGAGATTCCACAGAAAATGCAGGTTTTGAGATCTCCTGAAAACAAAAAAGCATTGTTACAAAAAGGTTTGTTTGAGTGTGTCAGAGAGAGAGAGAGAGAGAGAGAGAGAGAGAGAGAGAGAGAGAGAGCCGCACAACTCAAAAACCAAAGTGAGCCAAACTTAAACATTTTAAGGAAATTACAGGAAGATTGTCAAGAAAATCTCCCAGCCTAGAAAACCTTTCGGAAGATTTATTCTCAAAAATCACCAACAATTTTGATCAAGCTACTATACGTTTAAAATATTTTCCTGAGAAATGAAGTGTGGATTTTGAGATTCCTGGGAATATCCTCTGTAGTCCTTCATTTTCTTGATTACTTTGCCTAAATGAAAAGCCGTAAGAAGTAGGCAAAGTCCCATTTCGCAAAAGTGCAGATTTTTATCAAAGGCTAGTGTATGTCAAATGCATTTTTTGTGTGTGGTTAACGTTCTTTTAACTTTCTTTTTGGATATTTCTTGTTATTTTGATTTTTCAAATAGTTGAAAAGTTGTGAGATAGAAGAGTCCTGGTCATGTAAAAAGAATGGTAAGTCAAAGAGCGACCATTTCTTAAATGATTTTAGTACCACTTGAGTGTATGTATTCTCCTGTTCCCAATGTACCTATAAGAAAAATGGAATAAATGTATTTCTGCAAACATTTGCCTATCATTAAGTACATAAGTAATAAGCACTTTTAACAGTTTCTACAAGTGTGACTATAGAAAGTCATGCGAGTACACACATCAGGGTTTTTTTTTTATTCTTTGTGGTCCGTGCCAGTTAAGCCAAATTTATTCGAATAAAAAACACATTTAGACATTTCGGATCATATTGACTGCCATACCTATATTAAGCTAATCACTTTGAAGCCTTTTATATGTGAACTTTGTGGTTTACTGTGGCCACTATACCAAAACATCAAAAACTGAAGCTATACAGGTCTAAAATTTAATGAATACGTATAAATTGTTTTCATTAATTTTTTGTGTAATTTACAGCGTGATTCACCAATGGCTTATGTGGCCACATTACTTCATTTTCGCTAAAAACTGTTCCAAGAGGTGCGGCTGGTCGTCCTAAAGGTCTCACACAGATTGCCTCGGCTGAGATCTTATCTCGTGGGTGTTGAAGAAATAATAACCACAGTTATTATTGTGAAACCTTTTTTATTCCAGTCCACAGTAAATGCTACTCTTCCTACCATATACCCTTTGTTATCGACTTCGTCACTGACTTTTCCTCGCGGTACTGGACGGCGCTGATACTAATGTTGCAGGGGTGTTGTAATAATGTCGGAGTGTGTTGTAGAGCTCTCGGTGTGTGTTGTAGGACTCGCGGGGTGTATTACAGGACTGCGCTCGGGGTGTATTGTATGACTGGGTGTATCACAGGACTGGGCTGTATCACAGGACTGGGGGTATTACGTGACTGGGGTCGGGATGTACTACGTGACAGGGGGTATTACGTGACTGGGGTCGGGATGTACTACGTGACTGGGGTTTTAAAATGCGTGTTCGCCGTTTTATAACTTTCCCATTTCCCCTGACTATACCCTTACCTTCTGTCCACGCAGTTTGCAGTGATTGGTGGAAATTCATATTGTACGCGCGGCTTCCGAATTTCCACCTATAGGCATGCCTGATTGTGGCGGGAGTTCCAGAAGGGGATTCCGCCTCACTGCACATGGCGTCCCTATTAGCCTAACAAAAGGCACAAAAGGATTTTTCGTCCTTTGTTCAGCATTGTCTGCGTCGTCACCTTAATGATGGCTTTACCCTGAGTTGGAGCAAATTCTAGCTGATACACGCCTCTACCTGCCACACGGAATGATCGGTTGGCGAATATTTTGTTTAAGAATTTGCTTTAGCAATTGATTTGATTTATCCCGCTACAAATGCCCCGCTATGAAGAAATCAGTTACCACCATCGGTAGGAATTGATTTGTTCAGAGCTCGTCTCCCACTGAACTTTAAAAATTTTCTTTCCTTTCTCTTTTTACATTTTCCGGGTTGTCGGCGAGTCAGTGTTTTTTTTTTATCATACGACGACGCAATGGGTATATAGTTCGATACTTGAGTATTCCCTTTTTTTTTACATATTTTACATACTGAACATATTATACAGGTTACCCTTTTGAATGACACCTTTTGAATACACATATACACATACATAAATAGCCCTTCGAATTTTACATCTTTCATGTGACATATACTCGCGTGGAATACACATATATAAATAACAGATTACCCTTTTGAATGACATATTTTGAATACACATATACACATACATAAATAGCCCTTCGAATTTTTACGTATTTCATGTGAAACATACTTACATGGAATACACACATATATAAATAACAGATTACCCTTTTGAATGACATATTTTGAATACACATATACACATACATAAATAGCTCTTCGAATTTTACGTATTTCATGTGAAACACACTTACATGGAATACACACATATATAAATAGTCATTTGAATTTTATACATACTTTACATGAATGACCTGTACAATTGGCGTACATATTTCATACGAAAGTGACCTGGTTTGTTTTTTTTAAACTATCACTTCCTTGACACTTTTACTTCGGTTCACATCTTTAGGTCTTTTCACACGGCATTGGCTACATGTCCTTGGTATTTGAAGATTTCGGAAATTAAGGTCTGTGTGAACCAACTGTGTGTTAATATATGAATTACCGTTATCACGTCACCAGAGTTGTCATTCATTTATTCTTATTGCTGGCAATATTTCAGTATACTAGTTCTGACGAAAGTAGGCAATTCTATTATTACAATTCATTTTGAATTCCTTTCGCCAAACAGCCTATCTGAGAGGCCTCGCTTTCCAGTGTCACGTGATTGCGTCATATTTACAGGATCTACTATTTACAATTTACTAATTACTACGTTTAATGCAATCTTCCACCTTACCCGTGAGGTATAAATTTTGTTTAAGATTATTTACTTAGTGCATTTCCTTGCTCCACATGCGATTTGGTTTTTATTTTCTATTCCCTGAAGGGTCTTAGCAGTGAAAGGTGGTAACGGCCCAGGTTCTTATGACTTTTTATTTTCCTTATTTAAAATGCAAGTGGCCAAACTGGTTCACGATCTCACACGGGTTGGAGATTATCGCATTTATTTTATTCAGTGTGTGTGTCGTCTTACTAGCACTTTTACTTTCATTCAACGCCGGGATATTTTTGGCTACTGGGCATATCCTTCCCAATAAACTGGTTTCCAGGTCAAATTCCTCGTATTCCGGCTGTCCGCTAATTGCCTGTACATTACCGTCTGCCCATTCATTTCGAGCTCGTATTTCCTGCACTCGCATGCTATACTGTTTAAACACCTGTTCCTCGAACGGATTTTTGCGAGAATAACTTTCACTTTCGTGTTTACCATTATCATCATCATCATCATCATCATCATCATCATCATCATCATCATCATCATCAACTATCCATAGCTCTTCATTTCCCCTTTCGTACTCGTTATTCCCATCGGATTTATTCTTCATGGATATTCTTTCTACAAAGAATTCTGCATTTTGTATATTTTCTCCGTCTCCGAAACTCTCTTTATCATCTCTTGTCATTTGCGTGAATGGAACTGAAAAGCTCTTTTCTTGGGCGGTGATCTGCATCCTTTGATGTCCGAAGTCTATGTTTGCCCGCGTGGCCATTAAGAAATCTGACCCGATAATTAATTCCGTCGACAACCTTGGCACAATTAGCGCAATAATATCCAACTTCACCCCTTTAATTTCGGTCTCTATCAATACATGTTGAGTTATTCTCGTTTTGCTTCTACCGATGGCCAATACACAGTATACATTAGAGACAGGTAGTGTTTGTAGTTTCAGCCCACGCGATTTCAAATTGTTAAATAATTCCTGACTGCAGACTGTCACATTAGACCCGGTATCCACTATTGCGTGACAATCCATTCCTCCTATCGTAACTGCGATCCTAGGCGCCTCCACAATGTCACACATTCTATTTTTAGTTAAATTGCTTTTAGCTTCGGGATGCTCTGCGCTGTCCTTATTGTCATTTGATAGACCCATATCATTCTCCTTTTCATTTCTGTTAATTTCATCATCATTCGGGGCGCATATCGGAGAATTTATGTCCCCGTTTATTAGTTTAAAGAACCCCGGTCAGCTTCTTGGGTACATTTTACGGGAACCTTGAATCTTACATCCTGGGATGGACCTGTACTGTGCCATTGTGCCCTTTCCCTCGAGGTCAACGGACTTTCACTCTCATATCGTCGGTCTGGTTGGTAGGCGTTGCCTGCGTCTGGACGAACGTCGTTCCGTCGGTTCTGCCATCTTGTTGGTTGCCTGTCATTGTTATGGTTCCACCGATAACGCATGAAATGCATTCTCCCCTCATTGGTGTGGTTCACTTGGGCATGGTGGTTCGGACCGTCGTATCGGCGATTTCCTCCGCCGAACGGATGTCGGGGCCTTTCGTCATGGCGCCGGTCACCTGTATTGTAGGGCTGGTGTCGTCTGTTCGGGTAATTGGGGGCAGTTCGTGCCCCGCTCCCACTGAGATGCTGCCTCTGAGTGTTAGGTGCGCGCCCTGTTCTCTCCCCTTGGAAGGCGGTTAGCAACTCAATCGCGTCATTGAGGTGGCGGAGTTTGGCAACAATTAAATGATTTCTAATGTGCTCGGGGAAGTGCGACGCCATGAGGGTTATAAATTCCTCCTCTCTGATTGGTGGGTCTAATAGCTTGGCCTCTTGTGCAAGCTTAAGGAAATAGTCCACCATACTCTCCCCACTATGACTATTATATCTGCCACTGTTTACCCTTATTCTTACGTTACACTGTTTCTGGGTGCTCCAGTATCTGGCAAGGAAGGCCATTTTAAATTGCTCATAAGGGACTCGGTCGCCCAGTGTGAGCCTAAACCAATTCAGGCATTTCCCCACTAAACCCTTTTTAATGACCATTAACTTGAACTGGTCGGGGACAGACTTCATCTCAAAATATGTTTCTAGGTCTAAAATATATTGTTGGGCGTTGTCATGGGCGTCATCAAACGATGGGATAGCTATCTCGTTTAAAAACTGAAAACGCATGTTTTGCATGTAGTTTGCACTTTCATACCGAACATTTATATCGCTCTCACGTGGCACTGTTAGCGGCGTCCCTCTTACATTGCTATGGCTGTTATTTGATTCTGCACGTGAGATGGCCGTGCGTACGCTTTTGTGAACGGGTTCCTCCATTACAGAGGCCCGCTGTATTTGCGTCCTCATATCAGCAATGTCACGTGCAGTTTCAGTTATCTTGTCACTATGGGAGCTCTGGGCTTCGGACATTTGCGCCAGCGTTTCCGCCATATTGCTTTTTACTGACTCTATTTCCCTAACCATGTCATTCCTGATTAATTCTAGATCTTTATCTATCTTGTTCTCCATTAATATGCAATTTCTCCTCAGCCCATCACTCACGTATTTTCTTATATCTAGGTTATCTAATTGAAGAGCTTCCACTTTCTCTGTTAAATGTTCTATTTCTGCCTGCGTACCTTTTAGTTCAGCCCTGATTAAGAGGAAATCTTCCTGCATCTGATTTTGACCTATTCTAATGTCCTCCAGTACCTCCTGTTGCTGCGCTAATTTATTTTGTATCTTTACGTCTAATTCCCTATTGCTATTTTCTATTTCCCTCTTAATTTCTTTATTACTATTCGATATTTCCTCTCTATTGGCCTGCAGTTCCCCTTTAAGTCCATTAATATTTTCAGCTAATTGCCTAAGCAGTCCCGCTACATCTACCTGACTTGGGTTGTTCCTTTCACTTTCATACATAATGGGCCCTTCTGCGGACATCTGATTCTCGCATTCCATACTAATGGGTTTCCCGTAATTCTTCCCGCTTCTCAAAGTCATAAAAAATCATAAACTGTTTAACTCTACCCTATCCGCTGTTTATTTTAAATCCCTCTTATGGAAGCCCTTCGTATTTAATTCTATATTTACAATCTTTTTTAACCCTGTAAGAAAATATCTAGATGCAATTTTCCTACACACTTTCACTTAAAGTTTTTATTTTTTTTTTTTTTGACTTACTGTGGCACCTTCTGCAAGTTCTGGAGGTTCTGGACGTTCTGGAAGCTCTGGAAGTTCTGAACGTTCTCGCTTCTGTTGTGTGGTGTGTTCCTGATGTGGTGTCTTCCTTCACGCTTGTTGGCGTTGGTGTCCGTAGCTGCTGGTTGTGGTTCTTTCGAGCCCCACGTTGAATGGCGTCATTTGCGGCTGGTCGTCCTAAAGGTCTCACACAGATTGCCTCGGCTGAGATCTTATCTCGTGGGTGTTGAAGAAATAATAACCACAGTTATTATTGTGAAACCTTTTTTATTCCAGTCCACAGTAAATGCTACTCTTCCTACCATATACCCTTTGTTATCGACTTCGTCACTGACTTTTCCTCGCGGTACTGGACGGCGCTGATACTAATGTTGCAGGGGTGTTGTAATAATGTCGGAGTGTGTTGTAGAGCTCTCGGTGTGTGTTGTAGGACTCGCGGGGTGTATTACAGGACTGCGCTCGGGGTGTATTGTATGACTGGGTGTATCACAGGACTGGGCTGTATCACAGGACTGGGGGTATTACGTGACTGGGGTCGGGATGTACTACGTGACTGGGGGTATTACGTGACTGGGGTCGGGATGTACTACGTGACTGGGGTTTTAAAATGCGTGTTCGCCGTTTTATAACTTTCCCATTTCCCCTGACTATACCCTTACCTTCTGTCCACGCAGTTTGCAGTGATTGGTGGAAATTCATATTGTACGCGCGGCTTCCGAATTTCCACCTATAGGCATGCCTGATTGTGGCGGGAGTTCCAGAAGGGGATTCCGCCTCACTGCACATGGCGTCCCTATTAGCCTAACAAAAGGCACAAAAGGATTTTTCGTCCTTTGTTCAGCATTGTCTGCGTCGTCACCTTAATGATGGCTTTATCCTGAGTTGGAGCAAATTCTAGCTGATACACGCCTCTACCTGCCACACGGAATGATCGGTTGGCGAATATTTTGTTTAAGAATTTGCTTTAGCAATTGATTTGATTTATCCCGCTACAGAGGCCATACGGGCTATAATGTGATCCACAACTAAAGGTTTACCGTGTCCCATAAAACAAATTTTGACAGCAACTCGGAGAATAATATGAAAATAAGTCCATAATAATTATTTTCAATTACAAATCCTATCAATTTCCATTTAGAAGTGAAAGGATGTTCATCACTAAAGCAGTCAATACAAAGGAAAATAGTGCAAGCAAAGCATTTTATTGTGCCCCTTTTCATTTTTTTGCAGCACCTTCTCTGGTTTCTGAAGCTTTCGACTGTAGGAACCACTGTAGCTGCACCTGGTAGTTCTTGCCAGTC
This sequence comes from Tenodera sinensis, assembly GCA_030765045.1. Taxonomy (NCBI): domain Eukaryota; kingdom Metazoa; phylum Arthropoda; class Insecta; order Mantodea; family Mantidae; genus Tenodera; species Tenodera sinensis. The sequence goes on from CM060972.1 coordinate 48,147,040, forward strand.
CCATGCTATGAGACTCCTTCACTGAGAAAATTCTAAAAACATACGGTGAGTTTATAAAGAAAACAAAAGAAAAAGGGATCAGAAAAGGAAGAGCGGCCAAGGGAAGAAGCGGCAGACGGAGCTAAGGTGATTAACAGCCTAAAATCTTCATGTGGCATCGTTGGAAGAGGTTAAACTTCAATACCAACTTTGGTGCTTAACTATGTTCTCGTTTCTTATTTTTACTGTTTACAGAGAGACAGCCAGTCATATAAACAGATAAATACAGAGAGGCACAGAGTGGAAAATGCGTTTTTCTATAGCGCGTCTCACCCTTAAAAGACAGTACACGTTAAATGGAGCGCAGTGTTGCAACATGTACTAGTTGCGAATCTTTCTCCGCGAGCGACTCGAGGTGGCCTGAGTCCTGTACTTAGTCCTTCAATTGCTCCTTGACGAGATGGGCACTTTTAACTTTGGTATCCCTCCACGCCTTTGTTACTGTATGACCTAAATTTACAAATGACTCGTCTGTATAAACAATTGATTTCCCCTGGTCCCTAAACCTTTTACGTCTTTTAGATATTTATGTCGCCATCTGCTGATATCGATATCGTCTCTTTCTATTAATATGCACTTGTTACCCTTTCTTTCATATTCGAACCCCAAATCAGAGTGGCCCTTGAGAAATTTGGTAGGGTCTCATCACTGTTGAACTGTGACAAAATTATATTCAGCGTGAGTGGAATATTTGCAAACAGTAAAGAATGAACAATTCGCCGCACTCCACCTTTCACTATTCAATCATATTGCGTTAACCTAGCTTTCTTTTTCGATGGCGTTCTTAGAGGTCCTTTCATTAGTTCCTTTTTAATCATACACACTACTGCTTCTGAACACCCGATAGCCTTAGCTGTTTCTTTTACCGCCTTACTTACACGCATTTTACTTAAGAAAATAATCTAACATTCATAATTATTTGGCGTTCCTTACTTCTTTATTTACCAACATATCGTCCCTTCCTAGCTTCACCCTCCATAACTACAAATATTTACAAAAATATTAAACAAATAACGCAATAACAGCTCACAGTTACACACACGGCTTCTTTCGAACTAATGCTAGTGCTGCTCCTTATACTATCTTCTGTGTCAGGCCTGACGCTGAATAGATGAATACCTTTTGTTTGCCTTACTGGATAAAAGAAAGAGGTTACTGCCTTTTGGTTTATTTTAAAAACTTTCTCCAACCTTCCTCAAAATTTGTTCTCGCTGGTTCCCTGATGTAAACTCAATAACAAAAAAGTTCCACACTGCGTAACTTTTGCAGTGCACAGATATAAAATTTTTCGAAAACATTTCATTTTAAAAATTATAACACTTAACTGGGTAAACATAGAGAATTCAAAGTAGGCAGGTAGTAGCACTATAGTTTACTCTACCTAAGAAAAAAATATAGATGCATTCTAGCAGTTAGTTTATTAGTTAGTGCGTGATGAGTGTAGAAACAGCAAATATCGGACTTCTATTGAAAAAAACGTTTTCTGAAGAAATTTGGACCTATAGAAATCTATAATGACTCTAAAAAGGATATAACCTGATAGAGAAAAAAATTCTGCATAGGATAATGTGTTCAAACCTGAAATTTATAACAAATGAATATTTATACCATGCTATTAGGAATCTGGCAACAGAGCGAGGGTAGAAAACGACGCGGCTAATGGCAACTTGTATGCGCTAGATAGAGACAGAGATGTCCCATTTAACTCCATACTGTCTTCTAAGAGTGAAACGCTATATAGAGACGTTTCTGGGAGAGGGATTCAAGTAGTGTCAACAAATATACTTGTAGTGAAATGTATGCAATTTTTGGATGGAATAGAATTATCTAGATAATTGCTCTATCTGCTGCAAGTATGTAACAGTGAAAATAACAAACGTGGAAATAAAGCTCAAGTTCATTGATTCTTCTTAATATATTGTTCTTCGCAACTAACATAGAAAATGTGAACATGAACCACTTCGTTTTAAATACCCATGGAAGGAAAGCATTCCTGAAAATGTTCGAAACTGGTTTATCGCCAGTCATAGTCAGACCAATTAACTCAAATTCCTATATTTTTACCTTTGTAATAACATTAAGTTCTACAGGTAACAATACTTACAATTTGTTGAGAATCCGAACTCTAGACCGTTACCAATGATTGGCAGAGGTTTTGGTCCAGGAATTTTGTTTCCAAGTTCTCTGAGTTCACGCGTCTGTGACAGATATTCTCTGGTCAGCAGGTACAGCATGAATAAAATAATAATTCCTACCAAAATCATCCACATGTTCCTGTAAAAGATGCATATTTTTTAATAAAGAAATTTGCGTCATCTTTAAATATCATACCTCTTCTATTGGTTATTTGGGGCTGGTTGGGATTCACTGCACTACACTAGATAGAAAATTGAGATTACACGTTCCCAAAAGTGCTTCAGATGTTTAGGATATGAATGCCAAAGATGTGCGGAAAGCACCTCTGTCAGCTATCCTCTCAAGCTGAGAGGACTGGTAAAGGATGCACGCACCACTTAGGTCTTTGGTAACGTTTGATTAGCCACTGTATAGATCGTAAAGGCAGCTGCGTTGGTAACCCTTCTCATTCTGCGCTTTGACTAACAGCAGTAGCAGCATTTAAAACGTGTCAGCGGAATAATCATTTAGAATCCCTCATAAAGAAATTCTGTACTGTTATTGACGTTTCAGCATCAGTGATCAAACAATTATGTACTATTTTTATTTCTTGGTCCTAGCCCGTGGAGACCTCTTGTGCTATGGTTCCTAGGGTTCCTAACTATATTTTATTGGTCCACAAAATGTCACTGAAAACTTAAATTATTTTGTATTCTGCTTGACTTGCAGTAACTATTATCCAAATCTAGTTCCTACGTAAGTTCAGCTTCAGCAGTGTACGTTTGCCTTCCCATTTACTTCGTGGTGGAAACAGCTGATTTGCTAAATTCTCATTAGAAGGCCCCAAAAACTCTTTCAAAGCGGGGAAATTTGTAAAAACACCTTTAATGATGCTTGCTGCCCACAACTGACACCTTTTATCCATCGTACTAACTTTGTCTTCTACTTTGAACGAGTCTATATCATAAGCTTATATTAAAAACTCTTAAATGTTCAAACACATCAGCTAAGTAGGCAGTTACGCCAGGCCAAGAAAATTCAGTGAGACAATATGCATACTAAGTAAGTGTCAAGAGGGTAGATTCTGACCTCATCTTTAAGCTCAAAAACCCTCGAGACAGTCATCTCACTTCGGTGCGTATAAGAAGCTACTCATAGTCACTGTGCATCTCTTTGCACAACAAAGAAAACTACCTCTGTTGCAAAGGTCGAATTTTAACGTAGTTAACAATTTCAACTACTTCATTAACCATATTTCAGGCAACTGTTTGGCTGCTAAAGCTTGTCGATGAACACAAGTGTCAATTTCATGTTAGAAACCACAGAGCTGGAAGGTCTGTTTTGTACCGAACCATGAATTTTGCTCCATCTGTAAACAAAACCAAACACTTCCTCTAGTCAGTCATGTTTGCTAAAAGATTCATTCAATGTCATAAAAATACCATCTGCGGTGGTGTGGAGTAATTCCCATGAAAAAAGAAAATCTCCAAACAACTGGTCTTACCATAAATAACGTACAAAAACCAACGAAATTAGGCGCCGGGCAACCAAATTCTACGACCAGTCACAACATCGGAGCGCCCTGGTTAGGTCTCTTGGGGACTATATCCCTAGAGAACGCACGCTTGTGCGACACCGGGTTCCCCGCATGGCTTGCGGGCACCCCCGGTAACACAGGAGCTACCCCATCAACAGCGCAAGCTGAGCTCCTTACAGTCCTTCCAAGAGTAGATTGGAAGTCCAAAATTTTTCGCCAAATATCCATATTTGGACCACCCATCAGCAGTGCCCAACGGTAGTTGCACGCTGAAATTAACACCCGATGAGGAGCATAAATTTATGCTACCTCCTAACATTCCACAATCCCCATTCTTCACCAGCCATCCTATAACATCCTAATCCCGTCATACAGTGGTTAAGCCCTAAAAGGGCAGGTACACGAATGACACACCTCGGGCTGTTCTCAGCCTGCCATCTGGTAGTCTAGTCTAGTCTTAACTGCTTTCTTTGATATGTCCGAGCTCACGTGCAATTGGAGAGCCAATATGCCACACATGCAAAGCCTAACCCACATGATATTTCCAATGTTACTAGCCATGTCAGTAACCTCTCTGAGTATTACATATTGTTTCAGAGCGGAACAGTACATATTATCTTAGCGGATACATTAACCAGCATTCTCTTCTACCGCAGATCGCAGTACAAGTTCCTCGGCAATCGTATGGATTTTACCAGACCTTCAATAAGCGGCGATACCTCATAAGATAGAAGGGCTACATTTCCATTTACATTTGCACCAGAATGTTTTGCAATAACATTTCGCGATTATCTGAGTTCCTCTGGTTTAATTTTAAAAATAATCTATTGACTTACTCTTATGCTCCGGGTGCCTTGTTTATAAATTCCGACGGAGTTTTGCAGACTTCATACAGTCATTAGAGAGGCTTTCGTAGCAAATAACACATTGAGTTTAGGTTTATGTTCAAATTCAATATATGTAAACCCATCGCCAAGTGATCACTGTTGTATTTCCTAATTTTCGCGGTAGCCCTACGAACACTGCTCTTAGATGTGGAAGTGTTTGGTTCATTCAACAGACGATGACTTATCCACCTTCACGTCGTAATCCTCTTCGTCAGCAGGCCTATCACATTTTAATGATCCACTTTTCAATCAACGATACATTTTGAATTGCTATATCTTGCCGAGCAAACTAAACCGCGATGCATGACTGTTATAAACACACGTAAATATTATAAACATTGACAGAACTGCTACAGCGATTAGTAGGCAAACATCAAAATGGCCAGCTTTCGATAGATAGGTCAAATATACAGCACGCATTATCTAACGGAAATTGGCAGTACTACTTCTAGTACCTAATACTGGCGCTAGAGTTAGCTAGTGCCAGTTGGTTGTAAAAGTAAATAATTACTTATTAACCCATTTTATTATGTTTTTAATGTTCTAATCTGCAATTTAAAAATGTAAGGGCCCTTTCCATTATACCGACATTTTGTTGTGAACTACTGCTCTAGTGTATGTGCGATAGTGTGGCGTAAACAACTAGACAGTTTCACAATCTTTCCGATACGCCTCGTGGGTTGTCACCCAATATCTTCCAGCTATCTTTGGTTTATTTATGAAGCGTATGGCCTTGGTGGTGTCATGCGTGCCTTACCATGCGATGCAACAGGTGCGTTACGCTTGATCGGGCTGTTCAAATTTTGTGGACGAGAGTCCTATCTGGGATGTCTGAGTTTCACATGTTTATTCATTCTTCGAGAGTGCCTCGCCCTATTTCATTTTATTTTGCCTTCTGAACAGAACTTATATCATGACTAATCAATGCTTCAGCGTATTCTAACCACTTCGTTATTCCACACTCATCTCGAACTTTGTTAAAACTTGTCCATATTTATACCTGTTATTATATATATAAGTATTCGGTGTAGAGAACTAAAGTAATTTTCTTCGTAGTGTTTCGTGTATGACTTCTGCTTCACAAGCATTAGATTTGATTTGATTACTGTTCTGGGGAATCAAAAAGGACCCTCGACTCATGTGATACCTGTAATGAAGTTATTGTAGCAACTCGTAACCGTGCCGGAGAATCAGGTACTTGTTCTTCTCCGTCAGTTTCTTAGAGCTCTCGGCCAAATTTACTGACATAGTTCAGGATTGGGTCCCTGATAGATCACGTTCTACAGAAAGAAGCATGTAGTTGAATTTCTTACAGCAGAGTTTTGGTAAACCTTTGGATGTGGTACATTGTATAAGTGGAAGTGCTATAATGCTTTCAATTTACCTGCTTTTATGGCAGCAATATCGATATGTCTATCAGAATCTCTTTCGGCATTTCCTGCGCTAAGCATTTTCATCCAGTTTAAAAACTAGGGGAAACCATACAAATATTTCATATTTTTACAATTACCCCAGTTCTGCATTTGAATAGTTTGGGGGGGATGCTCCTGAATGTGATCGGTTTACGAAATCCAAAACTCATATTGCGTCTAAAATAGGAGTCCTTATCCAACTTCTCAATAGGGCTAGACTGTCAAGTGTCCTAATAATGACATTTTATGGCCCACTTTTGGAAAATTTTGTTCCCGTAGAGAATGCATGAATATCATGCTAGTCACTTTCGTCCAAAGAGCGGTTCTCATAAATCTTTAGATTACATACAGATGTGCGGGTTGTTTGCTCAGGTCTGAACACGGAATTTTGTTCCTGTTTGCTATTAGTTGCTGCCTAAAGTTAATTTGTAGTACTTGGGGCTTTAATACCACCTCACTTCCGTGTCGTGAGAACATTTCTGGATCACAGATTCAAATTGTGATGGATGCAACCCATCGTAATTTACACACCGCTAGAAATAGCCTTCAAGAGGCCTTAAACTTAATCATACCCTGGCTTGACAACTGGCGCATTTCTCTCAACCATAATAAATGTGAAGCAATGGTGTTTACATTATGCAGACCGGAATATCCACCATAAGTAACGATAGCAACAAATTCTATACCCTGGAAAAGTGACAGAGAAACGGTGAAATACCTTGGTGTACTGTTTGATAGAAAACTCACGTGGAAGCCACATATAAGTAACAAACTCAAACTTGCCCAAATAAGACTGACAAAACTTTATCCACTTCTCAACAAAAAATCTTCGCTTAAGTTAAAAAACTGCATACTACTCTACACAACTCTTTTAAGGCCGCTTTTACTATATGCGTGTCCAATTTGGGGAGGAGCCAGTGCTACAGAAATTAAACGTATCCAAACGTTTCAAAACAAAATCTTACGTATCTCAACTAATGCGCCATGGTTTGTCAGAAACAATCAACTACACAGAGAAACTGGAATCAGTACCATTCAACAGTCAATTTCTTCACATGCCGAACAGTTTTACAGCAATCTAAAGAACGTTCCTGGATCTATTCACTACTCTCTTGGCAGAAAATCCAGCTTTCCAACACGCATCAAGAGTCGTCTACCACTGGACCAGTTATCACAGCAAGATCTGATTTAATTTCAACTAATACTGTCAGTGAGGGGCCCAATGGGGTTTACCTCATTTCAATGCTATCTATTATATTGTTATGTGTATTTCAACAATGGTCCGTAGAGCGCACATGCGCTGATCGATCTATAAATCATTAAAAGAAAAATTGTGATGGATAAGACGAAGAAGAAGTATGTCCCGCTCCAATCTGGCGATTTAACCCTTTGGATGTCTACCTTTGGGGAATTTTAAAGATCACAGTATAGTCACAAAACCACAAACACTGGAGGAAATTGGAGATAAAATTAAACATGCTATTGATTATGATATATTTCACTTGCAATAATCCCGTCTCTCTGTCCAACGTCATTTTGAGAGTGCATTGTAGTAAAAGGTAGTCATTCAAAATATGTGCGGTTTTACGGAAGTTTAAGAAAGCGAGCACAAGAAAAATTGTATTTCTGTTTGACTGTTGTTGAGAAATACTGTTTCAAACTTCTATACTTCAATTTGCGACAGTATTACCTTAGGCTTCTCAAAAGTTGTTCGAACATATGTATATTTTAGATGAGCCAGAAAATGAACCTAATACAATAAGATCCATGTGGTGGAAAACCGTATTACCGTATTTCGTAATTTTAGCAGTGCTGCACCATTTAAAACGTATTTATAACATACGTGTAAAGCATGAAAATGTACCTATTAAATGGCTATATAACTTTGAAGTGGCACTGTATCGAAGGTTCTTCAGAAAACTGACCCCAAAGTCTAAAAATTTCATCTTGGCAAATTTACCAGATTTTCAGCAGTGAACAAAGACATAAAAGAAAATATTTTGCTCGGTACTTACATGTTAGATCCATGGCACTTCACCAAGTAATGCCCCTGCAGTTCATTCTTAAGGAGTACTTGAACAAAGTGCTGCAGTTTATTACTTCCTCTTGCCGTATCTAACAGCAGCAAACCGAGGTGAGCAAGTTGACAAAATTATAGGCAAAAATCCCAAACACAAGCACTGGCACGTGCTAATGGTGACGTAGATTTCTTTAGCGAGTAAAAAGCTCACATTAGTAACAATAAAAGATGTACGAACATAAAATAAACTATTTCTTTTTCGCTTGAGGAATCGCTTGCATCACGACCATAGGATATGGTGGAATCTTTCCGTCATTAAACAGAACCGGCAGGATCTATGTAACTTCAGGGTCTTCTACTCTAGAGATTTCTCCCAGGATTAGACTAGAGCGCGTGTGAACCGTATTCAAACTGGTTACAGGGAAATTTGTTCATCTCCGTTTCCCTGAAAATATGGATTCAACATTGATAGTCGGTCTGGGTGGCTCAGTTGGTTAGACGCTGGCCTATTGATCCCCAGGTCGCGGGTTCAAACCCGGCCCAGGCCGATGGTTGTTAAGTGTGCTTAAAAACGACAGCTCTATGTCAGTAGATTTACTGGCATGTAAAAGAACTCCTGCGGGACAAAATTCCGGCACACCGGCGACGCTGATGTGATCCTGGCAATTGACAGCGTCGTTAAACAACAAAATAATTTTTTTTTCAACATTGACATGTTTTTACTTTCTCTACTACGTATAGTAAGTAGCTGAAGTATTGTATTCCACCCGAAAATTCGATATCAAGATTTCACCGGAAACGTGCGCGCGTCTGTCTGTCTCTCTCTCTCTTTTCTTTTTTTTCTTTTTTTTTTTTTTGTGTGCGTGTGTGTGCGTGTGTGTGCGTGTCTCTGTGTGTGTCTCTGTCTGTTGCTGAACAACATAACTCAAAAACGAAAAGTAGGTTGAAAACCAAGTTTGGAATTTAAGTTAATATCCATCAGGAATGCGACAAGAAGATTTTTAAGAAAATTCCTCCACCATAAAGTACCCTTTATAGAGAAAGTTTTCGAAAACTTTGATGATCTCAAAAATGGTCCTAATGGTTTTGATTAAAATCCTATATATTTCAGATGTTTTTATGGCAAATGAAAATAAAATATATTTTGAATTTTCCGGCTATAGCCCATATAATTATTTTTACTCCTGATGACTTTTCCATAACTGGTAAGCCGTAAGAGATAGACCAAGTCTTGCCTTACACAAATGTGGATCTTGTTAAAAGACAAGTTATGCCCAAACGCACTTTTTGTAGAGTGAGCCATTTCGGATAAATTCCTTGTTATTTGTGTGTTTTGTAATACCTGAACTTTTCTAAAATGGAAGGTGTTATTCCCTTTTTATCTTTTGGCCGTGCAAAGAGAAAGCAATTTCAAGACTTTAAAAGATTTGACTATCGCTCAAAGCCTTGTATGTTCCCATATTCCCTTCCAATTACAAGAAAATTAAGTGATTTCTGCAAATGTTTATCTCTACTAACATGAAGAAGGTATAGGAATAAGAGTTTGTAAGAATAGTTAGAACAAGAGTAGAGAAAGTCATGTGAGTGAAACGCATCAGATTTTTCATTTATTCTTACATGTCACCTCATACCAACCGCACAATATTCGTTCGCCGATTGTAATGGTGCCGGATTCGATTGAAATTGAGTTGAGCTGGAACTTGCATACATACGTACACCATTTATGCTTATTCATATTATATATCATTTATTCCAGAGATCTGTTAAATACTACTAATTACTGATTAACTAAAGATGAAATTATATCTCAATAACGGAACGTTAATATTGAAAATGTACAAAATGTATTTATACGTAACACCAAAGACAGCTAAAGTTGTGTCTGAAAAAATTGACTCACAAAGTATAGACATTTCGTATACTTTTAAATATAAAAAACAGAACTTGCATTTTGTACACGAATGTGGGCTCTATTTGTGAAATAATAATCTCATCCCCACAAAATAGTTCATAATGGGGACAGTTTTTAGTTTTTGTGCTTTTATAGTTTCATTTCTGTATTGCTTCGTATCTAAAAGAAATTTTGCAAGTATTGTACCCCAAGCAAAAGTTCCATAGGGAGATCACGTTTAAATGCGATTTTGAGGTCCCCTAAATAGCCTATAGAAGTGGAGTGTGCGTTTACTGTATATTATATACCTATTATACAAAGCTCTTCATTTAAAACCTAACGGGAGAACGACATTTTGCCTGTGCGCGATTGAGTGTGCCACAGCCGGCTTTGCTCCTACATAACTCCGCGCGTAAAGCATGTATAACATTTTTACCTTCTATCTCTTGTGTGTAAAAGTTATTATAAATGGTGTGTCGCACAGCGTATATTCAAACGTTCCCTGGTAAAGTGCCTCTTTCTAGATTTGCAACTCACGAGATTGTGAAGAAATTGGAAATCACTAGTTCTGTGGCAAACAAAAACGGAAAGCGTGAACATAAGAGTTTTAACAGAGGAAACGTTAGACGAAATAGTTGCATGTTTCGAACGTTCACCAACCAAATCCATCCCAAAATTAGCACAATAGGTGGGAATTTCAGAGTCTTCTACACAGAGAGGAACTAAATACTTAAACCTAAAATCGTATACGTGTGCATGCTTTAAAACAGTGACCCAGTATCACGAATGCATTGTTGTTCATGGTTTCTTTCATCAGTGAATGAAGGTTTAATTGATCCACAGCTTATGTTCTTTTCCGACGAGGCGTGGTTCCATCTAAATGGCCGTGTCAACACTCGCAACAGTCGGTACTGGGCCTCTGAAAATCCACATTGCGTTCAAGAAATCCCTCATTATGATCGGAGAGTTGCAGTTTGGCGCTTAATCGGTCCAATATTGTACGAGCAGACTGTAAATGCAGAGAGCTAACAAAATGACATTTTGATACCATTTTTTCATGATCTGACAGATTCTGCTTCTGCCAGCGCAACAGATGAGTCCATGAATAGAATTGGGAAATGTTTGAAGATAGTGATTAAGATGGCCCAGTTTGTGATTTTTACTTGTGGGGTAACCTTAAAGACAAACTTTACGAGACAAATCCTCATATATTGGAAGAACTAAACCAAAATATTAGAAATGAAATCGTAAACATTACAGTGGGCCAACTTAATCGTGTGAATCAGAATGTGTTCTCCCGATATAATGCTTCTTTAGCCGAGGGTGGACGAAATGTCCAACAATTTTTATAAGGTAAGAGTGTTATACATGCTTTACGCGCGGAGTTTATGTGGGAGCAAAGCCGACTGTGGCACACCCAATCGCGCAAAGGCGAAATGCCGTGCGCTCGTCAGGTTTTAAATGAAGAACCCTGTTTCAAGTGTCAAGTTTTCTTTATTCCTCATTTTGGCCTGGTGCCGGTACAAGGGGCCCGGCTTACAGGCTATAAATTTACATTTATTTACAATTATTTTTTACAAGCTTATAGTTTTGGGTTTCACCAAAAACCCATACGGTGACCATGTTTAGATCACCGAGAATAGTTTTTGTTTGTCTTTTGGTGTCTGTTCCAATAATTTTTTTTTCCTTTATATACATATATACATCTATATACACACACGCATTCACCCACACACTCACTCTCACACGCTTATACGCACACCTTCACTGGGCACATCAGACATATGCCTCCCAGCTTGCGCACTGCAATATTTATATTTTCCCGCTGTTTTCCTGCGCGGGCAGGGTGTACCTCCTCGGTGTTTTCCGAGACGAGGCCCTCTGCCGTAACATGTGTGTGGCCTAAGAGCGAGGTTGCATGGACGTACATTAAGTCATCGAGCCGTGCCGCGTCTAGAACATTTTTATTCTAGTATGTTTGCAGTGCTTCGGCTCGCCTTTGCCGATGTTGGCGATTACGTCATTTTCGTGGTTTCTAATGCGCGTCCATGTTGCCGTTGCTCTTTTTGCTATTGCCTCTGGGATGGACGGGATCTGAGTTTCGATCTGAGTGGTTAGTGGTAAGGAGTGGAGCAGAGAGGTTTTTCTAAGGGAGAGGTTTTGGAGGATTTTAATTTGTTTGAGGGCGGTTTTAGAGGCATTTGCCCCGGGCACGCATGCGTGCAGGACCACCGGGAGTATGAATGACCTATATAAAATCAGCTTGGATTTAAGTTGTAGCTGTTGGCTGTGGAAGATGGGGGTGCATAACTTGAACCTCTGTCTACCTTTGTTGGAGGTATTTTTAATGTGTGTGGACCAGCACATCGTGCAGTCCATGGTGACGCCAAGGTATTTGACATGCGGGCGATAGTGCAATATTTGACCACAGACCGTTAGGTCCATTGCCGAAGTGTGATGCCGCTTTGAAAATTGTTTTAGCTGGACTTTATTGGGGTTAATTTTGATTTTCCAATCATGGAGCCATGAGAGGAAGTTGTTTGTGTGTCTTTGTATTTCTGCAATGCCGAAACGAGGATTTTTGTGGTGGTATACTATTGTATTATGTTATATCGGGAGAGCCAATCAACTAATAGCCGGCTGTGCTGTGTTTCTCCTCTTCGCGTTATTGGTGTGCGTTGCCGCCTATGTCTACCATAGAATGGCGCGGATGCAATCACATTAGTTTTCAAACTACTTTCAAAGGCTTTACCTATCCAACCCGCTAAGTATTCTACCTTGTCTTACCCTTGTTTCTGAGACTGAATACTTTCTTAGAACTGAAAGTTAATTCCAAGTGTTTAGACCTTTGTAGAACTGAATGTTTTACAAGCGTGAAGCTTTTGCAAAAAATATTTTCGCTTGACAAGATGACTAAATTAATACATACGAATCATAAAAAATACACTGTCCAGTAGAAAACATACACTGAACTGTAACACATTTTGTGTCTAGATGCAGGACAAAATAATGAATGATTTGTAACAGCTGGACCACACTGTATCAGTATAAACTCAATATTGCAGAACCGAAGCTCAGCAAAGCGCATCGGAAATTGATTGCAGCAGTAGCGCGGCATCATGTGTCCACATCTTCAGTGGAAAAACACTGCAGAGCCGGTTCTTAATTGACTGTATTATAACGGGTGACCGCCTCCGTAGCGCGCGCTTACCTTTGGCGCGGAGGAACCGGTTCAATCCCCGGTACCAGAATGAGGATTTTCCCCCATTGGGAGGTTTGGCACGGGGTACACTCAGCCTCGTTAGGTCCCGTGGGGACCAATTGAGGAGCTAGTTGAATACAGAAGTAGCGATCCCAGATCGCGAAGGCCACATAACTGGCCGGGAGGGATCGGGGTGCTGACCACGTCCCACCCTCCAGTACTGCACCCCACTCATTACGCGTGTAGTGGGGGACGCAGCGGCCGGGCAGTAAGCCTTTTCCCGTGAAGGCCTGTTGCGCTAGGACTGGTGATCCAAAATACTCCGAACCGACTGCACTGTGTTTTGCGTGTACGCGTTCTCGGCGATCGTTGCCGACTGCCGCTGTCATAAAACAGTGCGGATGAAACCATACAACACTTTTAGAACTACTGTTAGTCTTTACTTACCAGTGTTATTAAAGGAGATGCTGAAACTGGCCACCGTCGTTGTCCATACATCTTTGGCAATTCTTTAGCAAACTATCCATCACTCGCTGTACTTGAGAAATGCTGGCAATTTCCTGTAGGATATTTTGTTTCAATACTTCCAGGGTGTGTGGGTTTGCCTTGTACACTTCATGCTTTAAGTTACCCAGAGAAAGAAATCGCAGATCACTGGGAAATCTTTCTCCAAATTACACTTTCACTTGGCGAGCTGACTCAGCACATACGAATCATAAATAAATACACGTTGTGCAGTAGAAAACAAATGCTGAGCCATAACACATTTTGAGACTAGCAATGAGTGCTAGATTAAACGATCACATGAGCACACAAATACCACATACATATATTACACGTTTATCGAAAATGTTATGGACATAATTTGTTTGGTTGAATAATGCTCATGTTTAAACCTCGTTTATGTATGCATTTATATGCGTATATATTTATATGCGTAACTGGTGCTAGGCCCCTGATAGAATATGGACTATTTATTTTTTTTAACCACTTCTCATAGGTGAAGGTAAACACAGCCAGAATTAAGAATAATCTTAATGTTTATTTGTTGAGTGTTTCGAACAAAAAGGTTACAGAATAATGCATTTTCAGAATAATATTTCAGTGAGGCAGTGCTTATTACAGACCTACAATATTAACAAATTTAAGAAGTTTGTTCCCTATTTTATCACCATTCGTCCACCTACATTTGTTTGGGATACCATCGGAAACAACATCGTTTCAGATATCTAAGTGTAGGTATAAGGTTGTTTATTACTCCTACACTGTAGGAGGGGGTTCAATTTCCATTAAGCTGCTTGCTAAAGGGCGACTTATAAGTTTATCTTTGGGAACAAGGCTAAGTAATCTCTTCAAGATTTCTAGCAGTGTAAAATGAACTAAAAGAAAATGTTTTGTCCATTATTGGTTTCAAGACACCTCCTAAAGCAATGCCCTTGTGCCTGGTTCTCAGCGATTATATAAGTACTTGAAATAAAAAGAGCTGAAGATTACTACTTTGTCTTGGCGTATCTAATAGCAGCAGGTTAAGCCGAGTAAACTGCCAGCAATTATGTGTAAACAAAACGTTAACACAATGACATCAGAGTCCATGCTAATGGTGAGAGAGTTTGTCGTCAACCACTTTTATGTTTATGAGTCACGAGCCTGCATTAGCAATAGTAAATTAGGCATGAAAATATGATTAAAAAGTATAAGATACTAGCTGAAATACTTGGCGTTGTCCGTGGTTTAATGATTTATCCCTACAACTTGTAGACTTAGGTTACACTTGGCTAATAGCCCTGCGTTTCTTTGGAGGCGTATGAAAATATAACTTAATATACTTAAACAAAGTTAATTTCTTAGGATACCATAAAGAAAAATCTGTGTTGCACTCAGATGACTTTCTCTACTCTTGTACTAAACATTCTTACAAACTGTTATTCCTATATCTTCTTCGTGTTGGTTAAGATAAACATTTGTAGAAATTATAGCTTTGTGCGATAGTCAAGTCTTTTAAAGCTTTGAGATTCCGTTCTCTTTGCATACTTAACATATAAAGAAATGAACAACGATGTTCCATTTCACGAAAGTTTTCAGAAACTCACACACATAACAAGGAATATTTCCGAAATGGTTCAACATACAAGAAAATTTATTGCAACATAAATTGTGTATTTTAGCTAGATTTACATTTTTGTATAGTATGATGTGGTCTATCTCTAACCGTTTACCAGTTATGCAAAAGTCATCGAGAGTAAATATGACTACAGGGGCTATAGCCAGAAAATTCAAGATATACATTTCATTTGTCATCAAAACATCTCAAAATCGTTAGAGCCATTTTCAAGAAAATCAAAATTTTCGAAAAATGTTCCATGCAAGGTGTAGTTTAAGGTGGGGATATCTTCTTCAAAATGTTCGTGTCGCATCCTTGAAAGACATTAAACTTAAATACCAACTTTGGTTTTTAAGCGACTTTTCGTTTTTAAGCTATGCTGTCCACATACACACATACACACAGACACACACGGACCTTTGTCTAAAAATGCTCTTTTTTTTAATTCAGGGGTTGTTAAAACATATATTTGCGGTGAAATCTCGACATCGAATTTTTAGGCGGAATACAATACTTACCCTACTTAGCAGTAGAGAAGGTAAAAATAAATTACATCACGAGATACACACTATGCACACATACTGTTAAAGAATCACAAATACTAGAGGAAGAAAAGCGAGCAGAGAAAGCCACGTGAATGTAATACATTACATTTCCATTTCAATCGTATAGAAAGCATGCGCGGCTCGTCAATATGCGCTACAGTGCTACAGCACAATGATTATTTTGCAGAAAATAGTTTCTTCTTTGTGTTAAGGTTATTCTCAATTATTATTGCACATTTTCTTTCACTTTCACTATTTTATATGCCGCGCGCTAGTGTTCTTTGCTCATTGTGTGCGAAGATGATGCACGCCTCACATACACGAGATAGGTACTGCGTTGGGTGCTACAAAATGCTTCCATCCTTTGCAGGGAATGTAGACCAATCCACGCATGCGGAACACAGGTGTACGATTTTGAAATCTGTTCTCCTACTGGTTGAATTTACCTAGCGTTGTGCTTCCATGAAGTGGAGCACATGAATTCATGCTGCTTCTGTACAAAGTCGCTAGATAGCAGGATTGCAATGTCATCTAACGACTTTGCTTGCTATTATGCAACTTCTGCCATCTATGTGGTGTTGAGACAACTATCTGTTGCCGGTAATAGACCTTGCACGCAACAGAGAGAATAAAACTCTCGGAAGTTGGACATGTGGAGCAATTACTGTTGGCACTACTTATTTTTGACAGCAACAAATAACCGCGAAATACTCCATAAACTCAGGTTATGAACGCCAGTTTCGTGTGCTGAGCAATATCTGTGTTGTGTACGCTAAAATGAATTCTGTGGACAGCCTAATAAATTATCCTTTCTCTAGGAGGACTCTAGAAGAAAAAATTCAAGTGAAGCAGTTAGGAAGGCAAACACCAAATCTAAAAATCACGCAACCTGCAAAAGGAGGGAGAAATAATTCTTACACCAGGCGATTTAACCTCAAAATTTATGAGCATGCTTGGATATGTGGATGTCAGGAAAGAAATGCTCTTTTCTGTTTTCCATGCTTGCTTTTTGGGAACAGTGATTCGTGGAGTACCACGGGAGTGACAGACCTAGGGCATATTAATGTTCTTATTAACAAACACAAACAAAATGTAAAACATTTAAACAATGTGCTAGATTTAAGTGCTTTAGGTAGTACAAATATTGTGACTCAGTTAAGCCGTGCTTATCAAGAGGCGAAGCTGAAGCATAATCTACAAGTAGAGAAAAACAGGTATGTGCTGTCCCGCATAATTGACTGTATAAAGTTTTGTGGTTCATTTGAGCTTGCTTTGAGAGGACATGATGAGACTGGATCTTCTGAAAATCCTGGCGTGTTTTTAGGACTTATAGATTTAGTAAGTAACATTGATAGTGCTGTGAAGGAACACATGGACTCAAACCATATGTGCAAAGGGACCTCTAAAATCATCCAAAACGAACTCTTGGATTGTATGTTAGAAGTCTGACGTGAGGTGATTCTGGAGGAAATGCAAGAAGCTGATTTTGTGGCTGTTATGGCAGATGAAACCACAGATGTTTCGCATCAGACCCAACTTGTATTAGTATTTAGATTTGAGAAAAATGGTGTTCCATATGAGAGATTTTGGGTTTTTTTGCAATCAGAGGGACAAAACGCAGAAGCAATTTCTGAAAGTGTATTAAAAGTGCTCAATGAACTATTCAGAGATAAACGTCATAAACTTATTGCCCAAACTTACGATGGAGCTTCAGTAATGAGTGGTGCAGTTGGTGGAGTACAAGCCAAAGTACAATCTCAGTTTGCAAATGCGCAGCATATTCACTGCTATGCACATCAACTGAACTTAGTGATGGAACATGCAGCTTCGCAGAATAAGTCTGCCAGAATATTTTTTCTCGAGATCCCCACAGCGCTTGGCAGCTCTGGATTCCGCGGTGGGTAGAAGAGTTCCTGGTGGTTCTGCAACTAGGTGGAATTTTAGATCCAGAACTGTTAATGTCATTTATGAAAATCAGGAAGAATTGCTGCAGTGCTTTTCGGAGTTGGAAAATTCTGCCCATGATAAGACTTGTCTGGAAGCAAATGGGCTTCGGCGTTATTTACAATACAGAAAATTCCTTTCATGGTTGAAATTCTTTCACCGAGTAATGCATCATGTTGATGTACTTTATAATCAGCTGCAACCAAGACCAACTGAGGCTGTTAAAGTACAAAATGCTGTGTCTTCATTCATTCAGTGCATCTGTGACATTCGAGAGGCAGCCGATGATATATTTGTGATTCCATCTGAATCAATGAGCAAACGCCAGAAGGTAGAATGTCTAAAAATAGAAGCCAAAGAAGTGTGTGACCGCATTATCGAGGAAGCTAGACGTCGTTTTCAGTCGCTTAGTCATCTCGATGCAGCAAAGTTGTTAAACCCTAAATTCTTTGGCAGTTTTTTAAGTCAGTTTCCTGAGGGTGAACTTCAAACTGCTGTGACTACGTATACAACAGTGAACAAGAAAATGCTAAAGACACAACCTAGCGTTCTGTATGCAAGACCTGACTTTAGAAACATTGACGGGGCTGTGCAACTATTGCAATACATAATTTCTAACAGTCTGCAAGATTCGTTTTCTGAAGTGACAACTTTACTAAAAATTTTGATCACAACGCCAATGACCACTTCTGAGCCAGAAAGATGCTTTTCATGCTTAAAACGCGTAAAAACGTTCTTAAGAAACACTATGTCACAGGATCGTCTTACTGCTCTGGCAATGCTGTCCATGGAGAAAAGCATCGCTTCTAACATGGAGGGGTTTAATACCAGAGTGATCGATAAGTTCTGCAGCCGAAAGGAGCGCTGTATGGACTTTATATTTCGCCATTAGGTAAGACTAATTATGTAAAATGTGTAATCATTGTGCGGTACTGTAGCACACACCTTATTTTGTTCACCAGCCGCCACTGATAGAAAGTTGTATGCATTGTTTATAGAACAGGGAGCAGAGAAAGTAGTGTGACTGTGTCCCATAAAAGAAACGTGAGTAGAGAAAACAGCGTGAATGTAAACAAAATGGATAGGGTAAAAGTTTAGATTCGCCAATTTTCATGGTGAACGATCAACTGGCATTGGAGTTTATCTACCTTATACATGCCAACATCCATTTATATACACATTCTTTGAATTGTATGTTCAAGAACTAGTGGTCAAGAATATGTAAATTTTTACGTAAAAGAAGAGTGAGTAGAAAAAGCGTGTGAATGTAATACATTGCATATCTATTTCAACCGAATAGAACATTATATGAGTTGTATGTTTGTTGAAGGGCTAGTAGGGTTGTGTTTCGTAAAAGAAAATCGAGCAAAGGAAACTGTGAATTTAAAACATTGAA
Organism: Tenodera sinensis; assembly: GCA_030765045.1. Taxonomy (NCBI): domain Eukaryota; kingdom Metazoa; phylum Arthropoda; class Insecta; order Mantodea; family Mantidae; genus Tenodera; species Tenodera sinensis. The sequence continues at coordinate 48,166,129 of CM060972.1, forward strand.
TAGTAAAACGGATAGTATAAAAAGCTTCTCCATGGAAAAATACATGTACATGTTGAATGTCAGGGTGATCGCTCACGCGGTATTTGGAGATTAACGGCTACATGCATGTACATATGTACACATCCATTTTTACTTTCTCTACAACGTATAGTAAGGGAAGTATTGTATTTCGATGTGGAGGTTTCACCTGCAATATGTTTTGAGGTCCCCTGAAGAGACAAAAATACATTTTTAGAAAAGGTGGGTATGGGTGTGTGTGGGTGTGTATACAGCATAACTCCAAAACGAACAGTCGGTTAAAAACCCAAGTTGGTATCCAAGTTGGCTATAGCCCAGGGGAAGACGGGTAACGAACGCTGCTGTGACGTCAGCTCACTCAGCTCAATGGTCCCACCGAAGGCCAGTTGAATGTGTGACGTCACAGCGGGCAAGAGGAAATGGCATTCGGGACATCGTAATTTTAATGCTGACTGTTACGGAATAGTCACAGATTATAAATAATTAATTACATTTCGGCTTTATGCCATATATATATATATATATTTTCTAGTTTATGTGAACAGTCATGTTGTCATATAAAAATACAACTTCTGTGACATGCCAACGTAAAGCATCCCTAAGTTATATTACTAGATAAGCCTTTGCTTAGTTGTAATTTGATTTTAAAAAAAATCCCTAAGTAATATGATACCACCCTCACCCATGTTTACTTTGTAATTATTTTTAACTGGAAACATAAATAAGTTAAGGCTCTTATATGAGTCAGCATAGAAAGTGTGTGGACATTGTTTTATTTTTTGTGCTGCGTAAGCAATTATCTCAACGGGGGAGTTAATGGCGTTTAAAGCTATAAGACATCCCGTTGGAAATGACTTGGTGTTACTTATGTCCTGAAAGGCGTCTGTGTAACGCTGGTGGGACTGCCGCCAGTATTCAACGAGGACTTTACTAAATTCTTGGAGTTTTACTAATAAACTTCTTCTCACCTTTGAATTGTGCCTTATTAATTGCTGAGCTGCCTTGTTCTCGAGCTAAGGCTCGGGGCTTACCTACAATCCCGAAATCTATAGTCGTGTGTGCAAAACACCGTTACACGACAATGTTAGAATGCCAATAGAGCAGAAATTATAACTATTTTGCCTGAGCTAGAGGAGAGCTATACAGAACAATTAGATGGACATTTTCCGACATTTGCCGTTTCGCTTTTCTTTAACTAGTAGGACGTAATGTACGGCACATTTGTAACCGAAGACTGCATGTTAGATTGTGATCTGATAATATGCTTCGGAATTTTGACTTAGAAAGGTTCATAACAGAAAAGAAATGTTCGCACACATACGTAGAACCAAACATACATAATACCCGTGCAACAAGGGCATATAACCTCAGAAATCTGGTTTGGGGAAGATTCTTATAACAATCAGCCAAGTCTTCCTTGTGTTTATATTTGTCCTTCAGCAAATCGTCACATTGTAAATTTATCAATTCAATTTGCTACCTGCTAGAAACATTAACATCCAATGAATACAGGGTCGCAAAGACCTGAAACGTAGTTGACAATGTTTCTACATCTTGAAGCCTGGTCTCAAACTAGTGTGAAACACGGGGAACTGAACACAAACACAAAACCACTATACACCACACTACACAACATCAACAAAAACACAAAATAAAAACAAAATTCGCACTAACGCCGTTAAGATCCCTCAAGCAACAAATAAAAAACCTCAGACCAGGCTGAAGAGGGTTCTCCCTAAACAGCCAGGGTAAGTTGTAAACATGCCCAAATAACATTTTTCATATTCATTCGCTTTTCCTGCAAGTAGCGCCGCTGATCTAGGCAGCATAGCAATACACCGCTCTTGCCTGACGTCAACGAACGTAAAAGCTGGCTCTTGGTTTAAATACGTCACATGGCCCGAAGTTGTCTTCCCCTGCTATAACCCATATAGTCCTGTTCACTTTTGATGACTTTAGCATAATTGGGAAACCGTAAGAGATAGACTAAATCTTACTAAATAAAAAGTGTAGGCCTCGTTAAAACCCATAGGTTATGCATTTTTTGTGGAGTGAACCATTTCGGAAGTATTCCTTGTTATTTATGTGACTTTTGCAGTATTTAAACATTTCTAAAATGGAAGGTCGTTGTTCACTTTTTTATCTGTTTGGTCGTGCAAAGAGAGCGGAATTTCAAAGCTTTAGTATATTCTCATATTCCTCTTGCATCTATAAGAAAATCAGCAATGAGATATCTTCAAATGTTTATCTCGACTAACATGAAGATAAATGAATAAGAGTTTGTCAAAATAGTTAGCACAAAAGTAGGAAAAGTCATGCGAGTGCAGCACATCAGATGCTTATTATTTATACATGTCAGTTCATACCAACCGCACAGTATTCTTTCGCAGATTGTAACGGTACCGGGTTCGACTGAAATTGAGCTATGCCATATCAGTCGAACGTACACTTTGCTTCTTTGATGATTATTCATACATAATAGCTATTTTATGTCAGCCAAGAATCTTCTGTAGACGGCATGCTTAATTTTTATGGCGGCCTTTGACTCAGCATAAATACATTTTATCCACAATGCGACTAAAAAGGAACTAAATCATTAATCTTATTAGTAAACTCTAACCTTCATGTATCCTGCAAGGCGTAGGTGGCTGCGACTACTATGGCATTTCAACTGTCTACTAAGTACGCCATCTACAATAAACTAATCTGGAGAATCTATCCTGGAACTACATTATCCTATAACGTTCAGTGTGAGCGGACGAAGAAAGAAAAAAGTTCAAGAAAGTTGCACGCGGTGAGGATGAGAGAAGGGGAAAACGAATAATAATAATAATAATAATAATAATAATAATAATAATAATAATAATAATAATAATAATAATAATAATAATAATAATAATAATAATAATAATAATAATAATAATAATAATAATAATAATTGACCACCTGCGTAGAGCAGATGATAGTGTGCTTGCCTCTGGCGTGGAGGACTCGGTTCGATCCCCGATAGCATGGGGATTCGCCCCCCCCCACCCCCTGAGAGGTCTGGAACGGGCTGCACTAAGCCTCGTTATGTCCCGGAGGGGCCAATTGAGGAGCTACTTAATGAACAAGCAGTGGTCTCAGACGGAGAAGGCCGCGTAATTGGAAGGGAGCACTCGGGAGGCTGACCACGTACCACCCTCCAGTACTGCAACCCACCAATGACGCCTATAGTAGGCAGAGGTGGGGCACGCAGCAACTGGACGGTAAGCCTTAGCCCTTAACGGGTTGTTGCGCTTGGGTTTAGTTTTTTATATAATAATTATAAAAATATTATCATCATTATCATAATCACCACCATTATCATCATCATTATTATCACAGAAAAAGGAATAACTAAGTCTGGAAAGCTTAAACCTATTCGTCTTTTGATAATTAAGTGCGGTTCTTATTTTGAATAGGTAACAGATGTTAGATAAACATATGTATTAAGCTGTTGCTATATATTTTATAGGCAGAAAAGCAGAAAATAGGACTAAATTAGATTACTTCCGTACCTAATGCCATGTTAGAGCCAGAAGTATTTTTCACGCTTCCATTATCCATAAGTATTTTTGACGAAGTGCTACTTATTTACCACTAGCATTATGTTAATCGTGTCTGCAGTGAATTAATATAATCTTAGCTTTAACGTTACCGTAAATAGGTAATTGATAGATTTACTGCATAGTAAAAATTTTTTATCGGTAGCACCATGAATGTTTTATGTTACAGATTTTATTTGTTAAATTTTTCAGCACTCCTCAAACTTTGGTATGCCGTAGGGTTCCTCAGGTCATTTCCTAGGAAGATGTTAGCATTATTTTCATCATGACGAGTGCTTGTTGCGTGGCTCAAGTCTGATGCGAACTCCGTTCACGGACACCAAGGCAATTTGAGCTCCTAAGTCTAGATCCTGGAAGGGATTCTCTGGAGGCAGAATCTTGAAGTGTCTAAGTAACTGCGCCATTGACGTTTTCATCTCTTGCATTGCAAACTTGTATCCTGCACAACAACGCAAAAGTTAATACCAAAGTAGTTGTCCTAAGGAGCTATTAAATGCTAACAGTCAAATCAAAAGGCAGCATTACTTGTGGAGTTTATAGTCAGAATCATTATTATCAATAATATTAGAGGTACACTACATGCGTTTTTAGTACAGGAACTTATGGGTACTACAGAGGGCTTTGGAAGTTTTCAGTCCTCTCAAATTTGCCCTAACTATTTTGGCTATTAATATATTGTGAGTTTCTGGTAATCATCAGAGCAGTTTCTTATATATTATAGTGTTTTGTATCAATGGTAATATTAGCAACACTAGCGTTCATAGTTGGTTTTGTTATTTCATTGCCAACGTGTTCTTCGGGTGTAATAGGAATTGTTTGGTTATACACGAAAATTTCATGTGTTTTACATGAATTCAGTACCCCTAAAGGATATAGTGCTGTATATTACTGCGCTGAGAGCTTATATAACCATAAATTGCCTGTGGAAAGTGTATTTGTGGTTAAGTACGGAAAACAGTGCACATTTTGAGATATACAGGATGGAAGTGAAATGATCCGCCAGACTTAAACAGAAAATTTCTCACGTTGCGAATAACAAGACAGTCTAATACCAAAATGTTGAAAAGTTTATAGTTTTCAAGAAAAAAAAGATTTTTTGTATTTTTTTTTATATTTATATTTTATTATATTTTTATTTAAAGCTGGCCCCAGACACCAGGAAACTCTACACCACGTAATAGATGCCACTCCAAATATGCGGAACTTAGATATCTCAATAGGAAGACTCTTCGTGGGTTTCCAGTCAATAGTGGCAAGATACTATATTGTTGCACCCAGATGTCTGGAATGCCAGGACCTAGGACATGTTGCTAAATCTTGCTTGAGGAAAATAGGGCGTTGCTCACATTATGGCGAGCATGACCATCGTATGGAGAGGTAATGGACGGCTTTATGAAAAACTTTCAAACCGTTGGCATATTTTTGATCTAGAAAAGGCTTATCATACGTGCTGGCGAGCAGGGATTCCGCGTTCCCTGTATACCTTAACATACGTCGTCGCCTACCACTGTTCATTCAGTAGTTTATGAAGGACCGCTTTTCCGAGTAAGGGTCGGCTCGGTTTTCTCTAATTCTTTTGTTCAGCAGGAGGGAGTACCTTAGGGTTCGGTGCTAAGTGTCACGCCCTTTGCTATAGTAATTAACTCCATCTGGAAGTGTGTTCCACCTGGAGTTTCGTCATGCCTATTCGTAGACGACTTCGCTGTCTATTGGACTTCTCAGCGCATGGTGTTCTTACAACGGCGCCTGCAGCAATGTTTGGACAACCTTAGAGAATGGAGTTCCAAAAACGGCTTCCCTTTCTCAACTGAGAAGTCAATCTGCGTTAATTTCTGGCGTCGTAGGCGAAGATTACTACCTTCACTCCGTTTCGTTCCAGATTTACTTCCCTTCGCAGAGGCGCGCTTCCTGGGTTTGATCTTGGACAGGAAGCTTAGTTGATCGTCGCATATTGCATAGCTAAGAGTACGATGTGACCGTTCTCTAAGTATCTGCGAGTACTAAATGGCAAATCGTGGGGAGCGGATCGGACAATTCTGTTCTATCGCGAATCTATCGCGCACTCATCGATCCAAGCTAGACTATGGGTGTTTTGTTTATTTGTTAGCACGACCAACTGTGCTGAGAAGTTTAGACGCGGTCCATAATAGGGGCATCCGCATTGCAACAGGTGCTTTCCCAACAAGCCCAGTGTTGAGCCTTTACGCCGAGCCCGCAGAACCTCCTCTGCAATATCGGCGTGAGATTCTCTTGGCAAATTATGGTTGTGCACTTATGGGTGCCTAAGCACACAACGTTCTCTTCTTTTTTCACCACCACGCTAAGAGAACGGTATAGGAATAGCACCCTTAGTACTAAACTTGCGGAGTTTCGTTTCCAAGATCTTCTAATGAAGCTTGGAGTGGAACTGCCCATGATGTTCGCCAAGGGCGAGAGGCTTTACTTCCCTTTGCTATCCAGCACGCCCCATGTAGATGTTGGGATGACCGTACACCAGAAGTCCACGATGCCCATTTCAAGTATCCGCACGTGTTTTTTTAGAATTTTTGTCAGGCTACACTAACCGTCGATATATTTACACCGATGGGTCAAAGAGCACCAACGGTGTTGGAGGTGCCTATGTTTATGGAACCGAACCATATACATTCGGTTTTCCAAATAGCACCTCCATTTTTACTGCAGAGCTTTATGCAATTTATCGAGCCGTTTTGTATGTGCGCCGTCGTAAATTAGGTGACTGCTTGATTTTGAGCGATTCCCTTAGTGCACTGCAGAGCCTTTGTCAGTTGTACAACCCCCACCCTATTGTACAACGTATCAAGGATGTCCTCCATGTTTTACACGCTTCTGGCGTTGACGTGGCGTGTGCATGGATTCCCGGTCACGTAGGTTTGCCGGGGAATGAAATGGCAGACGTAGCTGCAAAGACGGCAACTACAGAACCCAGTATTACCATCTCACGTGTTACTTCGGAAGACTTTAGGCTTGAAGTGCGGAGTGTGGTGCTGTCGTCCTGGCACGACGAGTGGTCAACTCTCCGCGGTAATAAGCTTAGAGAAGTGAAAGAACTTCCGATAAACTGGGTGACTTCCTGTCGCACATCTCGTCGCGAGGAGGTTAGTTTGGCTCGATTAAGAATAGTGCACTGCAATTTTTCGCATGGTTACCTATTTGAAAGGGACCCTGCGCCTCTATGTCCGCTGTATGACAACCTTTTGTCGGTTCGTCACGTTCTGCTAGAGTTTTGCTTTCTAGCGCATCTTCGGGATTCTCTGCAGCTGCCTGCCAGACTTGCAGAGGTCCTAGTGGACGACAAAACAGCGGTTGATAGAGGTTTTAAGTTTTTAGCGGAGTGCAATATCAATTAGAAGATTTAAAATTTTAGATATCTCTTTTTATGCTTTTTGACATAGTTTTTACCTTGTTTCATATCTGGCTATTGCCACTGTTTTTTACTTTTTGTTTATACTTTCCTTGTTACTGGCATTTTTGAGTGAAATTTATATCTGGCTGTTGTCATGAATGTTTTAAGGGCGCTGATGACCTCGAAGTTGAGCGCCCTTAAACCAAACCAACCAAGCAATAGGGAGAGGTGCAAAAAGATAAGGCAACCAAAGATTTGCATCCCATGCACGATTCTTGAAAAATCATGCAGAAATAACAAAGAATGTCCCACCTACAAAATGCTTTGGGAAAGCTTAATAGCCTACACCGACTATGGATAAACTTCTCATTCGTTTACCAAAATCCTCAGATAAATAATTTTATTTCTATCAGGTACAACTTGTGCGGACAACGCAGACAACTCAACCAGCCTACTGATCCACAGCTCTACAAGACAGAATGCACACCTACACAAATTTCTTACGGCAGGATTGAGAAAATTAACAACGGATCTAAACTGGACATTCTGCGCTTTCACAGTAAGAGGTAAGCTCCTTAACCATCTTATATGGACACCACCCCATGGCGAATATAATCATTTATAATAAGACTCTACAGGTATTGAAAATTTTGCAACACTACAACAGTCATATATCATCATCATCATCATCATCATCATCGTCGTCGTCGTCATCATCACAGGCACTTATGATACGCAGAGTGGGAAAATATAATGGGCCAAGTGACAAAAATTCAATTTTTGTGTTTTCTCATGTAAAGTGGGCTATGGTGCAATCCAAATAACAATATATAACGCTTTTGTAACAGGATCGTTGGAATTTGTTCAAACACATCTCAACAAATGGTGTACGTGCCAAGTTATGTTTTTTTTTTTCCTTAAAAATTCTACGTGTTCTCCAAACTTTAGTTGTGCAAAGGAGGTAATTGTTCTCTGTAAAGAATTGTTTGGAAAAGGGAAAATGGTTTGTTTAGAAACTTATGTTCCCACCATTCAACAGTTTGTAGTGATACAAACCGCCGTAATATTGTAATTTGTTCTAAACAAAGTGTATCAAGAATATGATATACATGCATACATCCTAAGACAAAAAATAAGCAGACTAAGACCCAAAAAAAAAAAAAAAAAAAAATGAGCAGACTCTAGAAGTGTATGTTTGTCATGTCATTTCCGCGACCGGTTTACAATGGTGTCACGGCATTCGTGTCTTTAGCGTCATTCTGTTGTCATTTCTCATATTGAGCCACAACTATTCAATGTGAGCGGATGGCCTAGTGATTGGACTTAGACAAATATACGTTCCCAGAGTCTGCTCATTTTTTATTTTATTATTATTATTTTTTTTTCTTAGAGTGTATGTCTAGACCATCTGCTATTATTGGCGTGGTTTTGGAACCATAGGATAAACCTGCCCTTCCCATTTACTTGTATCAGGATAGTATTAGTACATTTTTTACCCAATTTAATCTCCGGGACCAGGATTTCAGCTCTCGTCATGAGTAAATCCTTATTCACTTGATTCCATGCAAGTTTGAGGTGATAGAGGAGTTCCAAATTTGAGTAATCTCCTGACACAGTATTCCAGATGGCCTTTGCCTCGATCCAGAAAAAAGAAGAAGTGGGTGTCCTAGAACCATTTCCATAGCAGCAGTAGGGGTTGTTCTATATGCCCCTGTTATTCCAGTGCAGAACACGTGTGACAACTTACCAAATTCAGTTCTACAGTTGTTTAACTCTAGGCTAGCACATAAGTGCTGCTCTGTTAGTAACATATACGTATATTACCAAACATTTTTCTAAGTTAGTTCGTTGCCCAAATAAATTTCTAGATATTTAAACCTGTGCATTAAGGCATCTCTTCAACAGAAACTTTTTGGAGCCAGCATGGCATCTAAATGTTTCGTTCTGTCAAAGGGTACCACAATTGATTTACTTGGGTTGACCGAGCGTTTGTTTCTATCGTACAAGTTTGGGTTTTCGTTAGGGCTACTTGTAGCTCGTCAGAAACAGTTTTAGGATACCCACCTCTTACAATCAATGCAATGTCATCTGCTTAGCCAATTGCGAAATAATCAGACCGTCGCGTCGGGTCCTCACGCAGTTCATCCTCTACCAGGGTGTATAGCAGGGGCAAAAGAACGCATTACTGTGGACAGTCTCTGGCCATAGAAACCTTGAGCGTTTCCCCAAAAAAGAGAAAATGTTATTTCCGTATAGTACACATAACGGATAAACGACGGTACATAATGCGGAGGACATGATACCCACCTACACAACTCCTTGGTCCAGCACTGAAGGGAACATAACAATAAGGATTTCTAGCAACACAGTTTTCTGGTAGAAATCTGTCAGGATCAAACTTCTCGGGGTCTGGGAAGTAGTCAGGATGTCGATGTAACATATAGACGTTAACTGCAATTTCACATCCCGCCGGGAAGGTGTACTTCTCTGAAACACATTCATACAAAATTCAGAGAAATAAATGAAGAAATATGTTGCAGTACCTACTCACAATTTCAATTTTAAAATGCATATTTTTATCATGGTATGGTAATTTTGTGTAATATAAAGACCGTGCTTAAATTAGGTGAACTGTCAGAGAAACTGTTTTTTTTTTTCAAACCAGAACCATTTTATATATTAATTAAATACCCCAAAGACGTAACAGGACGCTACACCCTCTGAAACATTTTATTTCGCTCTAACAGAAAATTGCAAATACAATGATAATAGCATGTTCTAAAACTCAATAAAAGCCTTTCCTTATGGTTTTTTTTTCACATTTGCGAATGTCAAGCTACGAAAATATTTAGAAGGGTAAAAGGTAAGTGAGAATACATAACCTTCACTGAAGTTTAAGCATTATAAATTATTCGTAAATGGTTTTGACGCATGGAACTATGCGTAGTAAAAGTTAAGAGAGGGATTTATCAGGAAAAACTGCAGTTGAGATTAGAATATTCATTGTAATTCACGAACATTTAAATGACCTGCAGACTCTTTAATAATAAATGTTTTCTCCAGGATGGTATTCAGGGTCTGAGTTGTTATTACGACATGAAGGAGAACCTTCTTCTTGCATTTCCTCATTGATTCTGCATTCTGTAGATGCTTTTGGTATTTAAAAAGTGAGGGAATTATGTGAAATTGTCTCTGAAACTGGGCTGCGTCGTGGCCGACCGGTTAGGCCGCTTGACCCTTAGCAAAACGACCCGGGTGTACGCATGTGGGAAGTGTGGTGAACTCGCGGGTGCAAGGGCGGGTTTTGTCCGGGTTCTTCGGCTTTTCCCACCGTCATTCCACCATTGCTACCATCTCTCGCCATCATTTTATGTTCCAGCTGATCACCCTCCTGGTTCCTTTGTATCATCAATTCCGATTACGAAGACCGCTTGCACTGGCCGGGAGGACTCTGGGCACTGATTACGTCCCACTCTCCACCACTGGACCCAACTCATGACGCTTGTAGTGAACAGAGTTGGAGGGCCCAGCGGCCGGGCGGTGGGACAAGCCGAAACTCAAAGGGTCCGAGTTCAGAACAGGTCCTGAAGCTAAGGGAAAGTCTGGAAAGCTTTACAGAGGCAGAAGTTTTGTAGGAGAAGCCGATGACGTTTGACAAAAAGAAAGAATTCTCTGCGGTGTGGTTGCTCGGCACACACCGAAACATAGGATCTCCTAAAGATGGTTCTTCGATTTCCTTATCCAACCCTGTGCGTTACATGCACATATCAAGCAGACGAGTTGCGATGCCCACGGCTTACCATTATCCAGGTTCGGACTAAAGTATAGCTCCTAGGGTCTCTTCGGAAACTGTTCAAATGTTTTCCAATTTGATATGTCTCAGAGATAGCCGCACACAGAGCAAAACACATCCGGTAGACACCATTGTTATTACCGAAAAAAGAACGAAATGAAAAATTGGTAATCGAAACTCGTAACTATTTTGACGTTCTCAGTTAACGATAACTTTAGTTACAATGAGTGAAAACATTGGACATAGGGTTACAGAAAACGACGGAAAACATTTATATGGCAGGCGTTCCTTAAAAATATATTTTTATTGCTATCCTTTAAAGTCTGGCGTGACCAGGGTTGCCAATATTTAAAAGTAAAATTATCTTATCAGTCACTCAAAATTATAGATTTGGATTCAAAATTATCGTACATCATAAACCAAATACTACAACAATAAAAATATCAGCATAACACTTATGAAAATGTAATATTAATGATATTTATGATAGTCACTTACAAGATTGATGACCTCAACCAGTATTGCAACTTTAGCACTTATGTTTCTGGTACTATTCGTCTGAAAGTTCATCTTCCTCAACCGTTTCAGCATTATATAAATTTGTTGTTCAGATAAACCTTGACATCTTTTTGGTGACTTGCAGATTTTCGGATCTACCACATTCTTTCATAAGCTAAGGCGACAGAATAAGTTCATTTACCGTATCTAGTGCCAATCTGCTTCTAACTTTAGTTTTTAATAAACCCAGTTTAGAAAAAACTCTTTCACAAGAAGCATTTCTGTGGGGCAACGAAATCACTTCTTTGAAATCAGCATTTCCACCAGGGAGACATATGTTTAACAGCACTACAGAAACTGTCAGGTTCAGGCATGCTCTTTATTTCACATGGAGTATAATTTATTCAGAGTTCTCCACTGATCATCAACTTTCTGAACAGTGCCTTCTCCATTGAGATTATTAGATCTAGGTACACTGACAATAAGAGGATAAAAGGTAGAAGGACTAGCAGGATATGAAATGTTTGCCTTAGAGGGGTGGAGACAGGCCATGAGGGCAAACTGATGTCGCTATTTGTAATTAGTTTCATTTCGCTGGTATGACAAACCAGTGGTACCGAACTATCATACATTCAAATTATCGTACACCCCCATAATTATCGTACGGGCTGGCAACCATGTGTACAAACATTAAAATTATCGTATGTCCCCATAATTATCGCACGAGTTGGCAACCCTGGGCGTGGCAGAGAGAAGCTGTTTTCAGATTGCAAAGCGGCATCAAAAACTGCATCAGAAAAATGCATGTCAGGTATCTACAGCTTGCTTATCAGTGTATTCTTTGAGTTTTTTGTCTACACGCTTTTCTTTTTAAATTCAGGGCTCTTTTGCTTTCATTAGATGTGCGAGCTGCTGAATTACTGTGGTTCATGTTTTTAAATAGAATAAATTCAGATGTGATGTTATTCAAGTCACTTCATACGAGTATTTGCTCCATATGGTCCTTGAACACATACCACAGCAGCTGGTAGGACGAAGGTTGGAGAAGATAAAATATTGCTTCCCCTTACGCAGAATGAGACCCCATATATGTTGCCTAAGTAAGCAGATACAGGCAGAAGTATATCAAAGATGTAGGCCCCTTCTCAGAGACACTAATGCCAAACATCAGTTAAAAGGAGGAACTTCCGCGATTTTGTAACATAATGAATAAAATTCAAAACGATAATACTCGGTCATACCTCCAATTTCAAAATATACTACACACAACTACTTTTTATTTTACCTGATATTATATCCTCTGATAATTTCCTGGCGTAAAGGGGAATCGGTGGTAGTAACCTGAGGGACTCCTTGATGACCTGCTCCACGTACTTCATCTCTGTTAAATCTTGTGGAGTGCAATCACGCGCAGAATCACCAAATATTGACTTCAATTCTCTGAACGTCTTTTCCTGAAATTTAACGCCAAATATTAATTTATCTTACATAAAACTCCAGAATTTTCATGCAGAACGATATACGTACCTGGATATCCGGGTGTTTGGCCAGTAGCCAGCAAGTGTAACTCAGACTGTGGGCTGTAGTTTCATGTCCCTGCAACGTAACATAGAAACTGAGCAAAATATCTTCATGCTACACTTAGGCATCCTAAACATGTTGGCATATACATATTATAGAGTTAATGTGGTTGCCTCTGTTTCTTCCAAACATGGGCATTTGTAAGATAACGCAACTTTTGCGTATGTTAACAGTTGTACATGTGTCACTTGTGTGGAAACCAACACATTATTGGTTAATCGTAGTTTCATGGGTGATCAGCTATGTTAAATTAAAAAATGTCGATGGCCACACAAACTCCATGGTCATCACCAGGATCTGAATAACTAAATGGCTATCTGCTGCTTGGGGCGGTGTTAATCCGAGCTGTACAACGTTCACACCATGAAAAAAGTGGAGTCACTTCCACATTCGCAGTCTCTTGATATCAACAAAGAAATTAAAAAGTGGATGCGCTCTTAGAGGACTTTGTTGGGGGATTTTCAGATTTGGAAGCTCTCAAGTATAAACAGGATCTATTTTCCTTGGGCTAATCTGTTGACCCCAAAAATATACCAGTTTGGCGTGAACTAGAGCTTACTGATTTATGCCGTGCTTCAGATCTAAAACAGGTGTATAGGGATAGTAATATTGTCAGTATTTATCAAACTTTCGATAATTTCGTAAATGTACTGTGGAAGTTATGTGTATGTTTGGCAGTGCACACATCTGCGAACAATTTTTTCTTTCATGAAGTTGACGAAGTGCTGTCTAAGAGCAAAATTGTCGGATGATAACCTTACGTCTCCCTTGAGCCTTGCTTCTGTAATCCTCCAAATGTTCAGATATTGATAGAAAAGCATAAGCTGAGCACAATAAATGCATAATTAAGTTCAAAGTGTGACCAAATGTACAGGTTTTAATGAGGAGTTATTTTAATTTTATTTTACAAGAACAGTTTGTTTTCTTTGAATTTTAAGGTTAAAAGATGTACAAATCTTGCTTATTTTTGTGGCTTTAATGCTTCGTTTTTTGGAATATTAATTTGTTTTTGAATAATTTATTATTGTAATTCATACTTATTCCTTAAGATCACAAAATGTATATAAATAAATACTTTTAAACCAAACAAAAAGAAACGTAATAACACAAATAGCTGACTTTATTTCCCCTTCGAACTTTGTACACCATGTTTTGCTATCTTTTGCTTAACGCCGCCGCTATTTGTGAATAGCACCGCTGTCTCGGAGCGCTTCATGCCCACGAGTACTGCCAAGGCCACGAAATTGCGCTTGATTTAACATCGCTGGACTAAAAAAAAAAAGCCCCCTAGCAACCGCAGGCTAGAGGGCTCCTGTATCTTTTCAGTTCGGTGTCTTTTTTATATTCCGAACTATTTGCGCATCTTTATTGGTTCCTCAATTACAATGCTGCAAATACTAATACATGTCTACACATAACCTAATTAAAGGTTATCCCCCCCCCCCAGTTAATTTCATATTTATTCCACGAATACAGTGCTACATACAGTTTTAAATATGCAATATAATTACATTACCAATTTACATATTAAGAATATTCAACCTAATTACATTTCACATAACTTATTATATGTTATCCCATTTATATAGCTACATGTTGATTTATCTTTATTGAACAATAACACAATTTGTACAATTTATACAATTATTAATCTAAACTAATGTTTAACCTACGTCCTAACTAAGTTTATAACTACGAATGTCATGTCCAGTAGATCCAATCAGGTGAATGTCAAATCCAGTATTGTCTTCTCTGTGGTCATGGATTTCTTCTAAATTTAGCTGCCTCTCTTGTGGATACGGAGTTCGCTAGTTTATCCAGCCACGTCCACAGTCTTCGGCGACGTACCACCGAGTAGATAGTTCTGTCCTGTAGGTATGAGAGGGATGTAGCCCTCCCAGACGTCCGCAGCGGACATTCCCATAGCGCATGTTCGGGCGTGTCTACGGCATCACAGCAACAATTACCGCTCTCCCTCAGACCAAACCGCATGAGATACGCACCATAGGGTCCATGTCCCGTGATGTAGTGGATTAATCCTTTTGAAGGCTTGAAGTATCTCATGCGGAGTCGCTCATCAACATCTGGGAAAATGTCATAGGTTCTCCTACTCGTGGTGCTCGTCTCCCATTCATGTTACCATTCACTGATAAGTCGTTCTCTAATATCTAATTCATCTTATACTGGAGCTCCTGCAATTTGTGCAGCTCGCACCGGGTGTTGATGGCGAAGCCAGTAGCAGGCGGCACGTCTTCTAATTTCCAAGTCGAGCGGTAGGATACCTAAGGTGACTAATAGGGCATCTGTTGGGGTTGTTGAAAAAGCCCCACTCAAGCAAATCAGTGTTTTTCGTTGAAGGCTGCGCACTTCTCGCTTGGCAGTGACTAAATACAGTCTATGTGCCCAGGTACTTGCAGCATGGCCCATCGCTGGACTAAAGGAATAGAATCTACTAAGTTAACCGTGTGCGGGATTGGTTCGCTAAAGTGCTCCACGAGCATCCCATCCACTGACAGTACCGGCCGCGCTGCATGCAATCTTATTCTCTGGTGTATCTGCTACCTGCTTGTTGACTTTATGGTTTAAAACTGTTTCGGTGATAACACGAAGTGCCGTTGCCGCGAGTCACAAAAATGCTAAGCTTAAGTTTCCCTTCGTAGTGACCGTTAAATCTATATTCACCTAGCGGCGTCTTCAAGACCTACAGGTGTTGACAATCGAGCAGTAACATAGCGGTTTTGTACTCTTTAGGCAAATTATTCTACTCTCGAAGGCATTCTTTCTGTTTCCTTCAAGAAAATTGAAAGTCTCATACATTAAATTTATTGGGGCCAAGCTCCAAATAAATGTGATCCCCATTATAGCCTATAACTTTTTAAAAAATAATTGTTGCCCATTTATTTTTTCAAAAATATTGTAACAAATGACAAAAATCCGCCCAGTTACCTTTCTATTACCCTTTCTTCTAAACTTTTATCCAATTACGCAGTTTCTTCTTGACGTTAGCACAGTATACAGCCTTTTGGGGTACCACAACTTACAATTGTTTACTTCTCATAAACTTGCTCAGTTCTTTTAGTGTCTTTCTTCACTTCCTTTGTCTCTCATACGACGTTACAATTACTCGCGATGCACGTGGAATCTCTTTGCGCCGTACCAACAGTGTAACACACACATAAACACACACACACACACACACACACACGCACGCATGCGCACAGCTGTCTCGTACTCACTGACACACCGACCAACTCGTGTCCATAACTCAACTCTAAAACTCATTCACTCACTTTTCTCTGGCCTTCTTTTATGCTGGGGATGATTTCTGGAGAACATTCTCGAAACACCTTGCGTTTCTGATGCTTGATTGTTGACAGCACGTACGCATAGCAGTCGCGCGCGGCAGCCTGTACTGGAACACCTTTACCTGCTTGCCGGTACACATGTGGTGTGAAGTAGGTTAGCCCCGTCCTTCCTTTGCTGTGCGCCGAGCCCTACGCCGCAATATTATACACATATTCATTTACTTTTATCCCGCACTTAGTTGCATCATAACCACAAATGAAACCATCTCATTGGATGTTATTTTTCATTTAATTTCAAAAATTTTGGATACTAACCTGCGTTTTCCTCTTCCTCATGGCCATGCTTTCCCACAGTGTCTGTAGATCTCATTTGTTTCCGTTCCTGTATAACCTTCCTCGTCAGGTTGTTAACTATGCTCAAACATTGGTTATACTCATTTACAACACATGACAATTTGAATAGCAGGTCTGGGTATAGCCATGGTCTAAAAACTCTCTTGAAAAGTGTTTGTTCCAAACTGCAACAAAAACAATGTTTATATTTCATAGCTAGACGTCATATTTTAAAGCTAATCTATACTTATTTAATTTAGAGAGACGTGGAAAGTGGCTGGGGAAAGTTCACGAATGATAAAAACTGTGTCGTGTCATATTTACATGACTTTATTTAGTTTTATGTAGTTTCATGGATAATCGGATATTTAAAATCAAAATTATATATCCTGACTCTAAAAGTCTATTCTTTTCGCGAGATAACATCCAGAACAGTACTGAAATGAGTATCAAGAAGTATCACAAGGTCCAAAGATTAATAAATATTAAAACAGCCAAAGCTTATCTTACCCTATAACATGAGGCGTCATGCATTATACTTGGAATTCAACACATAAAAATAATCGCCAGAAAATAAATACATAAATATTATATATACATTAGGGTGGTCCTTACTTTTTGAATTTCGAATTTCTTCACGCACACCCCCTAGTTCCTTTCCTTTTGTTTTAAGAAGCATTTGAATACATATTGTGTTGAAGTTCAACAAGAGGAACCCGTGCCGCAATGGCAGATAAGTTTCATCAGTTTCCAGTTTTCTTTATTAACAAACTTTCTCCTGGTGCCGGTACATTAGGCCACAATTTAGGATGGACTTACATTGAGCACTATTTAAATTATTTAGTTTTCTTGTCTTAAAAAAACATACGGTGACAAACTTTAGGTCTCCGAGAACAGTCTTTTGTCGTAGATATTGTTTATGTGTCTTACGGTCGTGTTTCGTTTTATATGTCTATATGTACACAAGAATTCCTCGTTTAAATACATATGATTGTGACTGTTATACGTAGACTAATATAGAGAAGTCAACTTTCTTTAGTTTTTCTGAGAGCTCTTGAGAGCTTTAATATCCTGGCTTGTCTGTTTAAATCGGCCCATTAACAGAGAAATTATGGCTAAAGTAATGTTTAGCGTAATTGTGAGTGTTACGCGTAAAATCGCGTTCTTTTCTGGAATGACACCTATATAAACTTAATAAGCAAATCCCTGTCTGAACACAAAATTTGATCGAAATTGTTAGAGCCGTTTCCAAGTTGCGCGGCATATACTTCTATACAAGAATTGCTCGTTTAACTAGTATATAAGACACACGCACGCGCGCGCACATACACACACACATACACACACACCCACCCACACACACACACACACACACACACACAAACTGGAGGTGCCTTTTTCAAGAAAACAAATTGCTCTACACAAATATGTAATAGTTAGAGGAAGAATTTTCACATTACCTCGAAAGAATAACTATATAAACTGTTGATATTATCAGCAATAAATGGAAAACTTAATGGCGCCACTGGAAAAACAGACTATGTCTTTATGCCTTGATGTACAGAATAATACAGCAAATATACTAACCAATTTACTGCTTTAATGAAGTCCGAGTCCCTGCGAGCTTGGGCGTGCACCTTAACTCCCATTGCCGACTCTGAAAAGATAATTTGTGATGTTCTTAATCTTCTGAAGGTTTTGAAGCATATAGATTGCCTTCCATGAGCGAAATTCAAAACTTAACTGTAATCCCTTTTCACGTTGTACAGCTATTTGTGAATCGATGCGCTAAGTCATATTCCTTGGACAAATAAAACAGAAATTAGCTTGTTTGTCTAACAGCTGCATATATTAGCAACACAAAAATGGCCAATCGCAGGCGCCAATCCCATGAATTATGTGAGGTACTTGCAAACCCTTGATTTTACATCAGCCTCGCAAACTAACTTTCCTGTGTCTTAAATTGCCTCAGAGTACTTTTTAAAAGTATCTGAGATTGATAATTGGTTTAAGTCTCAACCAATTTACAAAAAGCTTTTATCACTGAGTTGTACAATAAAATTACGAATACAATTTATTTTTATCATCCTGTGTAACTAATACTTCACCAAAATAATGTTTAAATAGTATCGCCCATACCTCAACGACCTTACTCATCTCCCTGCCTCTTACAGTGCCAACTGGTCAAGTGGACTGTGTTATTGCGTTGTTTACTTTGATCCTTCTGAGGTTTAACTCAACAAGCAGGACCTTTAAAAACACTTTGAATGCACAAGGTAACTGACTTGACAACAGCACATTATTTCGCTAAAGCGTATATTTAGAGGGACCTCTCTACTGTATTCCTGTCATTTATAGTGGAAGACGGCTGAGGGACAGGTTTACATGTGATCATCAAGGGATTGGCACCATAGTAGGGGAGCCCAATAGGGGATTATCAGATTTACCCAAGTACGGCAAATTAACATAAAGGGGGATACCTTGCACACTGTTGAGTATCTCCACCATATATAAGCCCTCTGTGTAGGGTCGCACGTCTAGTGTAGTCACAGTTTAAAATACTTGAACACGTCACGTTATGGTAATGGAGGGTTAATTACGTACCGAAAAGTGTGTATTTCAATAATATGACGATTTGAGCGTGACGTAAGGGAAGGAAGTAATTTAAGGACAACGGGAAAATATATAATCTGCCGATTTCCACAAGCCGAAATAACAAAACTCGTCAATAAATTTTAGATGCTGCAGTTACAGTGAAGTATGCATGCTTCACCCCGCGCCTCAGCTCGGACGACAATACTACGCGGGTTGGAATGTCATACTTTGTTCCCTAATTTAATTAATATACTATTTCTATTTTCGTGCTATTTTCCGTGTATTTTATTTGCCACATTCAGTGATTTAAAAAAATAATGAAAAGAACCTTTCAAACCGTCATATTAAGAAAATCCCTCCAAACAATCGTTAGATTATGGATTAGCACGGTCAGGACATCAAGCTGAGCCCTGTATAGTAATTTGACGCGTTCCAGTATTTCAAAATAGCGATTTTCTTTGTTTTTCTTTACATTTTGGAAAGTCTCTAGACACTCTCACTACCGGTAAGGGTATACATTATATAACTTTTTTTCTTTCTACCATCTAATCTTCAAGATCCAATAGGCTCCCCGACGCTCGAGTAAATCCCTACTTAGCATCGTGGGCTCCCCTGCTACTATAAATGACACGTAAAATAACTACTTAACATCTTGAAAGATTTGCGCTTATATATTCTGTACGTTATTTCTCAAATTTAGTTTATTACCTAACATTCCAAATTTTGTCACATTAAAGCTCTTCTTGGGAATAAATGTGTACCGACTTTAATTTTATAAGGAGTAAATTAACACACTAAATAATTAAAACTATAAATCCAAATCTATGCTTGGTATTCACCTCGTTCTACTATCCTTAATTATCAGTATAAATATTTTCCTTATACCCTTAAGAACCTACATATGTAAGGTTTTTATTGTAAAACTAAAGTTATTTTCGGTAGCTAATATGCACTTACCACATATGACGTCCAGTGCATACAGATTTATATATGGATAAATGTCAAAATCCGGGCCATTTTGATGCTTTGACAGATTCTCTATCAATATGTCGAGGTTAGAATTGAAAATTTCCACGAACTTTGCGAGAATCTGTCCGTTAAATGTGGGAGCTATAATCTTCCTGTGTTTCTTATATTGGTCACCTGTGAATGTAAGTTAACGTTGTATTTTAATGTTGTTCGAACAAGATGTTACTCAGCAAGATGAACTTGATAAAAGAACAAAGTAGCTTATTACAGAAAATCTGCTACTCATTGGAAATAAGCAATTTGAGTACATTGTGCTGCTGGTACCAACTGTTGAATGTTAAAGCAATATTAAACTTCAACAGAGTCAAGTGCTGCAGTAACAAAACAAATATTAGGTAATTTTAAAACCAGTTAAACGAAATGCCTTCGTTTATCCTTGAGCCAATGAGGAAGCAGTCATTTGAATTCAATGGTGGAGGTCTAGTTACCAGACAGTTGTCACTTCGGATGAGAAAATTGTTCTTCATTGGAGGAAGATTACCTATAGCTATTTGAGCCATAACTTGTGGAGTGGAAGATGTGTAACTGCACTCCTAAGATGGTTTATCGAACATGCAAATTACGCTCAATGCTTGGAAGTATTGGCCTTGGGGGTTACAGGAAGGTATGCGTTCATTTAGCAAGAAACTATGATGAGACTAAATGCATCCAATCTCCACTGTCAGAATCTGCCTTCTTTTAGTGACGTGATGTGCAAGCTAACACTGCATATTCCATAGACAAGATATACGCCATAAACTGCGTGAAATTCAAAACGTGCTG
Source organism: Tenodera sinensis (assembly GCA_030765045.1). NCBI lineage: Eukaryota > Metazoa > Arthropoda > Insecta > Mantodea > Mantidae > Tenodera > Tenodera sinensis. Next base: position 48,186,994 of record CM060972.1, read on the forward strand.
CGTGCTAAGCTATAGGGCAGAGATAACAGATAATGCACTACACAAGGCATGGGTACTAACTTTGCCATCCATTCACTCCTTCCATATGTTCTGTTCTGTTGTGGGAGCTGAACGCATGGCGTATGGTATGAGGCGCGTAAGGAGCCAATATGTCACAATGTAATGGTTACATTGTAATTTTCAAGAAACCTGGAAGCCCATTGCCTCATCTGCTCAATTTTTATTAAATATATTAGGCACTATAAGCTACATAATTATGGATGCTATGTAATATTATGGAGAATCTTCTCAAAGAATTCAACATTAATTTTCCACATATATTATCACTGGAGATTTCAATGCGTTTATTCGTGGATTTCATGTAGCTCTCACTACTCTGCAATTAAGAGCTAATTCGCTTAAAAACATTACTCCAATTAAAATGACACGTAACAATGGCGTTGACATATATGAATCACTGAAGAAAACTTTCCCACGTTACGTGACTTCGTAGCACAACTGATATCAATATTTATACCTGCGATTTTTTCCCACTTAACCAGATTAAAAATGCTCAGCGTACTCGTACACAGAGGATTATTATTCGTCAGCACTACGTTTTTGTAGGAACAGTGTTGTAGCTAATATAGATAACCTTGTCAGTAGAAAACAATACAGACATTCTCCAACAGTGACTAATAAAAATGTAATACTCTATGTACATCTCTGCTACGAGTATGTTTAAATAAACGGTAGTTTAAACTTAGTTAATAGATTTACGTTAAATTTCCAATTAGTTATTATAGACATGTTCAGTACAGTGTTATAACGTCATTAGTTTTGCACACCGCTAGACGCAGGTGAACACAGATCATGTCAACTCCCTCTCGAGGTCAACATTCACAATATGGTCGCCAAAAAGTGTAGTGGACGAAGTGTGTTACCTTCTTCTGGCCTTAAGTCTCCCCATGGCTGCACTACACCATATTGTATAACCCTTTCCTGTCTTAGCTGCGCATGAATTTGGAAGATTACTCTGTCACCTGAACAACAAATGCAGTGATTCCAAACCAAATTCTCAAACAAAAATTATCGAACTACATACCTGTGCCTGTAAGCAGACCTTGGCCCACCACTGGCTCTGCAAACCTGTATATGGAACTCTTGCTCATATTTTTATTGTTGCCAAGTAGTAGCTGTAAATAGACAATAAGTTTTATTTACTTCGAAATGAATTACTTGTCATTTTCATGCAGATATGTTGCTTAATGTTTTAAGCGGAGGTATAGATGTGGTTTTACTAAACGATTGGTAATATATTGTTTTATGGAACCGAATTAATATGATGAGGAAATGGGGAAACGAGACTAATCAACGGAAGTGTAGTATTTGATGGATGAATGCATATGTTCAAAGAACTTTCATTATTTGCCATCTTAAAAATGTTGATCAATAAATCAATTTCTATTGACATTTTTACACTTACATAATTACGCACTTTACAACATGTCATCTATCGGTATAAGACTATATTGTTATCAAAAGATAGTACGTGGTTCATGGAGGAAAGTTTGCAAATACGGAGCGAAGTACAGTAGTTTCTATTTCCGATATTCTGTTACACAATTAACACTTCTATACTGACCAAAATTATTGGATTTAAAAATATTACATGTGAATGTCTGTTCTATGACCAACGTTGCTTTCAATGGACTGTCGAATGAATTTAAGTCGATTTACGAAAGTTCATTGCCATCAATGCTGAGTAAGATGGCTTGTATTCGGGAGTCCCAGATTAAGTTTCCGTCGGGCTATCCCGATCATGGCTGTCTTAGTCGTTTCCAGCAGTCAGTAAGCAAATTCTGGGGTTATTTCTCTTTTACCGCGAAGTCTTTCGCCTTCTCCTGTACCCACCACTTCCTATTTCTGTTGCAGAGTTGAAGACTAGGTGTTATAAATGGGTGTAGAACTGTGCCTTAGTAGTATTTCTCGTTGATTTGACGGCTAGAGCTTCCAGGAACTCTATATGCCTCCAGAGAATTGGGGCTTGTAGATAGGGCTCACCCGCCTCGAATGCTTTCAATCTGGAAATGTTAGGAACTCATTCCGTGCTTGTGGAGATCGTCACCCGCATCTGGCCAATCTTCAACTCTCCCGCTCAGTCCTCTCTTCCAAGGCCTCATTAGAAGCAGAATGAAATCACCATTGACGCCATCTTGGAAACAACCGTCAAGAAACTTTGTACTGAAAGAGAAGAGACTCAGTTCAAGGGAAGCAATCGGTCTTTACTAATAAACGACAGAGTATGGCTTTGTATTACCAAGCAGAATTCTCTTCCACTAAGCAGCTGCATTCCCCTGCCACCATATTTCCTTTCCCATTCGATATACCACTTCGGCTCTCCCAGCTCACAGTAGCTTTACCAGACGATCTTGCATTGCCGAAGTCATTACTGAAGCACAAGATCGGTCTATGTCTTCAAAACAAACTAACAGCCGATTGGGCACTGCTCACCACCCTGTTCTGGCAGTCCTACTGATGAAATTTGGAGACTTGCGCCTGACGTACTTCCCGAGACGTTTGAGGAAGCGAAAAGCCTGCGTCTGGATGTTAAAGCATGAAAATAATAATGCAATACACACCCAAGCAAACCACGTTGGTTCCCCCTCGAGCTAAATCAGAGACCGGATATTCTGGACATTGCCTTTACTAGGCATGGATCTAGGTGAATCAGTTCAAATGTGAGTAGTAAGCTATCTTCATTTCCTTAATAATCACTTTAGAAAGACCATTACAACAAGTTCTGTCAGCGCCTAGGTACAGATATGTAACAAGACCAACTAGGATCTATTCCAAAGAACAGTGACGGAACATCTCCCGAGAGCGAACTTTGCCACGCAGGCCTAACCCCATAAGTCACACGGTAGCACAGCTGGAGCAAGCAATTTATGTAACTTAACTACTAACAGCACTCTCACTTATACTTCCAGATTCTGCGAGAGGATAAAAAATAATTGCTGCTAAAGAAAAGTTCCACGACCCAGCAGTGAATGGAACCAGGAAGATCAGAGTTGAGAATCCAGGTTACCGAACACTAAACCGCAGAGCCTGTCGCAAAAGGCATTCCTGATAATTATGTAGTTTTTCTTCATGTCTTACCTCAATGGAGAGTGGATCTGCGAGAAGTATTGCCAACTTAGGTCCAATCCAAACACGTGAAACAGGTCCATACTCCTTCGTTAACCACTTCAAACACTGGAATATTGCTTAGGCAGAAAACAAAGTAGCTTTCATAAGAAGAAAATTTACTACAGTGATTCTAAGGGTGACATCTAAATTTTATTTAGTTTATGTATTTCAGATTAAACCTGATGTTTATAAGAAAAATGTGTGTTTTCTGTCATATGACTCTCTCTCGCATCTTCATTTATTTTTGCATCCTATAAACCAATTTTACCAAGGGCTATTTTAATTTTCCTTCATGTTAACTGGGATAAACCTTTGCAATGTAGTTACTATTACCGGTACATTTTATTGCAAGTACAAGGGGGAAACTTCCTAGACCATTCTCTCTACACTGAGTGGCCAAAAGTCATGGGGCGGCATTATATAAGTGTTAATAACGAATTGCACCTGCCCAATCCCTCAAAGCCTCAGCAATACATCGAGACGTCGACTCTACAAGGTGTTCCAATGGTTCTGTAGGAATATGGATCCACGCGTCTTACAGTGCTACCAACAATTACTCTTGTGTATTTGGTACTGGGTTCAGGAAGCATACACCAGCATTGACCGCATTCCATAAATGCTCGTTTGAGTTAAGATTGGAGATCTGGAGGGCCAAACCACAAGTAGTTCGTTGGTTGTTGAGGACAATACGGTGCATGTGCCTTCTTACAGTCCGGGTGGAAATGTGTTCTTGACTTCCAACATCAACTCGGCGATGATCTGACTCACAGGAGACAGAACCTGTACGGTTCAGCTGACGAGACGTGAGGTGAATTCTCGTGTAATCTCCGATATTCTTCTTCCACTGATAGTCGTCTCACGTTTCCAGTCGGTTAATTCACGACGTGTTGCCATATATACTACACACGTGTATGTAACAGACAGGTCATATATTGTGTCCAAACTTGCACCATAATTGAATATGGCATCAACATTCAGAAGCCATACACGGTACATTTTGTAATGGGACAACCCTTCCCATGACATTTGGCAACTCAGTGTAATCTATGCTGTTTCCAGGTTGTCCTCAGTCTTCATAACTGGCAAATGACAGGAAGCTACCCTAAGCTAGGCCTGGAACGTTTTCTAGTCTAATTTGCTTTTTCTGTTAACAGTTATTTTGTGTGTAATTAATGCCCACCGACATATACAGTAAGAATTGCAGCTAAATGCAACTAAAGTAAAAGAAAAGCATACATAAAGTTGTAGCGTTACTCAAATCTTCAAAAAGTAGCTCCCTTTTTGGTGGTTTTTAAATGCTTTTACTGTTAGATTGACACCAGAGAAATGTGACGTGACAAGCACTTAAACAGATATGAAGTCCTGAAAACTTTAAGATATTTACCTTGTAAATGGTACATGCAAGTGAAACTTAACACAGAAATTCAGTTTTTTGCACTCTTTAAATGAAAGCGTGCTCTTACAAAACGCTCAACACTGTTTATTAATATCGTCGGCAGTGACTATACATATCTGCCTCCGTTGTAATAACAGGAAGCAATACTTACATTTTGTTGAAAATCCGAACTCTAGAATATTACCAACAATTGGTAGAGGTTTTGGTCCAGGAATTTTGGTTCCAAGTTCGAGTTCACGCGTCTGCGACTGGTATTCTTTGGTCAGCAGGTACGCCATGATAAAAATAAGTCCAACCAATATCATCCACATGTTCCTGTAAAATATGTACATTTTTTATCAATGACACGTGCGTCACCTTCACATTTCATAGTTTCTCTATCAGCTGCTGAATCAATGCGATTACCCACAATTCTCGTCTTACGGCAAGGATAGCTTTCCACCCGAGTTTCCAAATTGTTCAACAATACGTTTGGTAGTTGTGCGCCTTCTTACTCGCAGGTGACCAACATTCTTTGTTTTCGATGTAAACAGGAGCAAATTATACGTAAGTTTTAAATATTCTGGAATACACACCTACCAATTTACCAAACAATGTACCCGTTACGACATATTCATGCACGGGCCAATTTGACAATTGTTGGGAGTAAATTCTCTGAAGGAGAATGTTATCTCTCAGTTGGTGGACTAGCCATTTATTATAGCCAGCGGGTCCGGGAGGCCGAAAACCCGGCTAGAGTTTTATAACACACACACACACACACACACACACACACACACACACACACACACACGCACACACGCAGAGTTACGTGGTTAGTTCGGGGAGATCTGCGTCTCGACAACGAAAGACTTCTCCATGTGGCTACGTCTGATCAGGGGCCGGGCGTCGTGACTGGACGCGAATCATGGAACAGACGTGACAACGAGAAGACAGACGACGGCTTAAATCGTCCGTGTTAATAAAGCTTCTGCCTGCCTTGTCAGCATTCTGATGTTTAGAATACTTGACGTGAACTAGGTTTCGGCCTTTTACATTCAGTGACGGAATCCTTCTGGTGGTTTTGGCAACCCGGTATGGCCGTTATAAGTCTGTCTGTTCTCGTCGCTTCGGGTTGTTAGTCTCCCGTAAACCCTACCTCCAAATCATGGCTAGGAGTAGGAATGTCACGTTTACCTTGCAAGCTATTTCTCTTTTTAGTATTTTCCCAGCTTACGAGCAAAGTTTTGATTACTGTACGTTTTTCTAAATTCATCCGGGTAGATTCGTTTCTGCTAAGACCGTGCCGAGTTGCAGATTTACATGTATCGCAATTTACATCCTAATGGATCAAGACGCCACTGATCCTATGCAGTGATCACTTAAAACATAAACAAAGCAAGGGCTCCTGCGGTGACCATTGTGCGCAGGCGCGGATCCAGGGGGGGGGGTGCCAGGGGGCCCGGGTCCCCCCTATCATATCCTACTTGATATTAGATACTATACTAGATACTATATGGGTGTTACCTCATCATCACGCAAAAGGGCCAAACCAATTTCAATGAAAATTGATATATGAACTACCTGTGGTAGTTGATCCCACTAGAATAGACCATTGAGGTGGAAGGTTTCTAATGGGGCCCAATTGAATAAATCGAAATAACTTCCCTATTTTGGGGGAATTTTTGCAAAAATGTACCGTAGCAAATGCTTTTACCCACGATGTTAAGTTTTGTAATAAGCAATATTTTGATTGGATGAATATTTAAGGAGTTATTGGAATTTTTCTTTACAGCTATGCGGGTACGTGTAACATCGCAACATAAGTAACGATGGTTTAAACAGCTATACGGAACGGGCACAATTGTGTGTGCTGTCTTGAAAAGTTATTAATGGTTTTCAAAACATCACTAATGGAATAGAATGACCAATTTTTTATGCTGCTGTCGGTGACGCGGGTTGGTTAAACTTTTGAGTTTCTGTACCCAAGATTTTCATCTTTCCGCAGCGCAGTCACTAGCATTTCAATAAATGTGATAATGTATCAGGCTCAGGTGGGTAGACTTTCTGATATTAAACCAGGTGCACATAACAACTGGCAAAGAGCTGACAACTTTAGGGGTTAGATTCGTTAAATAAACACACATTTATTATCTATTGTTGTTCTTTTTGTTATTATTATTATTATTATTATTATTATTATTATTATTATTATTATTATTATTATTATTATTATTATTATTATTATTATTATTATTATTATTATTATTATTATTATTATTATTATTATTATTATTATTATTATTATTATTATTATTATTATTATTATTATTATTATTATTATTATTATTATTATTATTATTATTATTATTATTATTATTATTATTATTATTATTATTATTATTATTATTGCTATTCCGCGTTTATTGCAAAAATGCAATCAAAAACAATTGGAGAAAGATAAATTTATATGGCATCAGAATGAAAAAGTGGTGAGGAGAGTAATCTGTGGCGCCGTGGCCGAGCGGTTAGTGCGTTCGCCTACCACTTAGGTGGTCCGAGTTCGATCCCAGAGACCCGCATGTGGCATTCGTGGTGGACGAAACGGCGTCTGTTTGGGTTTTCTCCGGGTTCTCCGGTTTCCCCCGCCACTAATTCCACCCATTGCTCCATTATCAACTTTCGAATCATCGATTTCGCCTGCATTTCATCTCATTTTCTTCCTCACTACCGTACCTAGTGCTTAGCTGACCACCCGCTTCCAGGTCTTCACTCTGTACGGTCCATAGGTTCCTGTGCTCCCCAACAGAGGTCTGATCCTAGGCACTGGCTTGTAAGTCCTACATAAGGGGAAGGTGAAGGAGAAGAAGGCAAGGAGAGTAAAACCGAGAAGGAGAAGTGAAGGAGAATGAAATGGGGAGGATGAGAACAAGCAAACAAGAAAGAGAGAATTACGGAAATAAGTCCACGATAAAAGACAACAATGCGAGCAACGCTGCAACCTCTACTAGGTTTTTTATAATAATACGAATAATAATGCTGGGCTAGTGCCTCCAAAACTGCCCTGAAACAACTCCAAACCCTCCAAAACCTCTCCCTCAGAAAAATCCTCTCTGCTCCACTCCTCACCACTAACCACACTCTTCACCTCAAAACCCGTGTCCCATTCATCCCGGAGGCAATAGCAAAATGAGCAATGGCGGCATGGACCCGCATTAGAAACCACGAGAATGACGTGATCGCCAACATCGGCAAAGGCGAGCCGAAGCACCGCAAGCATACTAGAATAAAAATATTCTAGAAGCGGCACGACTCGCCGACAAATGCTCGTCCGCGCAACCTCGTTCCTAAGCCACACACATGTTCCGGCAGAGGCCCTCGCCTCGGAAAATATTCAGGATCTGTCCCCTGCAGGGACAGCGGGAAAGTGTATAGTTATATGAAGTGTAGATAGTGCAGTGTGCTGGGACGCATATATATGTTGTGCCCAGTGAAGGTATGTGTGTGTGTGTGTGTGTGTATGTGTGAGTGCGCGGGTGTATGTATGCGTGTATATAATTGTAAATATGTACATATGTATATATATAAACCAAAAACTGAACAGAACTTAAAGGACATAAGAAAACTATTCTCGGTGACCCATAGACGGTCACCGTATGGGTTTTTGCACAAACCGAAAACTATAATTAGTTATAAGTAAGCAAATTGTATATAAATGTCAAATATAGCCTGTAAGCTGGGCCCTATGTACCGGCACCAGGCCAATACTTTATAATAAACAAACTGAAACTGAATACATAAGTAGTTTTACGCCTTATTCCATATTACAGAGCATTACGTAGTATTTCTTTTGGTCATAAATTATAACGTGCTACATTAAACTATTCAGCTTTTAAGTTTTTCGCCGCAGACAATTTTAAAAGTGCAAATTAAATCTAGGTCCGGAGAAAAGCGTTTGTTGCTCTTTGCCGATGACTTCAAGAATGGGAAATCGGCAAAGCGGAAACAAGCTCTCCACAATACATAGCTATACGTTTCGTTTATTCGAAACTGTCATTATCGATGCATTAGTTGAGTAACACTGGCGGTGTAGGCCTGGTGGTAGACAGTGCCACAGTGGAGTGATAGTGAAATGTCATGTTCTATGTTCGAGCTTTCCTTGTGATTATAAGAACCACAAGTTTAAAATGTCGAAACGCACAATTCAAACGAATTTGTTACAGTTTTTAAAAAGGCGTGTCTTGAAGTCGGAGACAGTACTTGTGACAGAAAAGATATTGGTGAAAAATTCAATAATAATCAAGCGACAGATTTAAAAGTGAAAATCACGTGTGCTGAAGTCAGAGAAGAGCCAAGCAGTGATTGTGCTACAGTTATTGCGGAATGCCAGCAGTAGCAATGACAGTGAATTGCAGACTTCATTAACAACTGCATTTAATGATTGCGACGAACTTGACATAGGGCACTTTGTGAGTCAAGATTTGGGCTATGACGATACCAATTAGGCGAATGTTCGAATGTCGTATCCATAATAGGAGTATTTTGTAAACATTTGATCGGTGGGCGTATGGTGGTTACAATCTTCTTCCTAGATAGGCATGTTTTAGCATGAATTTAATTATTCTGAAGTGGTAGTAGACCGGAACCGACCCCCCCCCCCATCGAACATTCCTAGATCCGCGCCTGGTGGTGGTGATAGTAGGGGTGGTGGTAATGGTAGTGGTGGTGATAGTAGTGGTGATAATTAATAATTAATGATCATGGTGATAAATAATAATAATTAATAATCATTTATAATTCTACTAATTAGAGAACTGCTCTTTCGCAGCTAACACATGTAGACTTGCAGAGATGTAAAATTACTGAACGTTCTTGCAAAATATTAGACTTCTGGTTTAAGTAGTTCAAAAATGCTATTTAATACTCCATCTGTTTTTACTTTCTCTACTGGTAAGTAGGGGAAGTATTGTATTCCACCCAAAAATTCGATGTCGATATTTCACCGGAAATATATGTTTTGAGGTCCCCTGAATCCAAAAAAGCATTTTTAGAAAAAGGTCCGTGTGTGTGTCTGTGTGTCAGTCTGTCAGTCTGTGGACAGCATAACTCAAAAACGAAAAGTCGATTAAAAACCAAAGTTGGTATTTAAGTTTAATGTCTTTCAAGGATGTGACACGAAGATTTTGAAGAAAATAGTCCCACTCTAAACTACCCTTTACGTGGAAAATTTTGATTTTCTTGAAAATGGCTCTAACGATTTTGATTAAAATGTCATATGTTTGAGATATTTTTATGACAAATGAAATGTATATCTGAATTTTCTGGCTATAGCCCCTGTAGTCGTATTTACTCTGAAAGACTTTTGCATAACTGGTAAACCGTTAGAGATATATCAAATCATACTATACAAAAAATGTAGATCTTGCTAAAATACACAAATTATGTCCAAATAAATTTTCTTGTAGGGTGAACCATTTCGGAGATATTCCTTATTATGTGTGTGACTTTCCGAAAACTTTGAAATTTCGTGAAAAGGATCATCGTTGTTCATTTTTTTATATGTTAAGTGGGCAAGGCAACAGAATCCCAAAGCTTTAAAACATTTGATTATCGCACAAAGCCTACTGTGTTCTAATATTCCCCTTGCACCTACAAGGAAATAAGCAATAAGATAAGTTATGCAAATGTTTATTTTAACACGAAGAAGGAATAAGAATAAGAATAGGAATAAGGGTTTGTAAGAATGGTTAGTACAAGAGTTGAGAAATTCATGTGAGTGCAACACATCAGATTTTTTAAATTTCCTTTATAAAGATGTTAGGTAAAGAAAAGAGAGAGAGGAATTGGGAAGTAGGGAGGGAGAGAGGAAAGACACCACAATCCCGTCCGATAATACGAATGAAGCTGCAGACTTTGCTGGTAATATACCGTGTGTTACTTACCCTCGTCAGGTTCTAATGAATGCCACTACACAAAGTGTAAAAATCTCTGAGTACGACTGCATTTATAACAAATGAAGATGGACTTGGATACCACGTGTATGCTTCGTACAGTTCTCCGCCCCCTTCCCATTAGTCTTGTGCACATTTGAAGGCAGGTAATATTCCAAGAGTGTTACGTAATCACTGATAGTGCATTCCTGCATTTCACTGCAAATTTTGGGTAGTTCTAAAAGGCGTTTTAATTGAATGCGTGACATGAATTTGACAGCGCAGCTAGTCTGTAATAAAAGTATATCCAATATTTGCGCTTTCAGCTTGAAGGACAAAGCGCTGTTCGTGGTGTAACCCTTTACTCTGAATAACTAGTAAACGTTTTGTGTTCATTATCTTTTTATTTTCCTCATCTGCAGTAGGTAGAGGAACCAAAAATTCGTTATTAAGATCTTACTTGAAATACGCGTTCCCAATGCCATTAAACCCAATGTAGATCAATGCTTTCTTTAGTTTTGATGCGCTCAGGCCAGTGGGAACCATGATGGAACCGGTGATTGAGTATATTTCTTTTTACTTTCTCTACTGGTAAGTGGAGCTAAGTAGTGTATTCTACCCAAAAATTTGATGTCGAGATTTCATTGGAAATATATGTTTTGAGAAACCCTGAATCCAAAAATGATTTTTAGACAAAGTTCTGTGTGTGTGAGTACTAGTGCGCGTGTGTGTGTACAGCATAACTCAAAAACGAAAAGTCGGTTGAAAACCAAAGTTGGTATTTAAGTTTAATATATTTTAAGGATGTGACACGAAGATTTTGAAGAAAATAGTCCCACCCTAAACTACGGTTTACATGAAACATTTTTCGCCTCGAGGAACATAGGCCAAATAACAAACACACTTTAAAACGTACTCAGCAGGATCAAACAACAAACATATGAGTAGAAATTGGCCACTGTTTAGTATTTTTCAAAACGAGTAGCAAAAATGCAGTTTAAATCTCTTCCAAATACTGTTCGTCATATATTCGGTAGGATAGTTGTCTTTTATTAGTAGGTTAAATGTAAAATGAGGAAATAATTTAAAAATTAAAAAGGTTGGCCATTCTGGGTCATGTGCCAGTTGCTTTCGAGCAGTGCGTGTGTTTGTGTATGTGTGTGCGCGTGTGTGGCTGTGTAATGGAACATGTTCCATTACTGAATTGTAGTACTCCAAGCTAAGTTTTCCATAATACAGAGAATACATAATTATAGTTAATGAACAAACTATATATACTGCATACATTCCTCATACTATTGTACTTGAACTTTGCCTATGTTTGTTGGCAGTACATCCTAAATTTGATCAAATTGAACAAAGTTTACATATTCCAAGAACTCCCTTTTAAAGATTTGGAGTATATCTTTCTTTTGAATAGGCCATTGGTGGTGTTTGTTTAATACGCTATCTTTAAACGCTTTTCCTTCTTCTTTGTTTTATTACAATCATAGAGCACATGGCTTACATTTTGTTATCCTGAGTTGTACGGGAACATTGGATTATCTATCATTTTGAAGTGGTAGTAGTATGCTCTTAAGTTTTCGTCACCATCACAGTGAAATTTGGTGTAACATTTAGTTTCAATTAGTCTCTCATTAACTGTGGAGTAAAAGGATTTTGTTATCTCTCCCTTGAAGGTCATTTCCCACTCCTTGTCCCATTTTTCCAGTCTTGTTTTACGTAATTCCTGTTTTATTACATATGCTGGTATTCTGTTGTATGATGTTGCGAGGCTCATGTCTTGAGCTGCTTGTTTCACCAGCCTGTCAGTAAGTTCATTTCCGTAATACCCAACATGTTCCTTGATTCAAGTATCTCCCGCTGTTCGTTTTGTAGCTCTGCGATTTCCTTTCTTATATTTCTTCTATTAAAAGGCTTAGTGGTTTGTATAGTTTGTAATTAAGTTAAGTAGTGTGATTTGACTGTCAGTATATATAGCTATGCTTTTGTTCTTTTCTCGTAACTCCAAGTTATTGTACTTTTTGAAGTGTTTTTACCACTGCCAGTTATTGGGCTTGACTATTGGAACATTTTTGCTTCAGGTTGAATTTTACTTAGTGTGTGCATTCTTGATTGGTGAAAATAGCGATGTCTGAACCAACCCCATTTGCACTCTTACTTCCATCTGCTGCAAATATCACAAAGTTGTACTGTGTGTCTCGCTGTGTGTGTGCGTGCGTGCGTGTCTGTGTGTGTGTTTGTGTGTGTGTGTGTGTGTGTCTGTGTGTGTGTGTGTGTGTGCACGCGTGCGCGCACGCAGATGTCTCCAGCGTTCGGATTGTAAGTTGCGAAATAGTGAAAGCAAACTTGTGGCTACCGTTTTAACAAATCAGTGATTTTTATTTTTCGTTACGACTCCGTGGGTATAGGTTTGCTATAGTAGTAATTACAATCTCGTCTGTATATTATTAGTTTTATACACTTAGGTTTTGGGACACGTGTAGCAAGGATTGTTAATTTACCAATGAATGTTTCCAACTGGAGCATAAACATGGTACATATTAGCAGTTTATACTACTCTGCTGACGGTGAGTGACGATTTGGAACCTAACATATCGTTAAGAAGTAGCCAATGGACTATATAAGGTATAGAATTTAATAATACTGAAAAGACATACAGTTGCTTCCAAATGTCGATAGTTACTCCGCTTGGCTGTGTTATACGGGCAATCTATTGCATTTGGCATATGTCACACAACCGAACATTTGCGCAAACACCGTCCAAACAAATCCATGTTGTGTATGTCAAAACATAAAAAGGATAGGCCCAACTGGGCAAATTTGTGTAAAGGTACCCTTCCAAAACAATGGATGCCTTTATGAGAGTAGGCCCAAGCAATACCATCTCGACCACCGACACCTGATGTGGGGCCAGTGGATAATTGGCATGTTCAACGACATGCAGAAATTCCACAATATCTGAAGTGTACAAATTCCATGCTGACAGTGACAGTGTTTTTACCATGGAGAGAAATAAACTTGATTCAGTAGTTTTCGATAATGTACACACCTAGGTCCAACTTAATATGCCGCGGAGGTATGATAATCATCAAGATTATAGGATGCTTGGAAATAGTTGTATGCTAATTCAGCTGAATATTATTTTCATTGGCATAATAGCGCGATCAGAACAGACGATTTAGTGGACGAGAATGGAGTAAGTGTCATGGCGCCTTCGGAAGGACAGTGTGGCAGTGTGCCGGAGGAGTTGGTCATCACTTGGCTCTTCAACAACGGAGGAAAAATGACGCAGCAATCGCTAGATGAGAACAAAATCCTGAAAGTAATTTGTCTAACAAGTAAACCATTAGTACGTGGAGTTCTAGTTAGTCAAGGTGACCCTCGTTTAGAGGAATGTAAAAAGTGAGTCCTCCAGATGCATCTTGCTATAAACAGCTGTTTCAAGAAATAACAAATGCCTACCCTAACTATACATTTATCTACACTGATGGTTCCAAAACGGACAGCGGCAATGGATGTGCCATAATTACCCCAGATAAGAAACTTCAGCTGAAACTCCCTAAATATTATTCCATATTCTCCTGCGAACTTTCTGCACTTAAGCAAGCTTTAACATACATCATCCAATCTAGTGAGAGTAAATTTCTTATAATTTCTGATTCATTAAGCTCTCTCCAAAGTCTCAGAGATCGTTCAACTGACCTCCAACTGCTTCAAGATATCCACAGTCTTTATTCCATTGCTCTAAATAAAAAGAAAATAGTTACTTTCATTTGGGTCCCTTCACACTACGGCATTAAGGGCAATGAAGAAGCGGACAAAGCTGCTAAAGAAGCAAGTCGGTTAACAGACACTCATGAACAGCAAGCAGTACCTTATCGTGATATTACAAAGTACTTCTCCAAACTAATAAAAACAAGATGGAAACAGGCCTGGGATCAATCGCCTCCAGAAAAACTATACATGGTAAGGAAAGGAGACACCAATTCTTCCCCTGTCTATTCTCTTAGCAGGAAAGAGCAGGTAATTATATCACGTCTCCGCATTGGTCATACAAGGTTAACCCACTCATACCTCCTCAGCAAAGGCCAGCCACCACAATGTGAAGTCTGCAACACCCGCCTCACAGTAAAACATCTCCTCACAGAATGTAAGCAATACGCTACACAACGGCAGCTTCATCACATCACTGGAGACTTATCCACCACTCTGAACACGCCATCCAACTGCAGAAGGGTATTATCATTTCTCAAAGGTACGAATTATATTTTTGTTGTACTGCTTTGATTGTATTCTCATGTTTTTGGTAAAATAGTTGTATCAAATTTATTGTATACCGCTGTATTTCATAGAATAGTCGCGATATGACTTAATTGTTAAAGCGACTCTAAATAAATTAAAAAAAGAGGAATCGCCAACAAGGAATTGAACAGCACAAAGCAAGTCTGCGAACTAGCGATCCTTGTGTAGAACATGTGTGGTATTATCCGGTGCAATGATTGTGTACATGGTCTTATTATTCAAATCATCACAACCCTGAATGTGAGTTCTCTAAGAAATAGAGCTGGGCAAATTTCACATACGACTTTGTTTCAGAAAATACATCGATATTATGCATTTTTCGGAAAATAATCATAAGTTTAACTTCTTGGAACTGCAATATAATTTAAGTTTGCAACATGGTAACGCACAGTGCAGAATTGAGATTATTTGTCGTTCAGGCTTATGCAATTCCATTTGCACTGAGATCTATGATAGGCAGAATTACAACTTTATAATGAAAATAGCGCCCTCTTTGCAAATATATATTTGATCTCTGGATCAAACAGATGAAAGGAGCGCAAATACTTTCTCACGTCGGAACTGGCCTGATTTTTGTGTCAGAAGTACAACTAAATTCTTGGAGAAAACTTACAAAATGTGGTCAATGCTGGGGATCAGATAAGTCAGTACTGTCCCTCATGGGTATTGGACCAGTATGGTAATCATCAAGATTATAGGATGCTTGGAAATAGTTGTACGCTAATTCAGCTGAATATTCTTTCCATTGGCATAATAGCGCGTTCAGAATAGACGATTTTACACCAGTGGATGGAAGAATGCGGTGCTGACAATGCAGTTTAAACAAGTGTCATTTAGTGACTGTCGTTTCTTGGTCATTAAGAAAACTCTACCTACTATGAGCCCAATCATAGGAAGGACAACAATACGCTAGTTCAGGATCCAATCACCACATAAAGTTATTCTGCATATGAATAAGTTGGAATCAAATCGCTGAACGCCGAATCTCCAACTTCTACAAACGTTATGGAATAGAAAAGCTAAGAACAGACGACAGCGCCTGCATTATTATTACAATTTGCTCCCTGAAGTACATGAACAGCAACGTAGCGGCCAGGACGTGGTGCATCACCTTTCTACAGTCAAAAAGAGAATGCATTGTTCCAGAATGATCTCTATTGTGGCACACAACTACGAGCTGGGGGACGTTCTTTACTCAGAGCACATAAAACCTCCATATTTCATTTGTCGTCAGAAAATGTCATGGAGGAGTTAAATGTATCATCCACTTGCGTTTTCACGCACAACGCAAGACATACTTCAAGAAACCTATCAGCACATTTCCTACAAACTAAGAGCTATGGAAGTTTATGTGTTAGCACAATATTTGCCTGTCGATTTGTAACGCAAAAGCTATCTTGCGATGCAAATACCGTATTAAACCTGGACATAACATCTGATCAATTGTGGTCTACTTTAACTTCACCCAGCATGATCCAGCGCCTAGATCGCACGGAAGCAGTTATTAGATTTGCAATTCCCACTGGAAGATAAATATATTATTCTTGGAGCCATGTTGCAGATACAGCATAAGAAGATGCCTTAATGAGTTTCGTAACAATTTATCAGTGAATCAATACCCACAGGATGAAAGCGATATCACAACTATTAAACGTCACCACCTTGTTGAAAGTGTTGTGGCATGGTGGACACACAAATGTACAGAATAACTACATGTGCAAACATCAGGGACATACGGCGTTGGTCTAACAAGAGATAAGCCACTTAATTGACAGCTGTTTGGGAAATCCAACTACCTCTGTGCTACTAGCATGAGATTTCCAGGAAGGAGCTATAGAACCTACACAAATATGGTTGTCAATGGCGCTATATCAGTACCGCCTACAGGAAGAATCCCCATCATAAAAGCCTTCCAGGAGTGCGAAAAAGAAGTGCCTCCGCAAAACAAAGGCTTTAGAACGTTACAATAGCTAAGAAATGCATTTAAAATCGAGAGAAAACTTTATTCTTCGTTGGTCACTAGTGGCCTGGCAAACTTCTAGGTTTGTTTGAACGTTATAACTTGCGAACGCACGCTCCAACGTAACTGCCTGACTGGGGCATACAACATTACATTTTACTTCATTGTTTCATTTCGTACGTACCTAAGTGATGCGATGTCGACGAAGTCTTAAAGATCTTCCGTTTTTCCTTTCTTTAGTGAAGGCGGTTCCATAAGAGACTCAATAAACCTGCTTACTTCCTCCTACTTTTATGTAGCCTTTAGTGGCTCCGGAAAAAAGATGAAATAATAGTGAGAACAAATATTTGCATTATCTAACAAGTTCCATGAAAACAAGTTGCATCCTGAAGTGTACATCGCTCCCATCATAATAAGAAGGAATTACAGTGCACAACTATGTACTTAAGTATGCCGAAGGTGAAACTTTTGCGTTTATGAGTTGGTATGTTTGTACTGCGAGACGCTTTTTTGACATTGCATGAGTTTAATGTAGCGTACGTGAAAAAATTTACATTGTCATTGAAAATTATGATCCTTTTTTTTTCTCCAAACTGTTGGACATTCAATAGCCACAATTTTTTGTATTACACAAATGTTGTATATACCATTAAACTTGCCACATATCTACCACTTACGTCTGTAAACTCATCCTCTGAAACCGAAGCAATGTTTTTAAGACAAGACTACAGTAAAAATTGGCTCAAAATGTTTAAAATATTGGAATTTTCTTTCTTTTTTGTGGTATTTTTGGTAGCTTAGGTTGAGTAGATATAGAAGACATGCTGTTTTTATTTGTACCAACCATATAACCGTTTAAAGAGACACCTGCATGTGCTCGTTGACGCTTAAAAGCCCTTTAAGGCTACACTGAAGATTAAAACTTCTTTAATAATCAACCTATCGGTATGGAAATTTAACCATATAGTGAGAATACTAGTGTAAACTAACAGCCCAATATGCCTCTGGCACGGGGAAGCCGGTTCAATCGCCGGTACCGGCATGGGGAGTTTTCCCCCGTTAGGAGGCCTGGCACGGTTGCACTCAGCCTCGTTAGGTCCGGGGGGGGGGGGGGGGTAATTGAGGCGCTACTTGTTGGAGAAACAGCGGCCCCAGGTAGAAAAGGTCACATAACTGGCAAGCAGGGGTCAAGACGCTGACCACGTACCACCCTCCAGTAGTGCACCCCACCAATGAAGCCTGCAGTGGGCAGAGGTGGAGGACGCAGCGGCTGGGCGGTAAGCCTTGGCCCCTCATGGGCTGTTGTGTTGGGGTTTGACAGCCCAATTTTCATGGTTCTATATGAAATACTTCATCTCATTTTGTGTGAGAATATCTTAAAAATACTTGCTATATAAAATGTTGTATGTGACAAAAGATTTAAACTTTTAAAGGTGAATTTTTGTTTTTGACTAGTGCGCTGTAATATAAGAAAACCCATATACTAATTATTTGAAACTATTCTTTTAGCAACTGTTCTACTTAAGTAGCCTCAAAATTTCTGAAAACCATAACTTTTTTGCATTTTAACATCATACAATTTACGCGTAGAAACATGTGAAATTTGTAAGAAAAGTAAGCAAAAATGTTCTAACACTTTTTATTAAAATAACAGTTGTTAACTTATTTTCATGGAATATAAAATGCTATCTTATACGTTCGTAATGGATGGCTTATTCGTTTATCTAAATGCCACAGCAGATTTGCTGCGATGTAAAAGAACTCCTGCGGGACAAAATTCGGGCTCACTAGCGACGCCGATATGATCCAGGAAGTTCACAACGTTGTCTCACAGAGTCATTTGAAGTGATGGAAATTTATAGTTTTAAAATTGATGTAGAAAGTCGACTTATTGGCGAATACTGGAAGCTATTGCGAACATTGAGCTGGTCTCACTAAAAACCGGAAGTTTTACAGAAAGCTCATTTCATTTCCAAGTACAGTGGAACTCCAGGCAGGTAGAAGTAAAGGTAGGAGTTGCATGTGCATGGTATGGCGTACTGACTGGCAACTAGACGGCGCTACTTGCCCCAATATGCACCCTCACACGATAAAGGATAGCAAAGTACGGAAGGTTTAAGCCTTAAAGTGTTTTATAATATGGCGACGCTGGTCGCGGCACACAACAAAGGACGGTCGAAGCCAAGCTACTTCACATACTGGCGCGGCGCGTATCAAAGGCGCTCAGGGCCGAGCTTCCCCACGCCATTCACGCGAGCAAACACGGGTCAATAATCAGAGCAGCATAACAGGAAGGGATTTTTTCCAGGTCATTGAAGAAAAGTCCGGTGGCCGGTTTGTTTGAAGAAGTTCGAGAACGAGCTTGCTACGTCATCGCCAGTACAAGAACTAGCGGAACGTGTGAGGGTAGGCAGTTTTTGAGTCGGTCAGTGTGTTAGTGAGTGCGACATAGCTGTGTGTATGTGGTACTGTCGTTGTGAAAGATACTCACGTCTAAGTGAAGAAGTTGAGTGATTGTATTCACAGAGTTAGTATGAGTGAGACGCAGAAAATGATGAATGACAGTGAAAGAACTGAGTTAAGGTTACGAGCAAAAACCGTTGTGAGTTGTAATATCACGAAAGACTGCAGAGTGTGTAGAAGAGAATTGTGTTTTTGTGCAAAAGTTGAGAAGAAAAACGAGATGAGAAAGAAGTAATTAGACTGGACTTTTTCCCTTCTGTCATAGTATTACTAATATGGGTTCTTATTTTTAATAATAACAATTAGATCAACATATGTAATGAAGTAATATTATATTTTTGACATAGTAATTAAAATGCACATGGACATACTAACTTGACGTGCAGAGGAAAGAAGAGATTACAAAAAACTATAATTGAACTGGATTATTTGTGTACTGTGCCACAGCAAGAGACATTTTTCACACTCCTAACATCTACTTATATTTGCGGCGTTGAGCGCAACAGTGGCCCAACCACTAAATGTACATAATGGAGATAATGGAGTGTAAAAATATCTGTGATTTGAAAGTTTTATGTTGACTTTAATAACTAAGCAAGAGTCATGATATTTGGAAATTTTAATCAACATAGCACCGACATTGTGATACATAGTTGCATACATGCAGCAAGGTTGGGCCACTGTTTCTATCCAGGAAGCCAGATTCATTTCCATGTAATAACACACTTTTCATGCCATCTGTCGGTGGCTTTAGAAATGCGGTATAGGCCACTACTGCTCTCCTAGATTTTGATATGGGAAACGTGTCTGTGCTAATAACTCAGAGTCTGAATTCTTGTGGGTTGGGCCACTTTTGCGCTCAACGCCTCATTTGTGATAACCTACACAAGCATGCCCATCATTCTCTTAATCACTTCCGTAGTGAATTGATACAATGTAACTTGTTTTGTGCTTATTATAAATATGAAACTTACATTTTTATTGCATAATTATAACTACACTGCGCTGCACTTTGTTCTTTTATACATCTTAATTGTTGAGAACTACACACTCCACAGCTATGGTATATCATGGTGTCTTGCTCCATTTCCCAACATGATATTAGTTACAATTATTTTCACCAGGACGAGGTAATTCACTTTGCTTGCTGCGTGGCTCAAGTCTGATGCGAACTCCGTTCACGGACTTCAAGATCATTTGGGCTGATAGGTCTAGGTCCTGGAAGGGATTCTCTGCTGGCAGAATCTTGAACTGTCTCAGTAACCGTGCCATTGTCGTCTTCATCTCTTGCATTGCAAACTTGTATCCTGCAAAACAACACAGTTATGTTGGGATGGTATAAAGTAACTCTAAAGAAGTTAATGGTAGCATTTTTTGTCTTAAGAAGTTCTTATTAAGTGGAAATATTCAAATGTACACTTTTTCTTTTTAGTGATTATTACCAGATGTTCCGGCTACAGGCTGAGGATAGTGATGGTGCATGTTACTGCTGCATTTCTCGTCAGGCACATGTTAATCACGAGTCATAATACCGATAAGACTGGTTTCACTTGTCCCGTTGCTACGGAAACGTTTTAGCTCTAATTGGCTCTTATTTTCGTTGCTATGACGGCCGCTGTGACGTATCCATCTCCTCCCGTTCATTTAGACGTTTTCGCCACGTGATTATGAACTGCCAATCCCTTCTTGATTGGCGCAGAGTATAATTTAGGTTATCTCTCACGTATTTTTGGTTATAAAGAACTAGAAAGATGAAACAAACAGACCAAAAAACGGAATAGTCTTCACTGATAGAGAACGGTGCTGGTGAGATCGACTTGAGAGTCTGTGTAACCAAGGAGAGCTTCATTCTGATTAATGCAGACGTCAACGTAATTAGGAAACGTTATTGCGTTTTTCTATGGGAGCCAAAGATACACTTTTTATGGGTTTGTTACAGATGAATCTGTTTATTTTAGGAGTAGTAGTATAGATAACTCTTAACAGTAAATAATTAGAAGTTATCATCGGTTTTGAACTGCATGCACTTCTGTGAGCTTCCTGAGTGTAATGTCATTGATCCTCATGGAGAAGATGTTTTCCTAAGAATCATGTTCTGTATATCAGGTGGGTTTTCATATTATTGCATTTGATATATTGTGATTACTAGATGAAAAGTGAAGTGCCACTTCAGTTTCTTTACATTTTAAACACCTCGTAAGTTCTCTCACAGTTACGGTTAGAAAATGAAATAACCTAAATGTTAAGGGAGGTGGATTTCAAAAGATTTTCAACGAAAATTCAAAATATGGGTTTTATTAATCGTTGCAGTGTCCATGTCAAATATAAGGCTTTGATCAAGTCCATTAAAGCTATAATTGTGTAAATGTGTTTCATAAGTAACGCCGGTATTTAAATTCAGTTTACACCGCACCTACTTAATTTATTTTTGCCAATACTACTTATAGATTACTATGGTTATTTTTATGTAATGTTAAAATGTTAACCGCCAGAAGTTGGTAATACAAGATTTTAATATGTAGGCAACAAAGTTCGAAGGTATTCCTTCTGATGTACTGCCAGAAACAATATTTTAAAACTGCTGTCGAGGCTCTGAGAACACCTGAATTCGAAGGTGAGGGTGTCGTTAGTGAGGGAGTAGCACAACGTGGTTCCACCACTTCTATAATGGAAATAAAAGCATTAAGCACTTTCAACATTTTGAAAGTACTTTGCTCTTTGGCATTAAAAAACTATATGTTCCAAATCTTCCTTCCCAATAGGGGGACCCTGCGCCTCTATGTCCGCTGTGTGACAACCTTTTGTCGGTTCGCCACGTGCTGCTAGAGTGTTGTTCTCTAGCGCACCTTCGGGATTCTCTGCAGCTGCCTGCCAGACTTGCAGAGGTCCTAGCGGACGACAAAACAGCGGTTGATAGAGTTTTTAATTTTTTAGCGGAGTGCAATATCAATTTGAGGATTTAAAATTTTTAATTATCTGTTTCTGATTTTGGACATATTTATCACCTTGTTTCATATCTGGCTATTGCCACTGCTTTTTACCTTTGTATATTTTTCTTGTTGCTAGTATGTTTATTTTTTGAGTGAAATTTATATCTGGCTATTGCCATGAATCTGTTAAGGGCGCTGATGACCTAGAAGTTGAGCGCCTTTAAACCAAATCTATCTATCTATCCACCAATGGGACACTGGCCCTTTGGGATGGCCTTTCCTAATCACATCAGTCTCCAAACATGGGTACTTAGCGATGCTATTGCGCATGCTATGCTATGATAAGGAATAATATACTATCCTATTCTACCCTATCGGATTATTTTGGCGTGTAATTCACAACCAGACCTGCATGGCTGGAGTGGCTGGGTGTATGCATCGCATACTAGCTCAGAACAACCGATCTGGATTTCGTAGGTTTCCCAGTTACATGAAATCCCACACAGTTCGGTTAAAATGTATGGACTTTGTGAGCTACTGAAATACAATTTAAGACGTCTCATACATTTGATTCGTCATTACTCAGAGGTCTCCGTCTAGGGGATATGTGAATGGCGACCACAAGGTACCCAAGCTGAGCAGAACATTACTTTTACTTACTGATGTTTTGCTCCTCACTGTAGCTTTTCTATCTGACCTTACCTTGGTCATCTCTTTTTCTCTTCCAACTCCGATGCTATTAGGGTTCCTGAGGGCTAGGGAGTCTTTATTTTTCCAACCTCTCCATTTCTCTAATTTCTCTATACAACCTTAACCACTAACATGCTGACCTGTCATGACCTGGCATGTAATACGTCCTCTGATTGGTAATCAGAGGATATGGTCGGTGAATTTATTTTCATAATTCTCCCGGTCAGGTCAGTGAGACCCGTAAACCAACGACAGGTGTGGTCCTCCAGACATTCTGGGGGTTGTGAGAGAACGATGTGACCGCCAAAACATAAAAATATGGTGCACTCTAAAAAGCGGTTACATTTATTGCTAAGTCTCTTCAATATTTATTGAAAAATATTGGGCAGCAAGAGGATTAATGATTTCATTATCAGAAATCAAGCATTAGCTAACAACAAAAACAACATTTTGAAAGAGCTAACTTATGAAAAATGAAGAATACACAGAGTTTTGAGAAAAAAATTCACAGAAGAGCACTCGGAGGTTTCCACAAGAACTTCGTGCTTCAAAAATGAATAGACAGACAAGCAGAAATAAATGAACGAACGAAGGATGGATGGGTGGATGGGTAGTAAGGTGGAGGGAAGGATCATGACCATGTTAGAACGGCTAACTATCGTTCCAAAGTTGTTAATTTGTACCACGTGAACTGACAACGTAGAGCTGATATTTGTTGTGGATCTACATTTATCGGTCAAGTATCACATGTGATGGAAGTTGGGTGTACTACATTTATTATGACGGTATGCAATTGTACTGTTTCTTTTTTCTAGAGTATTAGCTTTGTGCCACTCGGAAATGTTTCCCATCCGAGAACATTTTCGTTGTGTGCAAGGCCTATATCGGGTGAGTCAGCCGTCCCTTATTCTTTGGAAGGTAGGCCATCCATCAAACAGCATGGCGTACGAGACGTATTACTGTTTATTATTATTATTATTATTATTATTATTATTATTATTATTATTATTATTATTATTATTATTATTATTATTATTATTATTATTATTATTATTATTATTATTATTATTATTATTATTATTATTATTATTATTATTATTATTATTATTACTATACTTTACGTATTATGGAATATTAATTAATATTCAGGAATATAAGCATATCTGACTACTAAAACAATTAATAATAAGTAAAGTATGTCGGTTAATCTAAGTAATCCTAGCTACAGGTTAGTGACCAAATACTCTTGCCTTGTACGTGGTGACAGTGTTACCAATACAGGTACAACACCCTGTACATATAAGGTTAGAAACGGAAACAAGCAGTTCTACTACCAGGTGAGTCAGCTACTCCTTATTTTCCAGTTTTATGCAATTCTAACTTGAAAATATCGGCTCCTATGCTAGGTTCCATTCAGCTATTCAACATGGATGTATTTGCCTTCGGTAGCTCAGTTAGAACGAGCGCACGATTTGCAATCCCTGTGCTGTAAAGGGGGTTCCAATCCCATGCATGTACTAATTTTTTTACTCGTAATATTTACAAGTAACGTTAGTTGAACAATTAGTATGTGTAAAGCTGTTATTATTTGAATTCGTAATTTTTTTATTTCTATTTTATGATATTGTTGTGAATGAGAATATCTCTGCCGGTATAAATTTTGAGTTTCTTACATTTGAGCTGTTGCTTCTCCTTAGAGCAAAGAATGTCAATGTACTTATCTGTCGAATACGTCGCGAAGGAATGGGACAAAATATCGTGTGACAGCTTACACGTGGAGAATGGAGTCGGCATTCATAATAACACACTACATCATGCCAGTGCAATGGGGCAGAAAACCAAAAACGTTTTAAATTATACCTATCCTAAACCTTTAGAGACTTAAAATTAGATTATTGTGAATTCGGTTTCCAAGTTTCAAAGCCTACTGTATTCCCATTGTACGTGCAAGAGAACGAGCAATATGATAATTTCTGCAAATGTTTATCTCAACTAACACGAAGAAGATAGAAGAATAAGAATTTGTAAGAATGGCTAGTACAAGAGTAGAGAAAGTCATGTGAGTGCAACTGATCCGACTTTTGTATCCAACCCGGTTCTAAGTGCAAAAATCCGACATTTTCTTTTGACCTGATGTTAATGTACTCGTATGATAGGTCCGTGTTTCTTCAAGGGTGCTTACTGAATTGTGTTGCTATGTATACTCTAATAAAAAAGTTTGTATAATCGGCTGAAAACTCGAAATTCACTCTCAGTAGACGAGTTGTATGTTTTTGAGATGTTCTTTAGCGAGGAGTACGTTCTGTGCGTTAAAACACTGTTCCTCTAAATTTTGCGCATTCATTCTGTCTACGAACATCAAGCAATACGTTTTAGTAAGCACAAAGGTGGACTAAAGCGCATTGGGCGTTTGATGGGTGGTCTACCTTCCAAAACGTAAAGGGCGGCTGACTCAGCCGGTATAATGAAGTGGCTTCGGACTTGGTTGCAGTTTCGTTACACTTTGCGTGGAACAAGGTCACGTGCGCACAAGGTTTCACTGCTATCTCTGTAGCTAGGTGTTGCAAACATTTTTGAATTTCACTATGGTTTTGGTTTCGAAACGGTTGAAAAAAAAAGCCCTCGTATTTTATTCGCGAGAATAAGGTGACTCATGATGTCACTTCAGCTTTTAAGCTTAATGGATTAATGTTCTACAGCTTCTTTCCTTGATTACACTACTCGTATGGAGGTCTTACAAGAGGACGCCTGAGCTGAGAATGCCTGTCAAAGAGGAGACAAACTCTGCATCAGAGAGAGTGGCCAAGATGTGCGATAAGACCAAAGCCTGTTGAGAGAGAGAGAGAGAGAGAGAGAGAGAGAGAGAGAGAGAGAGATTAAAGAAACTGAGGGTGAAATTGATGAAATGAAAAGTGATGGAGTAATTGGTGGTATGAATGGAAGGGAAACCGTAAAACTCTGACGCTGTTTCGTCCACGACAAACACCACATAAGTACGCTAGGCATATAATTTTTACCTGCGTTAGTAAGATTAAAGCTGCTTGTTCTATTACCGATAAAAAGTATCCTTGTTTCAATTACACATTTCAAGGGAAATTACGAATTTTTTTTCTTCCAACAGCTAGATTTAGTAGATGAAGGAAAAGTTCCAATTCACTAAAAAATGTGATAAGGGGATTTCATGGAGAATACATTTTCCAGATCTGCTAAACGCCGAAAGAACATTGTCTGGACAAAACATCCGTCTGTTGCGGGTGTTTATATATTGTTTCTGTGCATCGTGTTTGGAAGCATAACTTCTAAAGGAAAAGCTGTTTCAAACATTGAACTTTGTGTTAAGTTCAACGTCTCCCAAGGATGCTAATGCAAGCTTTTAATCCCCCCCCAGTAAGCTTCTTTTTTACCAAGCTTCAGAATCTTTTAATGTTGCGAATAGATGTTCATAAAAATTCCCCGAACCAAGCTTTACTTATATTATTGTTTTCAAAAGCGACTGCTCTGTTTGGAATAAAATGCGAAACCAAGATTAATATACCTGCATAGCAAATACAATGCCCATTTTTAAGTTTTCTCCAAATAGCAATTGTACTCATCTTTATTGGGACGGATCTTCAATACTTTTATATAACTGTAAACCTAAAGACATATCTTTAAAAATCTTGCAATTTAATCAAACACAATTACGGAGGAATTACCAATATACATGATTTTATTTTTGAACTTATAAACCCTTTATCATTTGTGAAGCTGTTTCTCGGAATGTTGGAAATAGAACAGAATTTCAAGATCAGCGACACGCTTTCTAACATATGACTGTCGATTCAATTTGCTCTATCCTCTTGTAAATACAACTAAATGTTCAATGAAACGATTCTGAAAGCTTTTATATCAATTAATATGCAAGACAACAAAAAATAAGCTTTTTCAACCTGGAATACCATAAACGGTACTGTTACCGATTTGAAGTACCTCATACCTACCTACACAATTTCTTGGTCCGGCACTGAAGGGAATATAACAATAAGGATGTCTACCAATACTGTTCTCCGGTAGAAATCGGTCAGGATCAAACTTCTCGGGGTCTGGGAAGTAGTCAGGATGTCGATGTACCATATACACGTTGATTCCAATTTCACTTCCCGCCGGAAAAATGTACTTGCCTGAAACAGTTTGATTTAAGATTCAGAGTAATAAATGAATAAGATATGTCACAGTACTTTAGTTTAAAATATATGGGTTGTTTAAATAATACACGTTCCTAAAATTCTTTTATTAATTTGGCATTTTAAGAACTGAGTATATGGTTGATATTTTGATATTATATTATCAATCAAGCTCGTGTAAGCACTTCAATTCAAAATCAGCGTATGAGGAACCGTAGCTACAATTGTATATTCTAATATGAATAAAGATGTTCCATTTGACTAAAGTTGGATTTCCAAAGCTCGCACAAATAAGAAGTATCTCCGAAATGGTTCACTCAAAAAAAAAAAAAAAAAAAAAAAAAAAAAAAAAAAAATTGACATAAATAAAATTGTGTGCTTTAGCAAGATCTACATTTTTGTATAAGATTTGATCTATATCTTACGGTTTAACAGTGGTGAAAAAGTCGTCCAGAGTAAATAGGACTACGTGGGTATAGCCAGAAAATTCAAGACATACATTTCATCATAAAAATATCTTAAACATTTAATTTTAATCAAAATCGTTAGAGCCATATTGGAGAGAACCAAACTGTCAAAAAATGTTCCATGTAAGGGATAGCTTAGGATGGCGAAATTTTCTTCAAAATCTTCGTGTAGCACTCTTAAAAGATGTTAAACTTAAATACCAACTTAGATTTTAACCGACTTTTCGTTTCACAGCTATGCTGCCCATAGACTGACAAGCACACTCACAGACTGACTGACACACACGGACCTGTTTCAAAAGAATGCTTTTTTTCGGATCCAGGAGGCCTTAAAATATATTTCCAGTGAAATCTCGATATCATTTTTTTCGGTGGAATGCAACACTTCCTCTACTTACTATGCGTAATAGAGAAAGTAATATTATGTCAGTACTTTCCAAGTCTAGAAGAATTTTCTGGAACATTTTCCCACCCCAAATGAGCCTTTATATGACAAATTCTACTTATTGACTCAAAAATACTTTTAACGGTTTCTATTAAATTACTTTATGTTTGCGTTACTTGCGCGTAAGTTTGAGTGGGAATGAAAGGATGGCAAAGGCAGCAACCATAGAACCCAGCATTACTATCTCTCGTATTACTTCGGAAGACCTTAGGGTTGAAGTGGGAGAGTGATGCTGCCGTACTGGCACTTAGCAAATTGGTGAACAAGGAAGATGATCGCAGTTCGTCCGTGAACTTCATAGCGAACGGACGTGTTTGGGTTTTGCTCGTCGAGCGCTATACGCAACGTTCTATGCTGTTGCATCAGCCGCCGAGACAGCATTATCTTCTTTGTGGAAGACTACGCAGCCAAGGGATTGGCTGTTATATTGGAGCAGCGGATTGGTTGGAGAATTTCGTCGATATTTGGCAGTTCTTCGAGACCAATTTTGTGCTTTTAAAGCACTAACTTACCTAACAACTTCACCAAGCGGGTAAGGTAACAAGGTCCTAGCCATCAGTCTTTTGACTGATAAGGCGCCTAACGGTCCGGGCCCTCTGTTATCTGAGCCACCCAGCGCTCGCTTAAACTAAACATACTTGACTTGACAGACATAGTTTTGACACATCAATAAATAAAAATGTCGACTCAATCTACACCTCAAGCACCTCATCCTACACTGATGCATGCAGAAACACCACATCCTACTCCTTCCACCTATTATTTACAGGGAGGAAATCTGCAACTATTTATGGACCAGCCACTAATTATAAGCCCACCGTCTCCAATACCTACCGACGTGTATGCCACTCTCGTTAATGAGAAAAAGGCAAGGGCCTTATACATCAAACAGGCAGACCAGCATCTCCTGCAGAATCTAAATGACGATAGTGTGTCGCGAGCTGATCTCGCCACACTATACAAAACGATGGCCGCACACAAACTTCGTGTTGAGGCCATAGATTCTTACATAGCCGACTATGTAAGGTCTAACACCACACAAGGCCAAGAGTGGCAAACTGCCAGCTCTAAAAGAAAGAGGAATGTTGGGCCCTCCTCTAAACAAACCACCACCGCAATTACAAACAGGTTTCAGCCACTAGCTTCAAATAGCAACGCTGAATCTGCACCTGTAGCAACTTCTACAGCTAATGACACTAACATGGACACATCTGATGGCGCCACTGCAATCACACAGAACAACGCCACAGTCCCAAAATCCAGCAAGACCACTCCCATATTTCTGCGTGATCCCAAGCAAGGCCGGGATTTAACGAAATTTTTGGGCACTTCACACCCGAACGTGCAATTCAACGTAAGAAACATGAGTGGTACTGTGGCGTTTGTACCTAGCAGTCCGGAAGACCACCGTGCCATAAGAAAAGTACTGAATGAAGCTTCTGTGCAGTACTTATCCACCTTGCTGCCAGATGAAAAATTGATGTACGTCACTTTGAAAGATCTGCCGATGTACATCACTGAGGCAGAAGTGGCTGAACACCTGAAAGCCTTAAACTACGCTGTGGAACGAGTGGGCCAACTACGTTCAAATCGTAGTCAGCCTCCACGATTATTACCACACTTCAGAGTGGCCCTGAAGAAGGAGGCCCACTCCAACAACATCTATAAAGAAACGCGTATGTTTAATGCGCTCATCCGCGTAGAGGCATATCGTCCTCCTGCAAAACCACTGCAATGCACCAACTGCCAGCAGTTCCAGCATAGTGCAGCTGGATGTCACCTAAAACCTGTGTGCTCCTTTTGTGGTGAGCAAGGACATAAACGTCAACATTGCCAACTGCCTGGAATTCAAGGCACTAAACAAAAGTGCTACAACTGTGGAGGTGAGCACTCGTGCAGATACGCAAAATGCCCGGTGTGGCAAGAAGCGCGTATTGAGATGCACCTCAATAAAAACGGTCAGCGTACGCGTTATGACGCTGCACCTAAAAGTGGAAATCCACTAGGTCTGCCAAAGGAGGCATTCCGTGGTGCCCGTTTTCCTGGACTGGGCCCAGTTGAGCCCGTGCAACACACGGATTATGCTGCAGCACTTAAGACGTCCATGTCTCAATCTCAAACAAGTAATACTAATTCTACACAGCCAGAAATACCTCTGGCTTCGCCTGCAGTTGTACCTGCTGTTACAACAACTGCTCCTCAACAGCTACCAACTGCACCAACCACCATCAGGACCGCCCCTAAAGGTGCTCCCAACGTACAAGCAAGAACTCCAGCTGGGCAATATGTCCCACTACCGCCTCGGCAAACAGCCCAGAAACGTTTACTGGCATATCCACAGCCAGCACCACCATCTGCATCTCCTTTAGTGCCTGACGCTCAATTCTTGAGCTTAATGGAAAAAATTCCACTCCATCTACAGGCGGACTTCGCATCAGTGTTGGCTGAAGCCCTTGCACATAGGTCTGCTACAATTGCCTCGCAAACTGTCCTGGTATACACCGTGTTTACGTTTATGAGTAAATAAGGCGGACAGGAGTAATCAGCTTACCAACCTCCTCGGGATCAGGATCTGTTCCTGGAATGCCAACGGCATCCGTGGGAAACTGCAAGAAGTGAGGAACTTTCTTGCAGTTAATAAAATAAACATACTACTGGTCCAGGAGACCCATCTGTCTGGAAACCAGAAAGCCACTATTCCAGGAATGATGTCACAGAAGCGACCGAGATGACGGTTTTGGGGGCACGGCTATTTACATTAGTCGCAACATACAACACCATCGCCTCCAGCTAATCACCACTCAAGGCTTGGAAGGAACTGGCGTCCAATTGGCTACTGACAGAGGTCCATTTAATGTGTATTCTTTATATATACCACCAGGCAGAAGAATCAGCACACAAGATCTGGATGCTGTATTCACACATGGCTCGGCCACCATAGCCATGGGAGACCTTAATGCCAAAAGCCCGTGCTGGAATTCCACCATCCGCAACCACAGAGGCATGGTCCTGGAAAGGTACCTAGAGCAACGCAACCTTGTTGCACTTGCTCCAGCATCTCCAACCATTACCTACGGAGACCGTCGACCACCTGATTGGCTGGACATCGCCATTGTGCAAAACATTCAGTGCCGTCCACAAATCTTCTCCATCCCTGAGCTTTCGTCGGACCATTACCCGGTGCTTTTGTTTTTCAAGGCATGGCCAACACCCAAAGCCCGTCCAAATAGCATAAATCCACGAAAAACCGACTGGGTTAAATACAAAGCTCTTATGGCAGAACAACAGCCTGAAATCCAGCCATGCCTCAATACTGAAGATGCAGACCAACTCGCATCCAAAATAACCAGCACCATGACTGCAGCTATGTCTCAAGCCACTCCTCCTCGACGTCGCTTCTTCCAGGATATGAAGCCACTTCCGCAAGCCATACGTCAGCTCATCGCCACAAAAAACAAGGCACGGCGCAAATATCAACAAACACGCAGTCCCATAGATAAGAGAGAGTGGAATCGTCTCCAGAGTATCGTCAAACTGGAGCTCCAAGACCACAGTAATGAAGAGTGGGAACGACGCCTGGGCACTCTCGATACAGAGGACTCTTCTCTCTGGAGAATGTCTAAGGCTATATTGCGAGTTCCCTCTTCCGATCCTCCACTCTCAGACGACAATAGAGTTGCCCAGTCTATGAGAGAAAAAGTTGAGCTAATGGCAGAACATCTTGCCTCGACATTCCATCCTGCGCAAAGTCTCGATGATGAGCTGACTAACGACGTCGAAGAAAAAGTTCGCGAATACCTTGACGAACCCTTCGACGCTGAAGAAGTGTGCCTGACTACGATAGAGGAAGTTAACAGAATAGTGGCCTCTGTCCGTCCATATAAAGCGGCAGGCAATGACAACCTGCCATATGCCGCTTTTAAATCTCTACCACCAAACTGGACTGCTATACTTGTGCACCTTTTCAACAGCCTTCTGCGACTCGCACATTTCCCGGCCGCATGGAAACATGCCCACATTGTCACACTGCCTAAGCCGGGAAAGAATGCTGCACATCCCGGAAACCATAGACCTATAAGTCTCCTACCGGCCATCAGTAAACTGTTCGAAAAGGTGCTCCAAAAACGTCTTCAAAATATCCTGGACAATCATAACATCCTTCGACCAGAACAATTTGGCTTCCGTCGACAGCACGCTACCACACACCAACTCCTACGCATCGTGGATGATGTTATACGTGGATTTAACCATCGGCACTATGTTGCAGCCCTCTTCTTGGACATATCACGGGCCTTCGATACCGTCTGGCATCAAGGTCTACTACATAGACTTATACACTACGACACCCCGTCATATCTGGTACACATGATAAGCAATTTTCTCACAAACCGGACGTTTGTTGTCACCAGGGACAGCATACGCTCACAACCATATGGAATCAACGCAGGGGTACCCCAAGGCAGTGTTCTGGGGCCTCTACTATTTCTGACATTCATCAACACCCTTCCTACTCATAGGGGCTGCAACCTATACCTCTTTGCTGACGACACTGCAATAACCTCAGACTCATCACATCACGATATTGCAGTGCAAAGATTGCAACGCTACGCCGACATGCTAACTGTATGGTTTGCCACGTGGCGACTTAACATCAATGCCGCCAAATCCACGGCCATCACTTTTACGAGACGTCATCTACAGGATGTGAACAACATACGTCTGTCAGGAGTTGACATTCCCTGGTCGACGGAAGCCACTTACTTAGGCGTCAAATTGGATGTGAAGCTGACATGGAAACCACATATCATGAGCCTAGTCTGCAAGATCAACAGACGTTTAGGATTATTGTACCCCTTGTACAATAAAAAATCCGTGATGTCACTAAGGAATAAAATCCTAGTGTACAAGCAAGTTGTAAGGCCAGCTCTAACCTACGCTTGTCAAGTCTGGGGTGCTGCAGCGAGGACCAATCTCTACCCACTACAGGTACTGCAGAACCGCTACCTAAGAGCTTCAGTAGCCGCTGACTGGTACATCCCCAACGAAAATATACATAAAGACCTCAAACTCCCAACGCTCATCGACTACATCAAGAGCCTTGCCAACACCTTCTACGCCAGACTACCAGGCAGTTTTAACGAACTAATAAGAGGTCTCGGGGAGTACGACATAGACCCCGGCGAGACATATAAGCGGCCAAGACTGGTACTTACCAATAACTGACTCAGACAATTCACCATCCCCATAATCAACAGTATACCATATCCATCAAAAAAAAAAAAAAAAAAAAAAAAAAAAAAACATCATCCCAACACAATACACTTTCATTCCATCGTTTAATTCTTCATCCATAACTTATACTCCACCATCTAACCACCGTCTTCTTTAAATTCTACCATCATTAACCAGTAAGGGATCTAATCCCGGAATGGTCCAAGGTCAAGGGCGCCTCCCATAGGGAGGATAACCCCTTAATGACCATCACCCAGGGGCAAGGAAGATGATGTCGATAACATAATAAAGCAGTTTGAAGAACATTTAGCTGCAGCATGTAATAACTGTTTTAAGAATTGTAATTCATTAAAGAAAATTAACGAAAGAAAATCTATACCCTGGTGGACAAATGAACTAACCATAATGAGGAAAAGAGCAAATGCATTAAGAAAACGATATCGAAAGACAAAACAAGATGGTGTCTTAAGAGAAGAACGAAAAGCCTTGTATATAAAACAAAAAAGGGAGTATGAAAGAACTATAAGAAAAGAGAAATTAGATTCCTGGAAAAATTATTGCAGTCTAACTCCATCTAACAATCCATGGAATGCGGTATATAGAATAGCTACTGGCAAAATAAGAAAAAATTCACCATTAGCAACTCTTACGAGACAGGACGGTTCAGTCACAACAGATTTAAAAGACACATTAGAATATATGCTGAATCATTTTGTACCAGAAGACAATGAAGAAGATGACAATTGTTATCACAAAAATATTAGGGAAGTAATCAACAGACCAATCACAACACAGAATGATAAAGATTTTACTCAGAGAGAAATAAAAGATATTTTAAGTAGAATGGATGCAAGTAAAACTCCTGGAGAAGATGGAATTACAAGTAAAATATTACTTAAGGTCTTTAATGTGTTTCCAAAATATATGACAGCCATCTACAACAATTGTCTAACAAAAGGAAACTTTCCTAA
Source organism: Tenodera sinensis (assembly GCA_030765045.1). Classification (NCBI taxonomy): domain Eukaryota; kingdom Metazoa; phylum Arthropoda; class Insecta; order Mantodea; family Mantidae; genus Tenodera; species Tenodera sinensis. The sequence goes on from CM060972.1 coordinate 48,221,093, forward strand.
GCAATGGAAGAAAGCCAAATTAATACCTGTTGTTAAACCAGGAAAGGAAAATAGTTCAGAAGTAACAAAATTCCGACCAATCAGTTTACTGAATGTAGGAGGGAAACTACTAGAAAAACTTTTAATCGACAGAATAATGTACCATGCACATTCACAAAACTTAATGAATAACAACCAATTTGGTTTCACTCCACAAACAAGCACAGTAGATGCTGCAATGACAGTTAAAAATACATAAAGAAAACCCTGGAAGATGGTCAGATGGTAATTTTAACCAGCCTGGATGTTCAGGGAGCTTTTGACGCAGCCTGGTGGCCGAGTATATTGTATACATTAAGGGAATTTAACTGCCCGTGTAACTTATACTACCTTGCTAAAAGTTATTTCAGTCATAGAAGTGCAGTATTGACAGTTAATAATGTAAAACTTGAAAAAAATGTAAGCAAGGGATGTCCACAAGGATCTTGCTGTGGACCAGGCTTTTGGAATTTGCAATACAATTCGCTCTTGAATATTGAATACTCGAGCCATACAAAGGTAGTGGCATTTGCGGATGATTTATTAATAATAACTAGAGGTAAAACCAACTTGGAAGCCGAAAATTACAATAAAATTGTATAAAATTACCTGAAAAAGATTGAAACGTGGGCTAAGAATAATAAAATTATTTTTAATGAACAAAAGTCGAAAACAATGCTAATAACACGCAAACGTAGAGTGGAAAGGGATATAAGCATCTTTATCAATAACAGACAAATAAAACAAGTAGAAAACGTCAAATATTTGGGAATAATCATTGATAAAAATTTCACCTTTAATGATCACATTCAGTATGTAACAGAGAAAGCCAATAAATTGATACACATTTTATCTAAATCAGCAAAACTAGATTGGGGACTGAAACACCAGGCTTTAAAGACTATGTACAACGGTGCAATTCTACCATTACTATCTTATGCAGCTCCAGTATGGATAGAAGCCATTCACAGAAAATATAATGCAAATAAGTTTACAAGAGTGCAAAGACAAATAAATATCAAAATTGCTAAAGCATTCAGGACCACATCTACTGAAGCACTATCCATTATAACGGGACTTACACCTATTACAATTAAACTTCAGGAAATCGCCAATCACAATATTGAAACAAAACTCCGAGAACAAATTAGACAAACCTGTAGAATATAGGAAATGGTGTCATCCAGCCGACATACCAATAATAAAAGAAATAAATCAGAATAAAACGTATGCACTGGAAATTTATACAGATGGCAGTAAAACAGAAGAAGGAGTTGGTTCTGGAGTAGCAATTTATCATCAGAACAAACTGAAATATCAGCTACAATATAAGTTAGATAAACAGTGCTCCAATAACCAAGCTGAACAATTTGCAGTGTTGAAAGCATTAGAAACTGTTGAAAATATTTACTTAACTGAAGAAGATAACAAAACTGCAGCGATATACACGGACAGTAGAGTCACATTACAATCATTGCATAACTACAAAATTCACAGTTACCTAACAGAAGCAATTAGAACAATGTTAAAAATTTTAGAAAAACAAAACTGGAATGTAGAAATTGGGTGGGTCAAAGCACACATAGGGATACAAGGCAATGAAATTGCAGACCGACTAGCAAAGAGAGCAATTACAAACGAAGTGGAATGCAGCTATAATAGACTTCCAAAGAGTTTTGTTAGAAGAACGATAAGACAAGAAAGTCTAAAACATTGGGAAAGTCAATGGCAAGAAACAACTAAAGGTCAGGAAACAAAGCAATACTTTCCTACTGTAGCAGACAGACTGAAGTTAAGGATAAATCTAACGGCAAACCTTACAACACTACTGACAGGACACGGAAGACTTAAAGCATACTACTATAGGTTCCACATCACAGATGACCCAAGTTGTTCATGTAATGGAGGAGAGCAAACAACAGACCATATAATTTATGACTGCAAAAATCTCGAAGAAAAAAGAAGAACATTCAGAAGGAAAATAATTCAAAGAAGAGGAAAATGGCCACCAACTAAAGTCGAAATTGCTAAAAGTTATTTTAAAGAATATATTCAGTATGCCAATGCAATTGATCTGACAAAAAATAATTGAACTGTATAAATCTATGTAATTATTAATGTTAAATTTATAATAAGCAAACCCAACATGCAGTATTACATATTGTAATGGAACATGTAGAACAATAAAGAATCTTAAAAATAAAAAAAGGATAGTCAGCTCTCCACGTAATAAGCTTAGAGAAGTGGTCCCTTTTTACTTTCTCTACTAGGTATAGCAGGTAGGGGAAGTATTGTATTCGATCCAACATTTCGATGTCGATATTTCACCGGAAATATACGTTTTGACCACCCCTGAATCCACAAAAAAATTTTTAGAAAAAGCTCCGGTGTGCGTGCGTGTGTGTGTGTGTGTGTGTGTGTGTGTGTGTGTGTGTGTGTGTGTGTGTGTGTGTGTGTGTGTGTGTGTGTGTCTGCTTGTCTCTCTATGAAGAGCCTAACTCAAAAAGGAAAAGTCGGTTAAAAGCTAAAGTTGGTATTTAAGATTAATATCTTTAATGAATGCGATACGAAGAACTTTAAATAAATTGCTCCACCCTAAACTACATTTGTTTATTTTCATAAAAATGGCTAATGATTTTGATTAAAATGCCATATGTTGAGATATTTTATGGCAAATAAAATGTTCATTGTGAATTTTCTTGCTATAGCCCACGTAGCCCTCTTCAGTGTCGATGACTTTTGCATAACTGATAAACCCTAAAAGACATACCAAATGTTACTATACAAAAATTATACTGCTCGCAAAAGTTAAAGGCATGTGAACGCTGGCCAATGCTGAAGCGGAGCTCTGTTGCCAAGCGTAGTGCGTGTACCGGCAGAGGTTCTGTACATAAAAGCACGTTTTAGACGCCAGCAAAGGTTCTGCCTATTTTTCCCGTAATTAAACAACATATTAAATATTCCTATAACGTTAAAATCTTACCTTGACACACGTCACAGCAGTCAAACAGCAAGGACAGTTTAACACACGACTTAACAATGCCGTTTACTTTAACAAAATAACACACTGGTACTCTGAAAACGAACTGTCTGTTTCAAACTGCGTGAGTTCTAATTTTATAGTAGGTGCACTGTTTAATTATGCTTGAGATAAGTGTGATGAAGGAATGGTGTTGTTTTTCAGGCTTATCCGTGATGAATGGATCAATGGGTAACCATAACCATGTGAAAATAAAACGAGCATCGCTCGCGTTCTAAGTATCGTAGAGACAGGATTTTTGTACCGTCATGATCAGAAGATTAAATCATTTCTCATTATAAGATTAGCATCTGTCATTTTCTAATATTTATCCGAGCGTAATTAATGAAGATAATGTTATCAGTTCAGGCGCGCGAGATGCGTGTACCACATTCGACAACACTGGTAGGAGGGGCAAGCTTAGGATTCGCTGGAGTCTGCAGTACGCTCCTCCTCCACATGCCTTTTACTTTTGCGAAGATTATAAGATCTCGTTAAAACACACAACTTATGTTCAAATTAATTTTTTGTATGAGTGAACCGTTTCAGAGATATTCCTTGTTATTTGTGTGAATTGTGCAGTACATAAACTTTTGTCAAGTGGGAGCTGGTTATTTACTTCTTTGTCTGTTTGTCCATGCAAAGAGAACGGAGTTTCAAAGCTTAAAAGGATTTGACTATCGTTCAACGCCTGCTGTATTCCCATATTCCGTTTCCATCTATAAGAAAATCAGCAGTAAGATAATTTCTGCAAATGCTTATCTCGACTAACATGAAGAAGATGGAATAGTTGGTACAAGATTAGAAAGGGTCCTGTGAGTGTAATACATCAGATTTGTTCAATTTGGACATCTGCTAGGAACATCATGTTGTACGTGCCGGACTGCCGAATCTTGCATGTTTTCGTCTGCTCATTTTCCCGACAATTCTGTTGAAGTGTAAATATAACATGCTAGCATGCAATAATTTTCTATGTTCTGATACATTAACACACATTTTAAACAGCTAAGTAACATTCTTTGGTTTCTCGTAACGTTACACAAACAGCATTGAATTGCAAAGCCAGAATATAGCGATAAGCAATATATTACTTCTGATTGTCGCATGAACCCCCTTCGACGAAATATGTAATGGAACCAGTTTCGTAAGCATTTAGGTAACCCATTATCATGGTACATGTCACCAAAAAAACCCTAAATAAATATATATGAACAAATAAACAAATAAATAAGTATAATAAATAATTCAGTAATTGACATAAAACGAACAACAAAAGTCCTGTTCTGAGCAACCACCACAAATGAAATAATGATTAGTGTAGTTCACTGGTGCTCAACAAGCGAGCACATGGTCGCTTCCCCTACATATGTTGTTTTCCCCCCTCCACTGACCAACGCAAGCAGAGCCAGACTTGCTAGTCAGAGGCGGATGGTGTAGAGTATATGTAGTAGTATATATAATTGAATGGGAGAACGAATATTCTTGTTTTCGAGATTAAGACGATAAAATTAAGTTGTTGATTTGTCAGACTGGTAATATTTATTCCACTTCCCTTGCTTACGTTCCGTGTTTATGATACATGTTATTCTACTGGAAAGATACAACGAACTTTTGAAGCAACTATACGACACATTCTCTTCACTATTTGAAGACGTTAAACAATTGAAACCAAAATCCAATTATTTGGCACTTTTGAAGTTTCCATATACTGAGGCTTCACACGAGCTACAAAGTATGAAACTACTTGCATTGCAGAATTCCAAGGCCGTAAAATGTTCTGTGAAAGAAGGGTGGGAATTATTTAGGTGTCTGCCCTGCTGTGAGTATTCGATATTTCGTTTGTTTGCATGCAGTTTAGTGGCAGACTTTGGCTCCAGTTGTGTCTACGAACAAACATTTTCAAAAATGAGCTACATTAAACGTGAGTATCGCAAGATAAGTGACAATCGCCTTGCTTATCTTTTGAGACTGTGCACTTTAACCTTTACACCAAATATTGAAGACCTTCTGATACGTGAATCGTGCCAAAAAAGTATCCTCAGAAACATCGTGGGTTAATCAGGAGTAGAATATGAATGTGCACGCCTTTGACTCCCTGTATGTAAAACGTACCGCCACTGGAAATCAGTAACCATGGATAAATGCCTAATTCATTCCAAGAGGGTGGAAGGAGCTGATTTCAATCTCCCCTAACTTGCCTGCGGTCGAGCATCGCTGATGTAGTAATTATGAAGTATTGTAATAACGATGACATCGACGAAAATATTTCCACACGGTGCTATAGCACACTTTTACCAAAGTATGTAGGTAATAATACGTATTGTACCAAAAGTTCAATGACTGCATAAGTGTTTACAGGTATGCAGCGCTTGCTTACTTGTCGACAAAAGTGCAATAGTGCAGTAGCCAGGAATAGAATTTGTTGATGTGAACAAGATTACATGAAACATTGTGGAAAAGTGATTAAAACGCTGAAAGCTTTCACTAAGCACTAGAAACGAGGCATTCTCGCTACTAAAGAACTTTCACGAAATAGAATGCCCTACATTAAACTAGCATGAAAATATAAAGGGAATGTTGGGGTTTGGCAACTTCTAATGTACCTTCAAAGTAAGCATTGGTTTATTCTACCGGGAGAGCAAAAAGTTTTGAATGGGCTGCGCGGTGTTTTGCCTGTCCGCGTCCTTAGAGCTCGTTGTCATGTGCCGCTATTGTAGAAAGGCGCCAATAAAACCATACAATATTTTTAAAACGACTTTTAAAGGGTATACTGACCAACTTTATGAAAGGGGATGCTGAAACTGGCCATTGTCGTAGTCTATACATTTTTGGTACCTCTTTCGGAAACTATCCATCACTCGCCGTAGTTTACGTTGGCAATTTCCTAGGGAATATTTTGTTTTAATTCTTCCAGGGTGTGTGAGTTTGTCTTGTACACTTTGTTTTAAGTTACTCCAGAGATAGAAATCGCAGGGGGTTAGGTCGGTGTATCCAGCGGGCCGCAAATCTCTACTGATAATTCCGTCCCGGAATTGTTCTCATCGAAAGATTGGCTGTATGAGCTGTGTAGTGTTATTGGGAAAAAAAAAAAAAAAAGGCACAATCACGCTCCCTGTCTGGTGATGCTCTAAAAGGGGGTAAGTTGCATCTACAATCCGGTGAACGGAAACTTTCCGATATGAGGAACAGCTGTTTAAGTTGGTAGTGAATGGCACCACGCCCCCAGTTCACATCCCTGTCAGCGATAGGAAGGCGTACGCCTGCCCTTTGTTTCGCGATGGCGCAGGCGAACCAAAAGTCCAGACAGTTTATGATATATTGAAAGATATAATTCAGAATGTGACTCATCGGACTTTGATTATTTTATCAGCGGTTATTGAGTATAGGAACAAACGCCTGATAGCCAATCCTTTTCGAATAATGAACCTTCTCAAGTTTGTGTAGTTTTCTTGCCAACGGAATGGGAGATGAGGCAGATTTATCTGTTTTATTATGTGTATTAACTTGAACTTCACATTGCGCATATTTATTTCGAATCATGTCATTTCATTTCAAAATAATTTAAAGTAGTAACTTAAGCTCTCTTAACACAAAATCTACCGAACATACAAAAGCACGTTTTCGTCATGTAGCCAAGCATAAGGGGAAAACACAAGACGATAACGTTCTAGTAATTAATTCACGTGTCCAGTATCCCCGTTCTCGGTATTTCTTCCCCCAGTTTGAGGCAGTTCACTCCACATAGCTCCGCAGCCCATGCATCGTTATATTCTTGTTCAAGAAGCGCAATTATTTTCGGCTTGTTATCCATATTGTTTGCTCACTTCAAATGGCACGCACAGTATAAAGGACAATATATTCAACAAAGCTGTTTCGTGTGACCCACCCGTTGTCCTTCTCCCTGGTTCCCGAAACCGAATCCCAGAGTTATGACATCAAACCAATGAGCGACGGACACAGACAGGAGATGTTGGTGACAATCGTTCCACTCCGGTTAAATTCCTCCTTGCCCATACCCTTGCATTACTCACCTCGGTCACGCCTCTTGTTCATCGGTCATTGGACTTTGATACAAACCAGTAAGAGATTGAAATAGCCAGAACTGGTGTGGAACTTGACTGCTGAAAAGGTTATGCCAACACTAAATAAAGTAACACACCAAAAGACTAAAAGCATCGGAACATTTCCGTGCACCGGACTGTATGTACGGGCGTCAACTGTTGACTCGAAAAAAATTGGCGCTATAACTCGGAACCTAATATAGCTCATGAAGTAACCCGTCATGCCGAAAAAATTAGGGTATGGGACGCCATTAGCGGAGAAAGGTTTCTCAGAAGTCCAATAAGTGATTTCAATCTCAGGGGTAACTTAAAACATGAAGTGTACAAGACGAACCCACACATCGTGGAAGAATCGAAACAAAATATCTACCAGGAAATTACCAGCATTTCTGAACGTGAACTACGGAGAGTGATGGAAGTTTCCTAAAGAGATGCCAAAACGTATGGACAACGACGGTGGCCAGTTTGAGCCTCTTTTTTCCTAAAGTTGGTGACTTATTTAAAATCGGTTTTTAAAATGTGTATGGGTTCATCCGCGCCTTTCTATGGTAGTGGCAGACCAGCGTCAAGGACGCGAACAGACAAAACACCGGGCAGTCCGTTCGGAACTCTTCTGCTCTCCCACTATGTGCCAGTGTAGGTGCTGGAGGATAAGCCTTAGTTACCATATGCAGGGTTACAGATTCTGTAAGCATAGCAAATGGTAGGATGAGGCTTTGAGAAGGTAGCTGCCTCCCTTACATAGTCGAGAACGCGTACGTGTTGCCAAAGTAACCAGACGTAGTCAGGAGCATATGGAAAGCCATGCATCCCTTCTCATAGACACTAACGCCCGGCACAGGTGCAAGCATGAAACACCGCATCTTAGAACATAATGACCGAAGGTTCCCCAATTTAAAAGAAAAATTAAACGAAAATCACACAATTACATTTCGTTTTACCTGATACGAGATCTTCTGATAATTTTCTGCCGATAAGAGGAACTGGTGGAAATAACCTGAGGGACTCCTTGATGACCTGCTCCAGGTACTTCATCTCTGTTAAATCTTGTGGAGTGCAATCACGCACAGAATCACCAAATATTGACCTCAATTCCACGAATATCTTTTCCTGAAATTAAAAGTCAAAGTTGAATTCATGCTACATAAAATGCTACAGTTTCCAAACACATTGATATCCCTACCTGGATATCCGGATGTTTAGCCAGAAGCCAGCATGTATAACTCACACTGTAGCCTGAAGTTTCATGTCCCTGGAACGTAACATAGAAGATGAGTAACACGGACTGATTTATGCAGAACTGGCATGTCTTTTCATTTAATTATTCAGCTAGAACTTTATTTAAAAGCAGTTTTTAACTTCAAATTAAGCGGGATGTTTAGGAGTTTCGATTTCCTGTAACGCGATGTTCAGATGTTTATTCTTTATTTCTTATGTTCGTCTTTTTTCTTATTGTTTGCAGCTGTTGTAGTCTGCTTTGTTCTAGTCACTGGAAATGGAGCACACGTTAAATCAACCGATGTTACTTGTGGAGCAATACTTAAGTACGAATGCAATTACTCGAAGAGCATACCAGAGAGACTTCAGCATTCGCAATCCTCTCTGAATAAAGTCAATATTGGCATTGGTAAAAAGTGGAAACAAGTGGATCTATGGTAAATGGGAAAGGTAAACAACACGTTCATATAGGCCAAGCCTTTCCAGCTAGAGCACTCAGCAGCCCCGGTGCGTTTCCCCACGTGGCGGCTACTACGACTGCATGTGTAAGACAGACAGTAAGGTAATAATGTCTGTCCCTCACACCCTCTCTCTTATCAACGCAGTTGTAATGATAAATAAGATATAGCAGATAGCAGAGCTGTTATAGTTTCTCCTTGGTTAGAAAATGTCGTCTAATTAAATAAAATGATCAATATGTTCTACTGTCATAAACACTTCATTATCTTCAATTTTATGTCGTTTAATTCTTCACGGGACGATTTATATTTCGTTGCGAATAGCGAAGGGAAAGTTCAATGCTTAATTTGTCAAATAAATTAACGCTATGGCACCTAAACTGAAAAAGCACCATCAAATTTCCAAATAGATGCGATAAAACTACAGCACGACGCACTCCTAAAACACACGTACTACCACTAAATGTGATTTAATTAAATTTAACTAATTTTTACAAAGGTATTGATCAACAGGAATTTCCCCAAATTCATGCACTACCCTAAAGTTTGTATCAATATTCGTACCATTTATGCAACCAAACAGATGTTTTCAATTATGAATTTAAATAAAAATAAAATCAGGATACTGCATTAGAGGTGGTGCTACGAATGTATACTGACAAATCTACTGTACCGAATATTCACAAATTACTTGTTCCTAACAGTTCCAGTGAATTGTTTGTTATCCGTTTCGCCATGGATTATATATAAAAGAATGAAGACTTCCAATCATTCATTATATACACAGATTCCCTTAGTGCATTAATGGCTATACAACAACGATCTCCTTGCCACACCTTGGTAAGAAAGATACGTGAATTATACGGTGACCTTATTTCATCAGGTAAACAACTGATTTTGGCATGGATACCATCTCACTGTAACATACCAGGAAATGATCTTGCTTACACTGCCGCAAAAGAAGCTACCAAGCATCCTCCAAGCTTACCAGATCTTAAACTACCACATGAAGACTATTTACAGTATCTTAAAAGAACTATCCTACACCGATGGAAGACAGATTGCATAACTGCATCCAACAGCAAACTGCATGATGTCTGTCCAACACCTAACCTGTCCACAACAATTAGAGCACTAACCCGGCGAGATCAGGTGCTAATAACCCGATTATGCATTGGCCACACTGCGCTCACTCATTCCTACATTCTGTCCCGTGAACTTCCTCCTAAATGTACTCTGTGTGATTCTACTCTTACCGTTCAGCATCTGCTCACTGTTTGGCCAAGATACACTCACCAGCGACTTCAGTATGGAGTTCCTGAGAACCTTCAGCTAGCTTTGGGTGATCAACAATATCACAAGAAAATCATCAAGTTCATCAAGGCATGCAAAGTTAATGTTTAAATTCAATGTAAACTTCATGTATCTTACTGACTGAAAACAATGTATCTGTGTATTTTTACTTATTTTTTATTTATTCTGTATTTTCAATGTATTTCTCAATGTTTAGTCGCGATATGACTTTTATGTTGAAGCGACTTTAAATAATAAATACAAGAAATCGATGTAAATGGTAAATAGACACCGGGGTAACCAAAATATATAGGGAGAATAAATGGTGCATTTGTGTGTTCACAAAATTGTCATTAATAATAATAATAATAATAATAATAATAATAATAATAATAATAATAATAATAATAATAATGATGATGATGATGATGATGATGATGATGATGATGATGATGATGATGATGATGATGATGATGATGATGGTGATGGTGATGGTGATGGTGATGGTGATGGTGATGGTGATGGTGATGGTGATGGTGATGGTGATGGTGATGGTGATGGTGATGGTGATGGTGATGGTGATGGTGATGGTGATGGTGATGGTGATGGTGATGGTGATGGTGATGGTGATGGTGATGGTGATGGTGATGGTGATGGTGATGGTGATGGTGATGGTGATGGTGATGGTGATGGTGATGGTGATGGTGATGGTGATGGTGATGGTGATGGTGATGGTGATAACTGTTTCGGCAAGCTGCACGCTGACTTGACGACATGTCTCCTTCAACAGTAAATGCAACATTCACCCCACTGCAGGTGCTTCGACTTCCGCTACTATAATACCTTCTTGGTCCTGTTCTTGCCATTTCACCTTCCCCCACCTCTACTGTACAGTTGGAAAGGCCTGATTTAGACTGTCCACGTTAATGTTGACGTAAAGGCACGACTAGAGAGGTTACCCTGAACATTATTTGTTGAAGGAGACCGACTGCACCTACTCAATATGTTAAAACCCTGCGAACACTGCAAGCCTAAAGACATATACAACAATAAGACAGAACGCATCAATAAGGAACAAAGCTCTTCTCATCTCTTGATAGCGAAATAAACATTGACGCTAGAAAGCTTCATTAGGTGAATTTACAGCCGATTTATTAACTAAATGTGTATCACTTCAGCATATATCGCTCTGCATGTCTTTAACCTATGCAAAGCCAGGATAAATGTGTTGCCATATAATGCGGAATTATGGTGGTTACATTCCTTTCTTCTAAATATGCGTATTTGTAGGGTTGCGGAACTTTGCCTTACGTTGACAGTAGTGCATTTGTCCCTTGTGTAGTGCATCGTTAGCTACTTTGCTTGAACATAGGTTACCATGAGACACACTTGCTCAGAAAATTGTTATTTATTGAATTGTATTGTTTCCAGGTTAAATAGCATATTAAAAGGGAAATTCTAATATTCTTCAGCATAGACAATTAAGTCAATTTTAAACAATGTTTAACGCCGGTTTCACTGCTTACGTGTCCATATCCTATTCTTTTATGTTACTTGATTACCTCCTCCTTATGTAGTACTTGCACCCTCTAGGACATATAAGCCTGTGTCTAGGGTCAGATGCCTGTTGGGGAGCAGACAAACTTATGGACCGGAGAGGGTGAAGACCTGGAAATGGGTAGTCAGCCCAGGGAAACCTGATCAGGGATATACTGAGCCTCGTTAGGCCCTGAGGGCCACTTAACTTAAGAATTGTGGTCCCTGGTCGCAAAGACCGCCGACAGAGCTCGGGGCGCTAACCATGTACGACCCTCTAGGTCTGCACCACACTTACGACGCCAGGTGGGGACTAAACGGCCGAGCGGTAGGTCTTGACCCGGTAAGGTCTGTTGTAATGGGCAGATTTAGCAGCAAAGACGGCAACTACAGAACCTAGTATTACCATCTCACGTGTTACTTCGGAAGACTTCAGGCTTGAAGTGCGGAGAGCGGTGCTGTCGTCCTGGCACGACGAGTGGTCAGCTCTCCGCGGTAATAAGCTTAGAGAAGTGAAAGAACTTCCGATAAACTAGGGTAACTTCCTCATTCACGCGTCGTCGTTCAACCAGAGCGGACGTGTTTGCTTCTCACTGGTGGAAAGACGGTATCCAAGCTGACTCGCCGAAGCAGGAGATCCCGTGCCGACTTCGTGGAGTGTTGTAGTGTGCGTCGGTGGATTGCACATGTGCTTCAGTCTACGGACTAATATATTAATATTAGTCACAGTAAATCTGGTGAAGTTCCTAAAGGGGCTTGACAAGCAAGCTTTGGAACTCACCCAAGGCTAGCTTTCCCGGAGTGGCATGAAAAGCTACTCTCAGGTATTTCCCTTTTCTTTCTACTCTTTTACTTTATTCTTTCTTTCCTTGACCGACTATCAGACTGACTACTAACGTGACAGCGGGCTCACAAGATCCTAGCCAAGGGTTGACGGCTTTGTGCCTGAAACCTCGAGCCGAAATGGCTCGCAAAGGCGCCGCCTTAGAGGAGGTGCGGTCCTCTGTGAGCAGCCGGAGGGCAACCGCAATGACTGCCGATGATAGACAACTTCTTTCGACATCATCTTCATACAGGTCACTATCGCCTGAAGCAGCGGAGCCTAATAGGAAGCGCTCCAAAACTGATACGCAAAAGCGTAAGAGCTCTACTCCACGCCACTTACCCATGGCAGATCTAGAGAGCCTGGGTTCAAACAATCCCCTACCTGAATCTGACTCCGAGTCCGATATGGAGCTGGGGGAGTTTACGGTTGTGGAAAACCGTAAACGGGGAAAAAAGACGCCATCGCCAAATCTGATGCAACATGCACAGGATGCTGAATCATCCAATATGATGCAACATCCTCAGAATGTTGCATCATCCCAAGCCAAGAAGGGGCCAAGAATTCCGCCAATCATTGCGGATGTATTCCCTAACCACGCTAGGGTAATGCGTATATTGGCCAAACACCTCAAATATACCTTTGAGGCAAAAAGAAAGCTAAGAGCGTCCATATTCTTACCCACAGTTTGGGAGATTTAGAAACCGCCAAGTTGGTGTTACGAGAAATGAACATAACGTTCTACTCGTACTCACCACAACGTCCACACATTGAGCGTCGAGTCATCAGAGGTTTAGACTCAGAGTGCACCCCTGATGAAATCAAAACTGCACTTCAAGAAGAACATGGCATAACTGTCAATTCAGTGGCACAGTTGAAGAGAACCGTTAATACCGAGGGGGGTATTAACAAAGTTCCTATGCCACTATTCTTGGTAGTACTTGACAAAATACTTAACCAAGAAGTACAGCCAATTGACACTGTAAGAAAACTAATTTTCACTGTCGTAAGAGTGGAAAGGTATTACGGCAGAGAGGGACCAGTGCAGTGTTATCGATGCATAGGGTACAACCACTCCAGCATGATGTGTGAGCGTAAGCTTACATGTCTGCGGTGTGCAGGGAACCACTTGCTCGAGAACTGCCCTAAGTCTAGGGAAGAGTGCAAGTGTGCTAATTGTGATGGTACACACGTAAGTGTGTACAAAGGATGCTCCACAAGAAAAAAGATTATAGAGAGCCGCCGCAAGAACCGCCCCGATGATCAAGTGGTTCGCCCAGGTGTGTCCTTTGCCACTGCCTTAAATAAGGCAGAGTCCACTCTGCGTCGAGTGGAACAAGAGGCTGCTACACCAAAGAGCGATTCCCCATCAAATTCTGTGCCACCACCTCCAGGTCCTATAGAAAAGGCAACAGTGCCTAAACCCCCTGCACCAAAACCACGCAGGAAGAGGAGGAATAGAAAACCTAGGCAGAGCAAATCTTCTGCTCCCAATGTAACTTCGGAGCCACAAGATCCTGTATTAACTACAGACACACCTGTAGAGGTAGAGCCTATTTCCCAGGTTAGGGATATACCCCTACCCCTATTCCACCTTTGCCTAACACGGCAACATGCTCCTCCACATTTGCGACTATTTCGCAAAGACACCTGCAGGAATTTAGCTCTTTATCCTCATGGTTTGGGGATTTAATAAACAAGGCGTTACCTGCTCTTAGAAACTGTAAGATGCAGTTGAACAACCCCAACTTGACCCCCATGCAGAAGCATTCCATCTTGCTTCAGACATTGGAACAGCTCTATCCCAACTCCGCTCAATAATGGCTGGAAGACATGTCCGGAGACCATTTAGAGCTGCGATTTGGAACGCAAACGGACTACGGAGTCATTACCCAAACATCACAAATTTTGTACAGTATTTCGGAATCGACATTCTGATGGTCTGTGGAACTCACTTGGATGCTGCCACCAACTTCTCCCTCCCTAATTACGTCACCCATCGGTCTGATAGGGTTGGCCGACAAGGGGGAGGTACAGCCATCTTTGTTAAGAACCATATCACACATAAGCCTTTCCCTCTTCCACCACTTCAGCATGTAGAAGCCTGTGCTATTAGGCTATCTTTAGGTAGATACATTGCTGATAGTGTCATATGACCCCCCTGATCACCGCTTCTATGAAGCAGATTACACGGCATTATTAAACCTCCACCCTGTGGTCTGCATTGCAGGTGACCTAAATGCAAAACATGCCAACTGGCATAGTCGTGCCACCAATGCGAAGGGGCGAGGACTATTCCGCCTTATAAGCGGTAACCCAAGCCTCATAGCTCAAGGACCGAGAGAGCCCACTTTTCATCCTGCCCGAGGGAGACCGGACGTGCTGGATATTATGGTCACTAAAAACTTTACATTCCACATAGACCTGACGACAGTCAATGAACTGGATTCTGATCACGATCCTGTGTTAATCGACACCAATGTTAACATGTCAGCATTGGTAACTCCTGATTGGTCGTACGAGGTAGACTGGGATGCAGCCGTCCTTGAACTGAACCAATCAGTGGACCCCAGACCGCACATAAATTCTATCGAGTCGTTAGAATTAGTGGCGAATGCATTCTCCCGACAAATATCAAATGTGATACGAGGGTACACTTACCGCATTCCATGCAATACTCCTAACCCCACAACCATCCCAAATGAACTCCGACTGTTGCTAAGAGCTAAGTCAACAGTTCGGAAGCTTTGGCAGCGTTTCCGCCATCCTAGATTGCAGGCAATTTATCTGCGATTTAAGACCCTGGCTAGGCGCCTCTTACGTGCACATCGCAAAGAGGCCTGGGAAAACACCATGAGGAACGTAAACCTCTCAGAAAAGAAGCCCTGGCGGATAATTAAATCCCCGAGAAGGGACAAAACGCTATATCAGCATCCTATACATGGCACTCGCGGGAGATTATCTTTCGAACCGCAAGAGAAAGCCACTGACTTCGCGGACTATTTAGAGTCCCAATTTGAGCCCCGAGAGGACATAGAAGACGAAGATTTTTCAGAACTAGTTGAGGCAACGGTGGATTACCTCTATGAGGATCCTCCACCACCACACGAGGCGACTCGCATACCAATTGTCACACCAAGGCAAGTTTCCTCGCAAATTAGGTGTCTCAAACCCAACAAATGCCCTGGATATGATGGTGCTACGACACATATGTTACAACACC
Source organism: Tenodera sinensis (assembly GCA_030765045.1). Lineage (NCBI taxonomy): Eukaryota > Metazoa > Arthropoda > Insecta > Mantodea > Mantidae > Tenodera > Tenodera sinensis. The sequence goes on from CM060972.1 coordinate 48,236,742, forward strand.
TGCCTCGCAAAGTCATTATCCACTTGACGAGGATTTACAATGCTTGCCTGTATCTCCGACACTTCCCTACTGCTTGGAAGGAAGCGAGGATGATTTGCATATTGAAGCCAGGCAAGGATCCCAAGTTTCCATCAAGTTACCGTTCCATTAGTCTACTCCCAATCATTTCCAAAATTTTTGAAAAACTTCTACTGTCCCACCTAACTCCTCTATTTGAGGAAAGGAGGCTCATTCCGGATCATCAGTTCGGGTTCCGTCAAGGTCATTCCACTACCTTACAGCTCCTGCGTCTTGTTGAGAGGGCTGCCCTGGGTTTCCAGGAAAACTTCAAAACTGGCGCAGTACTTCTGGATGTGGATAAGGCCTTTGCAACAACATGGCACCAGGGCCTACTGTACAAACTTAGAGATGCAAATCTCCCCTCCCCCTACCTGACCCTCATAGCCAGTTTCCTTCGTGACCGCACTTTCAGGGTGCGAGTGGAGGGCAGGTTATCAACTATCAGACCAATAGCGGCCGGAGTACCGGAAGGTAGTGTTCTATCGCCACTGCTCTTTGCCGCATACATGTCTGACTTCCCCGTTGAACCCAGCACTGTTACGTGCCAATATGCCGATGACGTCCTCATACTGGCCCGTAACAAAAATCTACGTTACTGCCTTCCCCATTACAAAGACACCTAGACGCCATTGACAGATGGAGTGAAAAGTGGAGAATGGGAATCAGTCCAAATGGTAAAATTCATTCCTGTAGACCAGAAAGGGACCTGACACTTGGTCAGAGGAGAATCCCTTGGGTCAACACAGCCAAGTACCTTGGTGTACAACTAGACCGAGGACTTACCTTCACCAAGCATGTCACAGCTAAAGCTGCTCAAGGTCACGGAGCTCTGGGAAAGCTCTATCCCATCTTTAGGTCTACTATGCCTACACGACTTAAATTACGCATATATCGTGCGATCATCCCTCCCCTGATCCTGTATGGATGCGAGGCATGGGGATTCGTGGCTCAAACCACCATTCGCAGACTGCAAGTCGTGCAGAACAGGGCCCTTAGGATGATCTACGATACTGACCGTAGATTTTCTTCCCATATTCTCCATACTCATTCTGGCATTCCATATATTGTGGATGTTGTGCGGGATAGAGCCCACTCTATGTATGCGAAACTTACGCCACACCCTAACCATCTGGTAAATACCCTGGGTCAATATGATCACCATCTTCCCAGGAGGCGCAAAAGCTATCGTTTACCCAAGGATGTCTTGGGCTAATTAGCTTCGCTGCTTCCTCATTTCACCAAACATTCCAATGCATTCGGTTTCTCACTAATTTGACACTGCTTGACTTGCTGGTTAGACAAGCTGACCTTTGCTAAGTGAGCAGAGGGGCATGGGTGCCCCAGGATGGGTAGACATTCTAACTGGCACTCATATCCCTAGTCTATAGCAAGAGAGAGTAACCAATCATCACCATTGGCTGACACTGACACAAATAGCTTGTACAAATTGACTACACCTTTCATACCTCACGGGGAAATCCATAGTAAATGGATAGGTACCGTGGGCATTCATCCCGCCCGGGTAAACCCGAGCGACCTGATTTGGCTCTTGGCTCTTGGGTAACTTCCTGTCGCACATCTCGTCGGGAGGAGGTTAGTTTGTCTCGATTAAGAATAGGGCACTGCAATTTTTCGCACGGTTACCTATTTAAAAGGGACCCTGCGCCTCTATGTCCGCTGTGTGACAACGTTTTGTCGGTTCGCCACGTGCTGCTAGAGTGTTGCCCTTTAGCGCACCTTCGGGATTCTCTGCATCTGCCTGCCAGACTTGCAGAGGTCCTAGCGGACGACAAAACAGCGGTTGTTAGAGTTTTTAATTTTTTAGCGGAGTGCAATATCAATTTGAGGATTTAAAATTTTTAATAATCTGTTTGTGATTTTGGACATATTTATCACCTTGTTTCATATCTGGCTATTGCCGCTGCTTTTTACCTTTGTATATTTTTCTTGTTGCTAGTATTTTTATTTTTTTGAGTGAAATTTATATCTGGCTATTGCCATGAATCTTTTAAGGGCGCTGATGACCTAGAAGTTGAGCGCCCTTAAACCAAACCAATCAATCAATCTGTTGTAATGGGGTTTAGTTGGGTTTTAGTTTGTATTTACAATAAAACCTAAATGAATGAAGAAGGTCGAAATTCACTCCGCCAGTTTGCTTTCCATTCTGTGTATTTCCTTCAGTTACAGAAACTTCAAAGGTTTTAGGGTGGATTTGAAAATATTCCGCTACAACTTATTTGTGTTCTTATCTATGATGTGAGGTTGGCGTGTCTGCAAGTCAAAAGTTCCCGAATTGAATGTCAGAGCGAGTCATCTGGGTGGGGTTTCCTGGGTCTTTCTGTATCCTGATAAGACAAATTTCGTATAACTTGGAGTTCTATGGACCCCGAACTGATATGGGATTGAATAATGTTACAGTTAAAAAAAAACTTATTTTATAATAACCCTAAGGTTTGAACCAAATTTGAAATGTCAATAAATATTAATAAAAGCCAACTCATGCTGTTATATATCCGAAATATTATTTTAGTTTACCGCAAGCAGAATGTTCTGCACTTCATCTTGAAGGTCCTGTTTTGTTAGCTGCTCTCCGTTTTCTGTACAATCCAACAAGTAGTCCAGAAAGGCCTTCTTCTTCTTCATAACACCTGTGCAGACAAACACAAAAGAGGCGTTTCAATATTGACACTGCATTTTAAACTCACTTTTAGGATGGTTCTTATATACATATTGGGCATGTTCAGGCGCAGTTTGTGCAAAATAATAGAAGAGTATAGAAAAGAAGAAAAGAAGAGTATAGAACTGTTTCATTTAACGAACAAGTTCACTAAATGTGCCTTCTTTGTAGCTATCGTATTTAAGGGTTGACTCACTTATGAAGCAGATAGCTCGTCACACCCAGTGCTTACGTCCAACACTTGCAATACTATGCTTGTAATGAAGCAGTTGTGGCAACTGAAGCGCAATTTTGTGACCTTGGCAGCACTTGTGGGCATCAAGCGCTCCGAGAAAGACAGTGCAGAAAGCGGCAGGGTTAAGCAAAACATAGCCAGACATGGTTATGCGAAGTTCCAAGGGAAACTTAAGTCCACTGTTTTTATCATTACGCTTCTTTTTCCTTTAGTCTAAAAGCTATTATATCTATATTTTTTGTGATATAAGGTTTTAATATGAATTAGAATAACAACCAATTATCCAAAAAACAAAGCATTAAATTAAAAATCTGATGTGTTGCACTCACATGACTTTCTCTACTCTTGTACTAACCATTCTAACAAACTCTTATTCCTATATCTCCATGTTAGTTAAGATAAACATTCTTGCAAATTATCTTATTGCTTATGTCCTTGTAGGTGAAAGGGAGATATTAGAATATTTGTGCGACAGTCAAATCTTTTTGACCTTTGAGATTCCATTCTCTTTGCACGATTAATATATAAAAAAATGAACAAAGTTGTTGCATTTTGCTACGTTCTAAGTTTTCCGAAGCTCCCACACATAACGAGGAATATCTCCGAAATAGTTTACCCTACAACAAAATTTATTGAGACATAAATTGTGTATTTTAGCAAAATCTACATTTTTTGTATATGATTTGGTCTATCTCTAACGGTTTACGAGTTATGCAAAAGTCGTCCAGAGTAAATACGACTACAGGGGCTATAGCCAGAAAGTTCAGGATATACATTTCATTTGTCATAAAAATATATCAAACATATGGCATTTTAATCAAAATCGTTAGAGCTATTTTCAAGAAAATCAAAATTTTCGAAAAATTTTCCATGTAAAGGGTAGTTTAGGTGGGGCTATTTTCTTCAAAATCTTCGTGTCACATCCTTGAACGACATTAAACTTAAATACCAACTTTGGTTTTTAACCTAATTTTCGTTTTTTAGTTGGGCTGTCCACAGACAGACTGACAGACACACAGACTGACACACAGACACACACACGGACCTTTTTCTAAAAATGCTTTTTTGGATTCAGGGGGCCTCAAAACATATATTTCCGGTAAAATCGCGACATCGAATTTTTGGGTGGAATACAATACTTCCCCTACTTACCAGTAGAGAAAGTAATAAAAATTAAGTGCGCATTAAAACCTCTTCCTGTGATCACACTTTGAGCTTAATTACGCATTTATTATGCACAGTTGATGCATAACGTCTTAATGTTTGAGAAAACGTTAGTTGGAAGCAATTTTCGGGTTATTATCACACAACTTTGCTCTTAGACCGCACTTAGGTTCATTAAAGAAATAAATTGTTTACAGAATTGTTCACTGCCAAACACACACATAATTTCTACGGCAAATTTACGAAATTCTGAGTATGTTTGTAGATCAAGGGATTGATAAAAGATTGAAAATATCAATATGTATCTATATATTATTATATTAAATATTATTATCGCTATACGCCTTTTTAATACCTCAATCACAGCTTCTTCTTTACCTGACAATTCTCCCCATATGGAGGGCTTACACCCCCTAGGGTTGGAGGCCTGTCGGAGAGCAGAGGAACCTATGGACCGGACAGCATGAAGATCTGGAAGTGGGTGGTCAGCCAAGCACCAGGTATGAGAGTGAGGAATAGGGTGATATAAATGCTGGCGAAATCGATGAAAAGAAAAGTGATGATGGAGCGATTGGTGGAATAAGTGGCGGGGGAAATCGCAGAATCCGGAGAAAACGCTCCCAGAAGCCGCTTGGTCCACCAAAAATACTACATGTGGATCCCTGGGATAAAACCCGGGCCACGTAGGTTAGACTGTTCCAAATCTGGGAGTTTGAGCGTGAGTTCACGCCAGTACGCAGCAGAGTTGCGCGGAGCACGGCTTTAGAGGGAGGGCGGCGAAGGATGATAGGCAGTATGTCACTGGGCAAACGTCATAGCAACCTCACTCATTGCCCGGCGCAGGTCTCCGCCAGTACACACCGCACCTTGACGGCAGCTTACCCCAGAGCAGAGCTGTGCGGCGTGTTGCAGGTTTACTCACGCAAGGCGGCGAGTACGACCTTACACACTGGCGAGCAACTCAGGTAGAACACATTAGCCTAGGTGGTAGGCGGCCACAGCGCCGCACAATCACAGAAAAAATCAGCTGAAGTTAAACTTAAACATTCTCGGGATCAATAGAATAGGGTAAGGAAACGAGATTCAGTTTAGATTCGAGAGCTTCCAAATCTGAAAATCTTCCATCAAACTCCTCTGAGAGTACATTCAATATGTCACAATAGTTATTAATTGCTGTGCTTATGTCAAGGGAGTGCAAATATGGCACTAGCTTCGCTTTGACCCATTGTAAGCAAATTGTACGGCCTCATTAACACTGTCCCAAACCGAGTAAGCAGGTGCTGCTGTTACGGGCAGCGTGGGCATGCTAAGCTCCAAACTGCACTGTTTGACATCACTGAAATAAAAGAAAGAAATACTTTTTGTTATCTATCCCTCTAGACTTTCCAACGCTTTTTATGAATTTAGATGTTTTGAAACCAACTGTGCAAGCAGTTTCTTATTAATAGTCTGCTTTATATGCAATATGATTTCCTTGAGACTGCAGATTTTTAGTTTATGTTGAACTTAGAGGACAGCTATTGACAGTTATATAAATGATGAGTAGCTACTAACTTTAAAATGCATACATTTACATTTGCCATAAAATATCTCAAACATTTGTCATTTTAATCAAAATCGTTAGAGCCATTTTCTAGAAAATAAAAATTTTCGAAAACTTGTTCATGTAAAGGATAGCTTACGGTGGAAGAATTTTCTTAAAAATCTGCGTGTCGCATCCTTAAAAGATATTAAACTTAAATACCAACTTTGGTTTTTAACCGACTCTTCGTTTTTGAGTTATGCTGTCCACAGACTGACACACACACACACACACACACACACACACACACACACACACACACACACACACACACACACACACACACACACACACACAGTTACACATATATGGACCTTTTTCTAAGAATGCTGTTTTTGGCTTTAGAAGACCTTCTTTGATTGGTTTTGTGGGTTTAAGATCGCTGAACTTCTAGGCCATCTGCGCCCTTAAAACATTCATGGCAATAGCCAGATATAAATTTCACTCAGAAATAAAAATACTAGTAACAAGGAAAATATACACATAAACCTAAAATACAGTGGCAGTAGCCAGATATAAAACAAGGTGATAAATATGTCAAGAAAGCATAAACAAATATCTAAAATTCTAAATCCTCAAATTGATATTACGATCCGCTGAAAACTTAAAAACTCTATGAACCGCTGTTTTGTCGTCCGCTAAGACCTCTGCAAGTCCGGCATTAGAAGACCTCAAAACATATTTCCAGTGAAAGTTTGACATCGATTTTTGGGTGGAATACAATATTTCCTCTACTTTACTATACGTAGTAGAGAAACTAATAAGGCGCGGCTGACTCACCTCGTGTGTGTTTGTGTGTCTGTATGTATTTTTGTGTCTGTGTGTTTGTGTGTGATCGTGTGTGTGTGTTTCGGTTTCCTTCTTGAGGGTCGCAGGGTCGTACTCTTAAGTTTATCGGGCCCGAGTTCCAAATAATTTTTTATCGGTTTATCCTTCAAAAATAGTTTTGCTTCCTATTGTCGTTACAATAGATTAGAAAATGAATTCGCATAGTTATGTACATTTAATTGCATCTGATTTGCATCATAAGCACAGATAAAACCATCTCATTCTATTTGATTCCAAAACATTTGGACACTAACCTAAGTTTTCTTCGTCCTTGTGGCTGTGTTTTTCCACAGTGCCAGTAGATCGCATTTGTGTGCGTTCATGTATGACCTTCTCGGTCCAGTCCAGAACGATGGGCAAGTATTTTTTACACTCACGTGCAGTATGCGACAATTTGAAGAGCACATCTGGATGTAGCCATGGTGTAAAGGCCCTCACGTAGAATACTTGTTCCAGACTGCAACAAAACAAAAATATTATTACTGTACTTATGAGAACGCCAGTTGCAGCCACAGTATGTGCAATCAGCGAGTCACACTCCTTTAAATTAATTGTACACGTTTTGAATAATGTGTGACGTCTGCTTATGTACTGGTTTTCCACGTCCTACATGCGAGGAATTTGCTTTATAAGTAGCAGGTGCACTACCTGTTTCCCACGGCCGCTATGTATTTATATAGATTTATAAATATGAGGTTTTATAGGAGCTTTGTGCAATCTCTCTTGTGCGCCATTTCTCGTGTCTGAATGACTGCATAAACCTTGCGACTCTGCCTGGGTTGTTTTCGTCTGTATACATGCGCCGGCCACGCGACGTCTCTATCTCCCCCTTCCACTGCCTCAAAAGACTCTGAACAAAGTATAGCTACAGCGTCACGTGTTCTGTCCCGTGGGCGACTCCGGGTGTCGAACTAACAGCAGCGTAAGAGACGAGTTCACCGCCAACGCTACGAGAAGATGCAACGTCTCTGCGTACTTGGTGTATACGTTCATCTTTCAACTTGTCAAGATTTTGATCCTTGTTTGATCCTTAAGCACTCAGAACTCAAATATTTTAGAACTTAGCAAACCCAAGAAGATTGTACAACAAATAGAACAAGTAACCGATTTACCGAATGCGATGGAAAAATCATACTAGCAAGACACGCTTATAATAATGAACCTCCGCGTGAAATATAAAGGATTAACAATACACGTGGAAGTAATGGTGATGTAAATTCTGGTTACAAGTCAATTGTATAAACGCAAGTAGACGAATTGTTTCTCTTACTCGCAAATCTTAAAATGTTTTCTTCTTTATATAAATGCATTGCAAGTTAATCACTGCTATAATTTATTTGCTGCAAGCTTATGTTTTAATTGCTACACATGAGGCCAGTAAGAATAGAAGTAATTAAGTTTCACTGTTTCTGCGGGTTTATTTACAATGGTTTATGATATAATATTTAATGTTGCTTGATGTTCATCATAGCATTTAACTTTGGAGTTGGGGGTCATGCATCGCAAAATACTGTGATGTCCGGCTCGACGCACAACAATGGATGGACGGGGTCAAGCTACTTCACCTCTATCACTACAGGCGTCACCGCAGAAATAGAGGGTGGGACTCGGTCAGGTTTTTGAGCCCCTCCGGTAGGTTATACCACCTTTGTGACCTTGGGTCACTATTTCTTTAATAAGTATCTCCTCAATTGGCCCATCAGCGACTTAACGAGGTTGATTGCACCCCATTTTTATTATTATTATTATTATTATTATTATTATTATTATTATTATTATTTATTATTATTATTATTATTATTATTATTATTATTATTATTATTATTATTATTATTATTATTATTATTATTATTATTATTATTATTATTATTATTATTATTATTATTATTATTATTATTATTATTATTATTATTATTATTATTGTTGTTGTTATTTTATTTATTTTTATTTATTTATTTTTGTTTTTAATTTACGTCCTCCAACATTGTGTCATATCGGACGAATGAATGAAATGAAATGGGTGAAATGATGCTCAAATGAGCCCGAGGTCCATGGAGCTTTAAGTTACCCGACATTCGTCTTCTCAGGGTAGGGAAAACCTCGGGAAAAAAACCTTACTCGCATAACTTACCCTAAGCGAGATTCGATCTCGCGACCTCTTGAACGTTAGGCAGACACGCTAACCATCACGCTACCGAGCTCCCAATGGTGAAAAAAATCTCCACGCCGGTACTGGGGATCGAACCCGGTTCTCCGCGCCAAAAGCAGCAGCGCTATCACTATGCTACAGAGGTGATCTCTCGAGACTTCTAGTTGCGTCATTTCCGGTTCGCGAGTGTGTTTGCGTGCGTATGTGTATGTATGTTGGAATCGAGAAAGGTCCTCAGTACAATATAAGCAGGTCAAAGAAGAAAAGAGCAGCGAGTTTTACAGTTGACTTACGGACATATGCTTAGATGAATCTTATTTTTTGTTTCAGTGTAAGGAACCCGCTGACGAACTTCGTAAAATTATTTTTAAGCACTCTGTATTTCGATAAGGAACATATGGCCTCTGAAGTGAACTTTTAATGTTAGGGAACAGTTTGTATGTGATGCTCACTTAAGCTGTTGTGTCAGTGTCACTGACTGAGAATGTCTACTGACCTTTAAACTTGCTCTGTGTACGAGGGGTTGGCTCTGAAGTCTGCTTGGAAACACTCCAATTAATTGGAAGACATCACCGTCTTGAGACAATGTTAAACACATCAACAGTGAACATGGAGCGGTGCACGTATGCTGAAATGGCTGACCTGTGTATGGTCCGTGAATGGAAATGGAAGGTGTTACAAGACCACAATCCCATCCCTTTAATCTTCAGTGTATGATTACGGTAGTACCTGAAGGTTTTCCCAAATGCGTGCAGTCCGCACAATGGTTTTTACAACACACTGCCCTGCACTGCTTATTTCCGGCCGAGGCCCTGTTTAATATGCGCAGTTCACATGATTGGGGACTTGGGAATCCCAGACACACTCCAGTTCGTGTTCATTAACGGTGATCCGGTGTTGATGTGTGAGCCGGTATTCTCGATGATAGGTTGACTGGATCCATTGTTCCATTCCGCCTCAGCGGACTGAGTTATCGCATCTTCGCGCAACATGTGTTACCAGAAATGCTGGAGCCTGAATGTTAGACAAAAGATGTACTTCTAGTACGATGGCGCGCTAGCCCATTTCGGCATTGCTGCAAGGAATCATGTGAGAGCCCCACTCTATAGATAGATCGGACAATGTGGTCCTGTGGATTGGCCACTGAGGTACCTTTCTTCGCGTATCTGAATTTATTCCTTTGCGGCCATATGAAGCATCTGATGTATTAAACCGATGTGGAAATAGAAGAAGCCCTCGTCGCTAGGACTGCCGTCGCTTCTGGTACCGTTGCAGACATGCCAGAAGTCTTTGACCGTGCACTGCGATCAATACACCGACGATGTACTATGTTCACAGGCCAATAGTAATGCATTTGAGCAGTTCTTGTCAATGCCACTGCTGTAACTAGCATTGTAAACTAACTTCTGTGTAAATCGTCCCTACCTCAGAAATTTCTCTGAGGGATCATGTGTAGCATAACCAATTATATTTGTTTTGATGTTGTCTACCTCCTGTATAAATTTGAACGAATAGTTTCGGAACATCCTAATAATCAAGTTTTGAGCAGGGAGTCTATTCCACTAATTGGAATGAGATTTTGCCGTTGCAAAATATAAAAAAATAAGGATGCAACAAAATAAAGGTCAATCTTTATTGTGGCACCTCTAAGGTGAATCGCCAGCAATTCAAATTAAAAACCAGATTGGAGGAATTACTTCCGAACAAAGCATCTCACCAGCAAGTTATTATTACAACAGCCAAATCATATATTTACAATCATATAAATTGCTGCACAAATGTTGACCAGGTAAAGGGAACGGTCTCGTAAAGGTATGCGATTTGGTCTTTACATTGTTGCAAATATACTAACAGTCTCATTTTATAAAGATATACAGGCGGATATCAGCCAAAGGGGCTAAAGGTAACAGGGGAAGAGCATTGTTATGGAAACTAAACAAAGGTTGCCACACAGTGATGAATCTTGTGCTTCACCGGTCAGTCATAGTTTGCGAGAAATCGACAAGCCTGGAGTTCAGTTGCGTTGTATGTTGTCGTTAGGATACTGGGCTGAAACTCATATTAAAATACTTAGTGATGGAAGCGAGAGTTCGTGGAGGTGGATGTGGACCTAAGAGGGGTAAGAAAGAAACCAACTGAATAATGTCAATAGAAGTACCGGACGACATCAGCGTTTTTTCAAACTTACTCTAACATACAAACTAGCTTATATTATTAGCAATAAATGGAAAATGAGTGGCGCTACTGGAACGCACTATGTTGTATGATGCCTTAAGCTACCAAATGATACCTCAGAATTCACTTACCAATGCACTGCTTTTACGAAGTCAGAGTCGGTATGAGCTTGAGCTTCCACCTTAACTCCCATGGCTGACTCTGAAACAGTGGTACCTATTATGTTTTTAAACTACCTGAAGGTATACAAGCATATGAGTATTGTTTACTAGCGAAATTCAAGGTATTCTAATCCTTTAACGTGTATAGGTACAAGAGTGAGACTGAAAATGTATAGAAAATAATTATAATAAAAAAACTATATATTAGGCAGTTACTACTGGTTAAATAATTTTGCGGTATTATAAATAATTTAAGCAGAGGGTTTTTGGCACTGTTGATTGAAAATGTAATGACACACAGACGTCATTGAATTACGAATAATTTCCCTCCTATGGTATTGATGTTAAAATGTCACGTGAAGTAGAATGCAAAGTTTTGCATGGAAATAACAAAGACCACTGTTTTGTTTATGATTAATTGTTATTATAAGCCCATTTTCATGATGTTCCGAGTGTTCGAGGTCAAAGGTGTCCCTTGTAAGCGTTTTCGGTGTTTCTGAGACGCCCAATATACATATATACCGGGTGCAAGGGAAGTCATTACATTAATAAAATTTAAACCAGCAGATTTAGGTATTTGGAACACATTTTATACCTAACGTTTCTGTCTCTGACCACTTCCTGCGGAGATATTTTAGTTTTCTCGAAAACAAGCTGGGAACAATGCAGGTTGTCTGGGTGTCACTTTCCCTAGCTCAGTACATAAAAAAACACAGTAACGGTGCTTCTTGAGAACACAAATTCCCTGCCTTGTCCTTCTATGTTTACTGCGCGAGTGCAGACCAATCACAAGCGTTAGTGTCCAAAAATGTAAGCTAAAGCGAAAGTGCTAGACCTGTTTACATCTAGTTCAATTCCCTGAGCAACCTCAACGCAACGTTGTCGACTTACTGTCCGTGTGAAAAAACTGCTTGTAGTATTCCTTCACATCTTTTAAGTGATTAATTATTTCATAACCTGTGTGATGTCCTATAATTACTACCGAAATGTCATAAATAAGTTATTCTACGCATACTACAAATAACAAACTATTATCTTCGTTCATTCCTATGGAATTACGCATCCAAGTTGGATAAAAAGTTTTTTTTTTTTTTTTTTTTTTTTTTTTAAATCGGCTAATCAAAGAACCAAATGCCATTAAATTTTTTTGTTTGTAATACTTCTATGAAGCACATATTAGAAGGAACGTAATGACTTCTCCATCCTGAATATATAGAGGCTGACTCACCTAGAACTTGCACTACAAATATTTCGGAAAAGAAGAGTGCTATTGATGTGCGCCCTTCGCAGCATTGATTGATAGTCAGGGGCTGGTACATTTAGTCTATAAGTATGTTTTAATAATACTGAGAAACTGTATTTTTTGAGCAAACATACAATTATTTAAATGGATCAATGCCTAGTTATATCAACAGAATAAGGATAGGGCAAGTAGAATGTCAGTGGGGTTTTGCTGCAAGATTCTGGTGATTCCTGATCACCCAGCGATCAGGATACGTTACATAGGAAATCACCGCAATAATCACAGATGCCCCATCGCCTTGGAATAACATATCCTAAAGGATCATCTGCCGGAAGTCCTAGCAAAGTATGTGGTAAAAACTGCAGAAGATTGTGGCCCGTCAACTATGGAGGAGACCAATAGGACCCTGTGAGTGTGTTATTCACAAAGCCAGCCCAAATGTTCATTGCAAATCGGCATTGATAATTGGTAATTCTAATACTTCAGGACAGGGGCGGGCACAATAGTGTCTGTTCCCAATCCACTGTGCACGCTACCCCGTAATATTCTTGCTGGTTGGAGGAGTGTTAGTTTCTTGCTTCTTAAAGTCTTGACAGTGATGGATTGATACCGTTAACGATCAGTGCATTTGTTTCAAACTACATATTGCCATTCAAATTTGACTTGAAGAAAACCATGCGATATCTTGTTACAATTGAGGTATTTAACATGGCCTCCTTTCACACAATTCCTCCTTCAATTTTATATTTAATCTTCGTTTCCTTGAGGTAGACATAATTCCTCCACTGATTCTCTTCACGCAGCGATTGGAAGTGGCCTATGGAGTCCTGAAGTCAACTAAGGAAGCGGTGTGTACCGTTGTGTTGCATAGTTAGACGGAGATCGCTCCATGAATCACACGGATTTATGAATCCGCTTTTGTTCGCCTCTGCTCTAGGATTAACCTCTGCCCAAATGTGACTGATATGTGTTAAACATGCCCTCTCGTGTAAAAGCCCTCTCATCCGTCCACCACATGGTTGTAGGTTGTTTTGGTTAATCAATGCGATTTCTCGTTTTTTTCCTCTTTTTTACACACACACACACACACACACACACACACACAGACACACACACACACACACGCGCGCGCGCGCGCGCGCACATTGGCCTTCAGTCACCAAGGACCATTTAGCCATCCGATGATGGATCCCTTTATTGTAGTAATGTTCACACTGACGCACGTATTCATTTACTTCCCCACTCACACACTCACAACCACGAACACCCACGTCTAATGCGGGACTCGAATGACCTTCCACTCGGGGTGGAAGGTCGTCTGGTCCCAGTGCTTGAACTCGGATGAGGTGATACGTATGTAACTGTTCACGCAGACTTCTAGTAACGCAGACTGACTTGTATGCATTGCATATTTTATAATAAGCTGTCAAACTCAAAGCCCTTCCAGTAAACTGAGCATATTTAGCATATGCTGATAGCTGAGATTGATAACTGAACCATAAGGTCACAAAGTACTGCATAATATGCGACGAAATCCCTTACCATTTAAGGAACGGAATGTAGGTTTTAGGTTAATTATGATATAAGCAATGTTAAAAGACAGAATAAAGCTAAATTTTAAAATGCGTAGAAAACACATCAAAAGCGATATTACAATACGATAGGGAGAACAAGGATCTATATGATTGAAATCCATCTAACCAGGTGCGGCGTTTGAAAAACGCTGAAGCCCTCTAGTTCGATAAGCTGTTTGCGGACATACACTCACCATAAGAAAATACTCAGATATAACCCTTGAATCACGTCTTAAAATTGTTCAGTGCGCTCATATGCCACATATGTTGAGTTATGAACCATTTTATATGTGTTGAGTATTTACACCAGACAGTAGACTTCATCCAGCAAGCGAATTCTAGGGAACACTACTGTCACAACTGATTAACGGAACAATAATTGTTAGGTATACATTCATAAAGACCAAACAGGAGCTGTGACGATTTCTACCATTCTCTCCATTGGCAATATCTGCACGTTATGTGGATACTATTACAGGAGATACTCCATGTGATTATCATGCATTCTTAAACATGCTGCAACTCCTCCCCTCAAAGAATCCAGAACCTTCCATCACACCTAGCTGCACTCGGATTTGGACATATACGTTGCTCACACACTCTTGTAACGTATGCACATTGTCAATGTGTTTGGCATACATCAATGTCTTTAAAATTTCCAATGGATTGAGGTTCGGCAAACAGGGAGGCCATACTTCTGAACCTCTTTGACCAGTTCATCCGTCGGATTAAGTCTATTGCCTAGTGTAAAAGCTCAATACAAATAAAGGTTCATATCTCAACAGGTGTTTGTTTCCAGACACATGTTTATAGGAACATTTATTCTAAGTTTGCCCAGTACCAACTCCTGTTGCAATATCAGACACTTGCTTAAACACCTGTATATATGTAGTGTGTGTGTGTGGAAAACCTTATAACTTTTAATACTGCAAGTTAACTGTGGTAATCTTTGAAACCTGTATACTTGTATACATTAACAATATTACAATGTCACAATAAAGAATAATCTACTTACCACATATGACGTCTAGTGAAAACAGATTCATGTCAGGAAAGATGTCAAAGTCAGGACCATCTTGATATTTTGACAGTTTTTCAATCAGCACGTCGAGGTTAGTATTGAAAACGTCCACAAACTTTGCCAGAATTTGTCCATTGAATGTGGGCGCTATAATCTTCCGATGTTTTTTCCATACATCATCTGTGGATAGAAGTTTACTTGGTAGTGCAATACTGTTCGAAAAAGTATTAAATAGTAAGAGGTAACCTGACAAAATAACAACGTGACTTATTGCAGAAAATGTACTACTCCAACAGATAGGTAATTTAATCAACATAGGCAGCTATTGTCTAAACCGTATTAATTGCTTTTTTCTTTTGCTTCCATCATCCTGGTTTGGGATCATAGACTATCGCAAAGAAAACTACCCCTCACCATATATAGCACTTTGGATTATAACTGGGTTCATCGAGCACCTATCACCGGAGACTATGTGATATGAACCCTTCATTACCTGAATTATTTTGTTAGATAAGCCATTATCCTTCTAAATCCTGAACCAGGTATTTCTATCACAGAGACTTTAAAGGCAGTAATCAAGATGGGCGTGATCGTTTAGGCCTGGCGAAATGGACTGGCCATTCATTCAATGCCGAACGTCGGGAGTTTGACTCCAGCTACTACACTTTTTTTTTTAATACACTTGCAAAATTACAATCTGTTCAACAGTTGAACAATAAGTAACAATGATAACATTAATTTTTCAAACTATGGCCCATTGGCCATAAATTTGCTTATAATTTGGGTGCAAATCTGTACTGCAATTCCAAGACTTGGTTTCTCTGTAGTCGGCTTGTTGTACTGCTGCTGTTGTCAAGTAGATTTATTGCCAGTGTATTGGGATGTTGGAGGACGCTAATTTTTTTTAAAAAAAAAAAAAAAAAAAAAAAAAAGGTGTATTGGGATGACTGTAGAGACGCTTTTGGTAGGACAGGCTGTATGCTGCGATTTCCTGTTTGATTGTTGGGAGTTTAAAATCGTTGTAGATGTACTTATTACTGATGTACCAGGGGATCTTACCAATTGTTCAGAGTTTTGGTTTGAAAACGTTCTAGTATTTCGATGTTTGAGTTGCTTGCTGTACCCCATAGTTGAATTCCATATGTCCAAATTGGTTTCAGTATAGTTTTGTAGATGATTAGTTTGCTTGTCACTGAGAGTTGTGATTTAGGTCCAAGAAGCCAGTGCATTTTGGAATATTTTAAATTTAACTGTTTGCGTTTGGTGCATATGTGTTTTTTCCAGGTGAGTGGTCTGTCAATGTACATCCCTAGATATTTCACGTCTTGTGCTTCTGGAATAATCTGATTGTTAAGAGTAACAGGTGGGCATGAGCATTTACGCAGTGTAAATGTTACGTGGTGACTTTTAGATTCATTAACTTTAACTCTCCATTTCTTAAGCCACATTTCTAAGTCAGAAAGATGGTCTTGTACAATTTGGGAAGCAGTAGTAGGATCTTCATGAGCTGACAGAATGGCTGTATCATCTGCAAAAGTTGCTATAGTTGTTTTCTTTTGTTGGTAGGTCAGCAGTATACAATATGTATAGAATTGGTCCTAGTACACTACCTTGTGGTATGCCTGACTTAATAGGATGAAGCTCTGTAAGGCTATCTTGGAATTTTACTTTAAAATATCTGTTTTCTATGTAAGATTTTAATAACACATAAAAAGGATGTGGCAAAGATTTCTTCAGCTTAAACTTTAGTCCAGTATGCCAAACTTTATCAAATGCCTGACTAACATCAAGAAATACTCCTGAGCAGTACTGTCGTCGTTCAAATGCGTGGTTAATCACTTCAGTTATTCGATGTATTTGTTCAATTGTGGAGTGTTGGGGTTGGAATCCAAACTGGAAGCTGGGAATCAGTGAAGACAAGTGAGGTTTCAGTTTAATGAGAAGTAACTTCTCAAATAATTTAGAAAGCACTGGGAGCAAACTAATTAGTCGGTAAGATTTTACTTCATGTGGAGATTTTCCTGGCTTTAGAATGACTATAATCTGTGCTATTTACCAAGCTCCAGGGAAGTAACCAGTTCTTAATATAGCATTAAACATACAATTTATGAATATGACTGCTTTAAATGGTAGCTCCTGAAGCATTCGTCCAGTGATGAGATCATATCCTGGTGTCTTTTTTACATTTAACTGGCTTATGACTGTTCTTGTCTCTCTATATAATATAGGCGGAATTGGAAGTGCCATTTGAAATGGAGTATAGAGATATTCCTTAATCTCATCTTCGTCTTTTTTCTGGATGCACGAAGGAAAGGGTTGAAATACTGAAGAAAGATGTTCGGCAAATAGGTCCGCCTTTTCTTGACTACTTCTTGCCCAAGTGCCATCATTTTTTTGAAGTGGGGGTATCGGCTCCGTTGGTTGTTTCAACTTTTTTGTGGCCTTCCAGAGCGAATAATCTGTAGCTTCTGTAGGAGTTAAATTTCTCAAGTATTCCTGGATATTCTGATTTTTAAAATCCTGTATCAGTCGTTTTAGCTCTTGTGAAGATCTGTTAAATAAATTTTTATCGCTAGGATACCTTCTATTTTGCCAGTTTCTTCTTAGTTGTCGACGTTCCTTTATTTTTTCAGGAATAATCTGTGGATATTTATTAACAGTTAAGGAATTATTATGGTTCAATTCTGGAGTAGCCTTCAACACAGCAGAATGAGTTAGCGTGGTAAAGTTGGCTACGTGTTCTTCTATTTCTTCAGACGTTTTAAGGCTAACGTTTAGGTTTATGTTATCCTCTATGATTTGTTTGAAGTGATCCCAGTCAGTGTATCGGTTACTCAGAGTGAATGGTCGTTGTTTCAAAGCTACAGTGGTGCTCAACATAATTACTATAAGGGAATGGTCGGAAGACAAGTCGAAGCATGACTCTATTGTCACATAATCTGGTGAAATTCCCTTTGTTATAAAGAAGTCTAAAAGATCCGGTATTTTGTTTCTATCCGACGGCCAGTATGTTGGTTCTCCAGTTGATAAGGTCTGTAAATTATTGTTTGCTATTGCAAAATAGAGCTGTCGGCCTCTGGTGGAGGTTAAACGAGATCCCCAATATGTATTCTTTGCATTCCAGTCACCGCCTGCTATGAATTTATTGCCTAGAGTCTCAAAAAACACTTAAAATGCCACTTTGTTTATGGAATGCCGAGGAGGACAATAGATGGACGATATAGTTAAGGGACCTTTTGGTGTGGTTACATTTATGCTTGTAGCCTGTAGGAAGTCTTTATCGTTTTTAGGCATTTCGTGATGAACAATTGAATTTCTTATTATAATGGCAGTTCCGCCATGAGCTCTACCTGAGGGATAGTTTGTGGTGTATATTGCATAACCTGCTATTCTTAAATAATTTTTGTTCGTAAACCTTGTTTCAGAAATAAGCATGATATCTATATCTTCTGTTTTTAAGAATAATTCTAGTTCTTGTCTGCGTTGAGACAAGCCATTGGCATTCCATGATGAAATTTTTAATGTGTTAATCATTTTGTTTTCTGCTGGCGATGGCCTTGATGAGATCGAACATTCTATCCATCATTTTGTCCATAATTTTTTCTACAGTTTTTTCAAACCTTGTGAACATCTGTTCCATAGCAGAAAGTAGTTGTGTGGTTTCATTATTATTTGAATTTATGCTTCCGTTTGTCATGTCTGCGTAAGTCTTGCCTGATACGGTAGGACTTTGTATGGTGATTTGTGCCGCTACTGGTGGCGTGTTAGTTGTTAATGAAACACGTTTCTCTCTAAGTGGTGGAAATACCTTCTCCTTATATTCCTTATATGTTTGACATCCTCTATAACTTGCAGGATGGTTTTGGTTGCAGTTTACGCAAGTAGCTGGAGTGTCAAGCTTTTTCTTACAGACGGCAGTCGCATGATCGCCACCGCACTTAACGCATCTGAAAGGGCGATTACAGTGGTTCTTGGTATGTCCAAACCTTTGACAACGTTTACATTGAACAATTTCTCTTTTTGTGTGTGGTGGCTCAAAAGTTACTATCATATTGTTTAAGTGTTTCACCTCAAATATTGTTTTGTTGTTAGAAGCTGGTTCTAAATCGATAAAGAAAAGTGGTAGAGGCTCTTTTGTAACTCGATGCAACACATTTACTATATTTCTTACTGTGTGCCCTAGTGTGCCTAGTTCTTCTTTAATCATGCTTACGTCCTCCGTGTAGTGCATTCCCTATACGCTCGTTCGTGTTTCAGCTGATAAGTGTAGTGACTGATGTTTTCTTTTAAGAAATATTCTCTAATGAATTTGTAGCTATCTATGTCCACTGGCATCAATTTCACAAGATGTCCAGATCTCATTGTAGTTAATGTGTATTTCTCTTTAGAAATTACACAGTCCATCACTTTTTTAAATTCTTGTATATTCCTTACACCTGTTACAAAAATAGGTTGAGCTTTAGGTGTATATGCATCAAGCGTTTCATTTGTCTCCTGATTCTCCAGGTCGCCCAGTGCTGCAAATCTATTTGAAGTTGGTAAATTATAAGTGCTACGCGATGTGGATGCATGTAACACTCCTGCGTTAAGCTTAATAGATGGCACCTCATCTTGCTGCCAATCCTTTGAGGGATTTAAAGGGCGCATTCGCTTTCTGTTTGGTGTTGTAGGAGAATGTTGGTAATCATGCTCCATTTCATGATTTACTGACTCCGTTAGTGAAGCATTTTCATTCATATCATCGTCTATATTTGACGGTATCATTGCTAGGCTAGTTGTTGGATTATCAGATTCGTGTAATTTTAAGGTTGGAGCACGTATGTAATTCTTAGTGGTCTTGCCAGGATCTAAATCGCTCTTGGTCCTCCCCATTTAATTCCAAGAGGAATAAAAGAAGAAATCCTTATTCGTTTATAAAACAAAAACAAGTTTTGCTTTTGTTTACTCCTCGAAGAAGTTGGCAACAGATATGGCAGCAGCTTATGTTTGGTTAGAAATCTGATATTTTTAGAAACCAAATAAGTTATTATATTATTTAAGAAAAGTGTTGCTAACACTTACGTGTTGAAACTGGTCTCAAGGCTGCAATCTAATTAGAAGATGGTGGTTATAAAGCCGATACACTGCTTTAAAAAGAAATATTTCACGTAGGCACTAATCTAGCAACAAGCAATATTCGCATGGCCTACTCCAATGAGCTACTACACTGAAGTAGTAAAGGATAGGGAGGGCCCACCTAAAGTAATCAGATGTTACACGAGGATGGTGTTGAGGTTACGTTATTCTACAATTGCATGGATTTTGATCTTGAAAAAGAAAAGGCAAAACAATGTAAAACACCACTGAAATAAATTGATACATTTACGATATAAATAGCCATCAGTTACTTTATATTATTGTTAAATGGCAACCTAGCTGTGAACCTAACAAGAAACACCGCTACAGTATTCTAAAACAGGGATGCTCAATGTTGTCTCAATGGACACGCTCTCGTCCGATATGACACAATGTTGGAGGACGTTAATAAAAAAATAAAAAAATAAAAATTACGTAATGAGCGACTATTCCTCACTCCAATCCTTCAATCGGAGG
Source organism: Tenodera sinensis (assembly GCA_030765045.1). Classification (NCBI taxonomy): domain Eukaryota; kingdom Metazoa; phylum Arthropoda; class Insecta; order Mantodea; family Mantidae; genus Tenodera; species Tenodera sinensis. The sequence goes on from CM060972.1 coordinate 48,257,203, forward strand.
GACAGACAGTCTGTGACGGACACAAGCAGGTGATTCCATAGCAATTTCTAAGTCATACCTTGAATTTTCTGGGAATGTCAACCGTGTGTAGATTACTTTTTCCAATAATTTTGATAGAGTCAGCAGTAGACTGATTGGGCGATAGCTCGATGGTAGATGTTTAGGCATTTGTGGTTTATGAAAAATGATTATTTCCGCAAGTTTTTATGATTGAGGCAAATAGCCAATTATTAACGAGGCATTAAAGATTTCCATTAAATAAACCATACCCTTCTTTCTAACTTTTTTCAAAATAATCTTTATTATTAGATCATGTCCAGTGGATTTATTAATAGGAAGATCCCTCATGAAATAGGATAATTCCTTGGGTGACGTGTGTGATACTCTAATTGGCACTTTCGGCTCATGTGTATGTTCGCAGAGTTGATGTTTAATGTCAGAGTTAGTTTTATTATAAGTATTGTTAAATGTAGACGTGTTTTCGTAATAGGAGGCAAGGACGTTGCATTTATGCTGAGAATCTGTAAATATCTTATCAACATGTAGTGAAGGTACTAATGCTGGTTCTCGTAAAACACTTTTGGCTTCACACTAAAGCGAGCTGTCGCTAGAAGATAAATAGGATGGGTAAGTTAGACAAGAATTAAGGCGATGTTGTTATAATTCCTGCCTGAGGCCCCCTGAATCCAAAAAAAAGCATTTTTAGAAAAAGGTCTGTGTGTGTGTGTCTGTGTGTCTGTCAGTCTGTCAGGCTGTCAGTCTGTGGACAGCATAGCTCAAAAACGAAAAGTTGTTTAAAAACCAAAGTTGGTATTTAAGTTTAATGTCGTTCAAGGATGTGACACGAAGATTTTGAAGAAAATAGCCCCACCCTAAACTACCCTTTACATGGAAAATTTTTCGAAAATTTTGATTTTCTTGAAAATGGCTCTAACGATTTTGATTAAAATGTCATATGTTTGAAATATTTTTATGACAAATGAAATGTATATGTTGAATTTTCTGGCTATAGCCCCTGTAGTCGTATTTACTCTGGACGACTTTTGCATAACTGGTAAACCGTTAGAGATAGACCAAATTATACTATACAAAAAATGTAGATGTTGCTAAGATACACAATTTATGTCTCAATAAATTTTCTTGTAGGGTGAACCATTTCGGAGATATACCTTGTTATGTGTGTGAGTTTCGGAAAACTTGGGTTCATTTTTTTATGTTACGTGTGCAAAGAGAACGGAATCTCAAAGCTTTAAAAGATTTGACTATCGCACAAAGCCTACTGTATTCCAATATTCCCCTTGCACCTACAAGGAAATAAGCAATAAGATAATTTGTACAAATGTTTATTTTAACTAACACGAAGAAGATATAGGAATAAGAGTTTGTAAGAATGGTTAGTACAGGAGTAGAGAGTCATGTGAGTGCAACACATCAGATTTTTGAGTTATGCTGTCCACAGACTGGCAGACTGACAAGACAGACTGATACACACACAGGCACACACACGGACCTTTTTCTAAAAATGTTTTTTTTTGGATTCAGGGGGCCTCAAAACATGTATTTCCGGCGAAATCTCGCAATCGAATTTTGGGTGGAATACAATACTTCCCCTACTTACCAGTAGAGAAAGTAAAATTCAGGAGAGAAATACAGGCAATCAGTCAACATGAACAGTTAGAGTAAACCAGAATTGTTTCCGGAGATATAATGAATGTGTTCGCGTTGAAGGTCATCAATTTCAACATCTGTTATGATGCTTGTAAGCCTAACGTAAGTTGGTACAGTTGTTAGTGTTCCGTACCCATGACTTGCCTGTCGCTTACGTGTATCTGTAGCGGAGGCCACGCCGGTCCTTAGCAGGCCCGATGTCGCCGTTCTACGAAAGCATTGTAGCTTAGCTGTGCTTGGATTTGGAAGATTAATTTTCTACCTGGAACATCAAATACAGTGAGTCTAAACAATCGTTTACGAACCATTCTAAGAAAAGTTTATGGAACTACATACCGTTGCTTACAATCAGACCTTGTCCCAGACATGGCTCTGCAAACCTGTATACGGAACTCTTGTTGATATGCTTATTGTTACCAAGGAGTAGCTGCAAATAAATCAGATACGATTTTTTTAATTGAATGTTAAGTTATCACTTTCACTTTTATTTAATATTATAAGGTGAGACATTGATGTGTGTTTACTAAAGCTAAATAATGTTGTATTACTTCGACTAGAATTAACATGTTGGGAAGTCATGAAAATGTTATGTAGTATTTCAGGAATACAGGGCTATGTTTAAAGGATTTATAATCGTTTACCGTCTCCTAAATGCTGATTAATAACTTCATCTTTTATTGATATACTAGTTACCTTTTCATACAACATTTAGATCATTGGAATTAATAGTACATTGTTACATATAGGCAGTAATAATAATTTATAATTATTTACCCTCCCCCTCTTTTCCTTGTTGATATGCTTGTTCCTGCGCTCTCGAGGGTTCCAGGGCTAGGAGGTTGCGTTGAATCTATAATCGTTAGGGACACTTCAATGCTTGTGCACCTGGTCATAAGCATGTGATCACTCTTCGGGTCTGCCACTCCTCCCTCTCTCCCAGAGGTCACGTTGGAAGCACACCTGTAGTGCTCTGCTCCAGTTTCGGGTAGCTCCTTTGAGATATGTCCTCTTACTTCTGTTGCTCCTCCTCATTGTCATCAACTACTTTCACCCAGTATTAGGAAAATATTAAGTAGTTGTGTGGAGAAAGTACAATGATTAATCAGAAAAGCATCGCTTGTGGTTAAAAGGATGACTGTTTCAAAGCAGCGCGTGTAAGTTAAAAAGTTCTTTCACGGTCGTCTGTGATCTGAATGCATGCACGGATACTCTGAAGTAGAGATATCTAGTTTTCTCCACGATGAGCTTGTCCTTCCATTTTACATAAGAGCAGAACTCAAAACAAAATACTATTCTGACAATTCAACGAAACCCACTCTTGACACCGCTATAGAAAAATTACAAAGTTGTAATGGAGTTGTTTTTTCTTCACTTTATTTCTCTGCAGACCTGTTGCACAACAACACACTTCTCTTTTGCTGACGTTAACATGGTCTACAATTTTCCGTAATATTTATTACAACTCAAAAATCCTTTTTCTTCCTCGTAACCTCGACTTGCTCCTTTCTTTATTTTTTCTGTCACTCAAACACTTATCTTGACGATACAATCACTCAACACTGATTAAAACCTCTTCATTTCGACGCGATGTATCTTTGACGACAGTACCAAACTCGCACAGCTGTTTTGCACTCACTGACACACTGACTCATGTCTGTAGCGGTAACTGCTTGAAGTCGTCCTCTCGTCTTCTTATATAGGGAGGATGACGTAATATGGCAATTTCTCGAACTTCTACAAACACGCCGGCCACCGGACGCTTCTCGAATCAGTCTGAGATATGGTAGTCGGCGCGGCTGTCTCTGATCGTATCTTCCCAGAGTGCTTACCAGCGGGTTGGAGTGGTTCCGGAGTTTGTTGTACATTGGTCGAGCGCGCGTTCTTATCACGTCGACAATGTATGGAATACCGGAATGTTCATGAAGGATATGAGTAGAAAATCTCCAGTCAGTACCGTAGATCGTCCTTACTGCCCGATTCTGCAACGTCTGGAGCCTGATGAAGGTGGAGTTTGCCACCACTCCCCAGATCTCACATCCAAACAGAGTCAGAGGCGGGATAATCGCACGATATAACTGGAGCTTTAGGCGTAAAGGCAGGGTTTTAGAACTGAGAATGGGATATAACTGCCGGAGGGCTGCGTGCCCTTGTAGCACTTTGCCCCTGACTTGGTGTCTACATGTCTGTCGCCGGTACAGCGTGACCCCGAGATACTTCGCCGTAGTGATCCAGGGGATCCGACGGCCCCGAAGCACAAGGTCCCGCGGGAGCCGGTTCACTAACGTATTAGCCAGGAGAATAGCAGAGCTTTTCTCCGAGTTAATAGACATGCGCCAGTTCTCGCACCATCTATCGATAGCACAGAGATGGGCTTGTACTTGCCGGTAGTTGTAGAGCGGGTTTTTGTTAGTAAAGAAGATCATGAGATCGTCCGCATACTGACATGTGTGTGGGCAGATCGGCCATGTAAGCAGCAAAGAGTATACTGCCCTCGGGGACTCCTGCGCCAATGCGCCTTTCTCTTGAAAGTGGTCCCTCCACCTTCACCCGGAAGCTTGGGTGGGAGGGGTATTTCAGATTGGGATAGGTTACGGAGGCCCTCTTGTGCCAATTTGGCTAAGTTGGCCAGCCGTTTTTTGATTTTTCGTAAGACTACCTTACAAAATCCGTCTTCCCCCTGTTGAGGGATTTCTTCCTCACCAGAGGAGATACCGGAAGAGCTAAAATCGTCGTCTCTTGCGACGGAGGATTTGCAGGAGTACACAATGGAACAGTCCACGGAGTCAGTCTCCGAAATTTGGCCTACCCGTGGAACATTGTCGCATGGAAGGCCCTGGCCGGTGGCATGGTTGGATGCCTCGTTTACGGCACTTGTTTCTCCCACTTGCGCGTTGAGTGGCAGAGCGCTTCTTTGCCTCGGTGAACGAGGTCTTCTTAATAGCACCAATGGAGGTGCTGGCAACGGCTGTTGCAGGCTGGTTGGCAGGCCTCTTTCGGGTCTTGCCGGGAGAAGGAGGTAGAGAAGCCATGTTGAGAGGGAGGGAAGTCAGGGACAGGTACAATACTGCACCCGTACGTGCAATATTACACTATAAGACACCTCGTGTGTCCTCACCTGCAGGTAGCAGGGGCTTAGTAGCGTGACGAACAGAGGACCGGACACCTTATTATTAAGATGCGCTGTATCTACCCTAGGGTGGATGGTTGTGGCCTTGTTCGGCTACCCGCTACCTGTACGAAGATGGTTGTGGATGGTTCGTGTACACTAACGCTTGCTTACCAAGCCTCTTATAATGTACACGTGGTTTCTGTGCTGTTGCCTACTTCAGATGGTCGAGTCGCTCCACCAGTCGCCGCGGAAGTCCTCCTGCTGCTCCCTAGTGGGATATACTGGAACTTGCTTTTCCACCAGTCACGAAGTGTCATGAAACACTTGTGCATCCAACACAAGGTAACGCCTGAAAGCGGCTAATCCCAGTATGCTATTTCAGTACACGTTGCCGCACCCTTTTCCATTGCACTTCGAGACACCAATAACATTTCAGCAAAGCGGAACGTCGAACACGAGAGCTGGACTGACCTTGAGATGTGCTAGCTGGTTCAGAATCAATAGAGGTCATCTTTGAGTAGCGATACTCATCATGTGTAAGATGAAAGACCTTACAAGCAACAGTTCGACGATGTGCAGAAGGAGACCCCCCAGACGGCGATATCAGTAATCACTGCAATACATATGGTATATGTGTGTATGCAATATACAGCATAGAATGTTATGTGATAGCTTATCATAGATGTCTGTACAATGTGAAATGGCAAATGTTTTTAAAAAAATAGCCTGACAGAGCTTTCAAGTTTAAATGCGTTACACATTTATGCTTAAGTAGTGTACATGTTATCTACAGCAAAGTCTTCCATTCTCGCCTGGAAAATAAAGAAGCTTAACCGAGACCCTGGGGACGTTAAAATGCTTAAAGACTAAAAAGAAAACACCTAGAAACCATAAGGAGCTGGTGGAGATTACATCTATATGGAGTAACGGTCAGAGCAGGTGATAACTTCGAGACCTCGTGAAGGATAATCATTGCTGCTCAAAGAACCATCAACACCAATATACAGGACTAAGTTTACTGCATCGTCAACCATCGTAATTGGAGCAAATAGCTTCAAGTAGGTGTACCAGTGTGGAGGAAATCCGCATATCAATTAGAAGACATTGCACTGTGGACGACCACTCTTAGCAATTCAACAGTTTTTTGATAATGCCAATATTTCGATTGTTAATGTGACTGCTACAGAGCGTCGAAGTCTGTGGTGTTCAGACAGTATCGGAAGCAATGGAACATTGCCCACTTCTCGCCCATGCTAAACCCTTCCTTTCCTGTCTGCTATTTAAGTCAGCCTAATCTTCTCTCCCCTAATCTCACTTTATCACTCTATGTATATACACTTAGATACTTATTGACTTATTGTTTTCAGGTTCTCTGAGGTTTCTTATTTTTGATTATCCTGTATGCTATTAGTACTACATTAGGTACATTTTACAAAATTCTACTGGTTTTCGTGATGCTTGACGCTTGTTTAAACATACAGGTTGCGCCTATATTTAAATTTCGAAGCAACAATCTCCGATAGTGGAAAGAGATGTAGCAGCCATTATTCCGCCAACCTTCACAAACTTAGGTCGCCAGTAGTCACAGTTAACGAATCGTATTTATGATGTAATTCTGGTTGACGGTATGGCAAATATTGACGAAGCGTTAGTTTCACATTCCTCAGGCTGCATTTGCCAAGGGTTGATGAAACCCGGCATTCAACTATTAGAGACAATTTTAGACTTCCAGGATCTACGGGGTTAGGGAGTTATTGTGCCTACAGAACATTTTCTCTAGTCAAACTTAAATTGACGGCAGGATCTGCAAGCCCAGAAGCAGATCGCTGCCTACCTGACCCCAGAACCAGTCACAGAGATATTCTTGAAACATCTGAAGTTTTATTGCATGTCTTACCTGAATGGAGTGTGGATCTGCCAGAAGTATTCCCAATTTAGGTCCAATCCAAGCACGAGCAACTGGTCCATATTCCTTCGTTAGCCACTTCAAATAACGAAATTTTGCTTAAAAAGAAAACAAAATAATGTGCATGAGAGACAAATTTACTTCAGTAACTTTAAGGGTGCTTCATACATATACACTACTGTCCAAAAGTTAACCATAGTTCGGAAAACAGAAAGCTGAAAAGGAAAACAGTGAACAAGCACTATTAAACGTTATCACAGTGTGAGCCTTCTCTCTCTTGCGGTCTTTGATAGGTAAGAGTGTATGATTTCCAAAATCAACCAACAGCACGACATCTGATGATTGCTAAACAACTGCCTTCTGAGCTTGCAGCCCTCTTATATGTTCAAATTTCGAGACAACTGTATACCGGAGATTCAGGGCAGTCAGTCTTAATGCCAGTCTAGCAGCGTGTGCCGCACTCATTTTAATGTACATACGAACCCGTCTACAGTGTAGTCACCAATGCCAACATGGGATACATGACCCCAATTCAGTTTAAACAATAATTCCCAGCGGAAATCTGGAGAGAACGACCAGCCCGATTGTATCCCGCAAATACCGTGGAAACACACCCATCTTTTAGATTTTGTACTTATGTAAATATGTGTCTGCAGGCCAAAATTGTTTACTATTTCTTACTCTATTGCATGCCATGTAACGTATGATGCAGTGGAAATAACATATTGCTTTATGCTTAACTTATGCACAATTGCGATAGTTTGGTAATAAAATACTGATGTATGCCTAACTTTCGGGCACCAGAATTCATACAATTTACGTACTTAAAATAAAATTGATACCGATGCAGACAAATCATTATACGAGTATTACATTCAGAAGACCTTTTCTATCCACTATAGATTCTTTTTACACCCTTTAGAGTTACGTTGCTTACGTCTATTTTAATATCTGCTGCATGTTAAGCGAGAAAACGATTAGTGGGAAAAATGTCATTACATACTTCGCTTTGGCACAAGAGGAATTAATTAAATCTTCAAAAAGCAGTCCCATAAATACTTTTTTTAAATTCCTTGCGGTTTGATTGAGATCAAAGAAATTAAACTATAGTGATAAACACTTAACCAAATAAGAAATGCTAAAATATTTAAAACAAGAGCAACAAATATCTTATAAGTGTTAAATATAACCCAAGCATTCCTCATCAATCGAGCTTTTACTCAATTACACGCTTTTCCTTACTAGTTGTAAGGTTATACATATCAATACCCTCCGAGCAAGAATTCACCGGTTATTTGCAGAAAATGCAATACATATATACACGATAGTATACCAGATGACCCAATTCATACGGTATGCGTTAAAACAGTGACATAAAGCAATCATAGAGACGGCAGTGACGTGTGCGAAGTTCGTTCTCCTTGGCAGCCAGAACGAGAGATGAGAAGCAGTTGCATCAGCGCGTGTGGTCTGTGATAATAGACAAGAACAGCATAACCAACAATAACAAAACTACAAATCAATTTATCCAGACATAAATTGTGTGTTTTAGCAAGATTTACATTTCTGTATAGTAAGATTTCATCTATTTCTTACGGTTTACCAGTTATGCAAAAGTCATCCAGTGTAAACAGGACTACATAGGCTATAGCCAGAAAATTCAAAATATACATTTCGTTTGTCATAAAAATATCTTAAACATAAGACATTTTAATCAAAATCGTTGTAGTTATTTCGAAAATATTAGTTTTCGAAAACTTTTCCATATAAAGTGTAGCATAGCATAGAGGAGTTTTCTTTAAAATATTTGTGTTGCATCCTTGAAAGTCTTTAAACTTAAATACCAACTTTGGTTTTTAACCGACCTTTCGTTTTTGAGTTATGCTGTCCACAGACAGACAGACACACACACACACACACACACACACACACACACACACACACACACACACACGGAGCTTTTAATATTTTTTTTTATTTTTTATTTTTTTTTATTTATTTTTTTTTATTTTTTTTTATTTTTTGTATTAAGGGGGTCTCAAAACTTATATTTCCGGTGAAACCACGTCGAATTTTTAATTCAATACTTCCTCTACTTTCCAGAACAGAAAGTAAAAATGTAGTCCTCGTTAAAAGGTACAACTTATTACAAATTAAATTTTTTGTGTAGTATACCATTTCGGAGATATTCCTCATTATTTGTGTGTTTTCGAATACTTAAACATTGGTGAAATGGAATATAGTTATTTATTTTCTATATCTTAGCCGTGCAAAGGTAACGGAATTTGAAAGCTTTAAAACAGTTGACTATCGCTCAAAGCCTACTGTATTTCCATATTCCCCTTGTACCTACAAGGAAATAAGCAATAAGATAGTTCTGCAAACGTTTATATCAACTAAAATGAAGGATATATAGCAATGAGTTTGCAAGAATGGTTAGTACAAGAGTAGAGAAAGTCATGTGAGTGCAACACATCAGATTTTTATAGTTCTGCTGTTCACAGTGAAACACAAATATACAAACGGATGAACACATAGAGAGAGAGAGAGAGAGAGAGAGAGAGAGAGAGAGAGAGAGAGAGCAAGAGAGATCCTTGTCTAAAAATGTACTTCCGATGAATTCTCAGTGCCAGTTTTTGGACGGAATACTATAATAAAATTCCAAATACTTAATATCTCCAATAGTAACCCCAATTCCGACACTTGGTTTGTGAGAAGACTGTTGTAACTGTACTTACAACTTGTTGAAAATCCGAACTCTAGAGCATTACCAACAATTGGCAGAGCTTTTGGTCCAGGAATTTTGTTTCCAAGTTCTCTGAGTTGACGTGTCTGTGACAGGTATTCCCTGGCCAGCAGGAACACCAAGATGAAGAGAATTCCAATCAGTATCGTCCACATGTTCCTGTAAGATAATCGACATTTTGTTAATAATAAAGAAACCTGAGTTGGTTCGGTTTTATTACTCTACAGTAGCTAAAACAGATGATATAAAATGCTACTGGAATCCCAAAGAGCTTAAACGGAGCTAAAACGGGATGTTTGTGACTTTTTTTTTCTTTTTCATTTTCAATGAATATTACAAATTTCCTGCTCACTTTGGTATAACTTTCATACAGGTCCCTACGCTAATTGTAAATAATTTAAAAATACTGTGAAAAATAATCCTGCGCAGTAGCTTTTTAGATGTCGGTACACTTACTTGGTGAAACATCAATAACTTTGTCAATATCACTGCTAGAGAAGAGATCCTCTTTTATTTTGATGGGATAGTTTCATTTTGGATATGGCGTCCCATTCATATTTTCTCCATAAGAGAGTTTTGAAGTACTGCAAATTTGTGCTTGGAAAATTAAGTTATATTTTTGTGCTATATACGCGTTTCAGTGTTTTATTGTGTGTTTTGTAAATATTACAAAACTAAAGGAGTTTCCAAGAGGATAAAGTTTACAGGTAACATTAAATTAATATTAAAAATGCTATTTCAGATAAGGTTATTTCAGCAGGTACAGTAATTGAAAGCATTTCGGAGGCTAAACCTCACTTGTCAAGTGCTTCGCAGAAAAAGTTACAAATAGGCGATAAATAAGGACTCGGATAACATAAACATAACATAAATTTAAAATTGGTTACTAGAACATTGTTTGAAAGTGTAAGATGCAGTCTTCGTGGTGGAAACAAACATTATAGAGGATAAAGGTAAAAAGGTAAAAGGGAAAAAGCTAGATTAGCGAGTTCTTTTTAAATTTCAGTTTCAAAGCAATTTCTGAAGAATTACATTTTTCTATACAAGTGCCCTATTGTCTCAGAAAAAAATTGACACTAAGGGCTGAAAGTTTTACAGCATATTTAACCTAAACAAGAGTTATTTTGACGAAACAATTGTATGTATAGGGATTAGTTATTCTTTTAAAATTTAAAAACGATACTTTTTCAATAACATTTTAAGAGCTTTGATGAAAAAGCTCATGTTTTTCCTTCTAGTGAACAGAAATGTTTTGTTTTTCATCAATAAATTCTAAGAGTACTGTTAAATAAACCTTGAGAAGTTTAGCTCATTATCTTAAATAGTTACTGAGGCAATGGGTTAAACTTTAACATTGGTAAGATAGGGCATTTCGACTTTCGTTAGTTGATAAGCCCACAGTAAGCTCCATTAATAATTTGGTTATAAATGCCATCTAGCTATAATGATAAGAGAAAGTATTGTACCTCTTGCAATGATGCAATTACAACCTGCGGATGATGAGGTGAATGGATACTAAGGGCGGCCGGAACGTTGTCAAGATAGAGTCGAGGGCAGGATGCCCATATTTTCCCAGTTAGAAGACCCCGGCGGTGGTTGACACGACCCGGTTCCTCTCTCTCATCTTCTGGTTCGTGCTGCCAAGCGGGGTGCGGGGAGCGGGGCGCGGTGTTCTTAAACTGGCTCCGCTTCCCCTCGGACTTGTACCATGCCATAGGAGGCCCGCGAACCACTAGGCTCGCCTTCCAATCCAGAGGATGAGAATGTATTTTCCGTACCAACTTAGTTGTATCTAGTGATAGATTACTAGAATAGTCACATCTTACAGTGGCCACCATATTGTTGTCAGTTTAGCCCTTAGTCTTGACTTTGTTATCTTCTTAAAAGAAAAATACTGTTCTCATGCGCAAGTGCTGGCAAATAGTGTCACAATTCGTGCTGAAAATTTTCAAATATTCAAATATTGTACACTGCTCAAAGATTTGTACAAAGTAATTACATCCAGGGCATTGTACGCATGCGTTAATTGCGTTCTAACTCTTTACTGCGTTTATTTTATACACCTTCCAAAACCTAGACCCGTTGCTTAGCTACAGTTGTGCTCCACGTGCTGTAGCGGCGCATGCGTGCATATGAGCTCCGGCTGACATCCCTGGCCTGATCCATCCTGCTCAATATACATGTTACTTGCATGCTAGATTTCAGTGTACATTTACCGAGATATTAGATGAACAAATGAAAGAGAGGTAGAGGATAGGCGCCACAAAATCTGTTGGAATAATGTGATTGAAGCTGGAGACTGCTGGAATTACACTGTTACTTACCTAACGTCAGGTTCTAATAAGGCTAGTATAAAAGTGTGAAAATCTTGGGAGTACAACTGGGCTTATATCACCACCAAAATGAGGGCTTGGATGTAAAGCTTATCCTACTCAGATATCTTCCCCCTCCCGATACAAATTCGAAGGCAAGTACTCGTAATATTTCAGACGTATTACGGGATAACAGGAGTTATATAACTAGGGCTAGGAAGTTCATGCATTTGCATGTTTTTTACAGGGGTTAAAAATGTATGCTTTTACATTATGTGCACGAATTATGGAATTTTCAGTTATTTGGACGTGATTTTATGGTGCATATAATTGCATATTTTAATGGTTTTTATGTTTTTTTATTATTTTTTTCCATCTGGATAATATCTTTTCATATTGGTAGTATTGCACATAATGATGCAACTCACAAAGATTTCAATATTATAGCCCCCATCTTGCATATTTTAATGATTTTTATGTTTTTTTTTTATTATTTTTTCCATTTGTATAATATTTTTCGTATTGGTGGTATTGTACATGATGATACAGCTCGCGAGGTGGCGAGAACTAATGTTGAGTCATGTTGTCATGAAGTGAATCCCCTGTTTACATCCTTTCATTATATGTATGTGCGTAGAGAATAATCAGTGCATTATCTGAGAGGTTTATATTAACAAAGATAAAGTGCAGGTCAACGTTTTGAGCAGCACAATTATAGCAACACTTGCCTGCCCACCAGTAGTTGCGTCGTGGTCTCCAAAGGTAACAGTGTTTTGAACTGGTTCCTACCAAATTAAATGAGGCACATAAAATGTTAAAAAGCTCTTCAAATGCCGACAATAAAACCAACTTTGAGTGCTAGATTAATTAATTTACAGAAAGAGTTTTCGAGTGATTTAATATCTACAGATAATAGGGTACTTTTTTGTGGAGTGTGTGAGTAAAATGTAGGAAGCGAGAAAAGATTTCAAACAGTTCAGCACATAAACCAGCAAAGCATAAGGAGAATTTAGTCAAAACATTTGCGAAGAACCTCTTCAAAAACAGCTAGTAGAGTGTTTAGGAAGTAGGGTTACTGAATTTTCCTATGATTTCTGCCATGCATTTTTAGCTGCTGATATTCCCTTCCTCAAAATTAATAGTCCGACATTTAAAAACCTATATCAACCTTCTTGTCAAGTACACTTGACAACATGTGTCTGAAGAAAGTACACTGCGTAAGATTTATGTAGGACATTGTTACAATAACGTATTGTCAAATATACAAAATGACTTAGCGGTTCAGTTTGTATGGTTGTCTGTTGGTGAAATCCCTGATTTTGAGCGCCATTCTATTGCGAATATAATCGTGGGTGCTTTAAATAATGAACAAAAGACTACACCTTATATTCCTAATGGGTGCGAATTGTCTGCCACTGACAATGTAACTGTGACCCAGTTTGTGATGGAGGCTTTGAAATTACTATGGGCATGTGGAATCAAATACGACCGGTTACTTTTATTTGTTACTGATGCAGGTCCTTATATGCTAAAATCAGGACAAACTCCGAAAGGTATTTTTCCTAACTAAATTCATATAATTTGTTTGGCACACGCTCTTCATCGCATTTCTGTGACAATACGTGATTCTTTCCTATTGGTAGAGTTGTGTCCAGTACAAAGAGAATTTTTGTTAAATCTCCTAAAAGAGTTAAGTTGACTAGTATAACAGTACCAAATATCCGACTTCCTCCTGCACCAGTGTTAACTCGATGGGGAACATGGGTCGATGTAATTTTATATTTTGCTGAGCACATAGAAATAGTCGAAGAGGTTGTTAATTCATTGGACTCGAATGATACTTCAATAGAACTTGTGGAAAATATTCTGTCAGGCACTGGATTAAAAGAGGATCTTAGTTTCATATTTGCCCATTTTTTTTTCTTACCAACAGCCATAACGGCATTGGAAGCTGTAGGATCTCCTTTGCATGAATCACTTACTGTCTTTGAAAAAGATCGGTTCCTGGTAGGATAGGACAAAAAGTGAAAGAGAGAGTGAATTATGTAATTTCAAAAAATTCTGATTACAAACAGATGCGCGATATTCGAGACATCCTCGAAAGAAAACCATCTGGCATACCAAGAGACTTGACTCTCTCTGTGAAGCAGTTAACATCATTTAAATATGCCCCAATAACATCTTGTGATGTGGAGTTTTTCACGTTACAAAAGTGTTTTACGAGACAACAGACGATCTGTGACAGTTGAAAATTTGTCCAAAGTGTTGGTTGTGAACTGCAATTTAGCAGTTAATACTAGCAGTGGGACTACTTCTGCTTCAACCTCTAAGGCTAAGGAATAAGGTAACTTTATTTATTTTTTATACTAACTCGTTTTGTCTACTGCAAATGGACATTAATTCTTTTAGTTAAATAGTGCATATTTCTTGGCATATTTTCAAGTTTTTAAGAGCTTATTGGCATGCATATTTCAGTGTCTTTTAGGGCATGAACTTCCGAGCCCTATATATAACCAATGGAAGTGAAACCCTGCATTTTACTGCAAATTTCTGTTATTTACAGAAATAGTGCTTTAATTGAATACGTGACACGAATTTGACACCCTAACAAATCTATAGTACGAGTGTGCCCGAATATTTGCGCTTTTAGCTTGAAGGAGACAAAAATTCGATATTGAAGTTTCACCTGAAATACACGTTTTTAAGGCCACTAAACCAAATAAAAAGCTACGTGGTGTGTGTATGTGTGTGTCTGTATGTAGCTATGTATACGAGGGTTACGAGTTATGCAAAATTCATCAAGAGTAAAGTACATGGGTTATAACAAGAATTTCTTATTGCACAGTCTATATGACTGGAATATTACCTCACTGTGATAATGTATACTTCGTATATGGAACCGCTGAAAACATTCATAGTGTCGTTACTTTTCCAGTGTCAATCCATTCACTTCGAGTGATTTTCGAATTATGCGATGACGTCATATTGATTCCAATCACGAACTGCTAGAAATCTTGAAGTACTGGCCTTGGTGCAAAAGTTTGTCTAGTTGATGACGTAAGCAATGTAGATCGCTCACTTTGTATGAGTGAGGAGAAAAGGCTAGATCCGTGTGCTAAGTTTCTCTTGTACATCAGTGTTATAACTAAAGAAATGTGTTTTATAGAGAATTCTGCACTTATACTCCGTAATTCCATAATTCTGATATGAAGAACAAATGTATATATTTAAGGCTAATATATTGTAACGTGCAATTCCAAAGATTCTTTGCTCAGAGTGTGTTAGGAGTGATATCAGTGTTTGGTTTACAACAAATAATTGCAAAATACCGCAGCATAAAGTCCCAAAAGACTACAAAATACTAACCAGAAAAGGCTCTCTTGCTGAAGTGTTTAGCTTTTTAGAGTCCCACGTGCATAAAGAGGATTAGAACAAGTAACTTGTAGTGCACAATACATTAATGATGTAATAGAATGTCATTTCCGGCGAATTGTCTCTTCAGTTACAGTTTATAACAGAGGAAATAAACTGCTAAATGTGAAAGGTAATGCTCGTATGTATGACAGCAACACTTTGCTGTTAGCAGCTTGTGTATATGTCCATAAAACATCTACATAATTATGTAGCTCTGTATAAAACTGGATATTCGTACTTGGCACACCCATGTCGTCTGCAAGTTTTGCTCAGTTTGCGAAAAGCAATTGAAAGAGCATTAAATAGTGGTATTATAGTTGTAGACGAGATTTACACTGAGCCTAGACTCGCATTCAGAGGGGGTACAATTTATGGTGGTAGCAAAGATAATGCCTCAAGTGTGGCGACAACTGCAGAAGTATTTGTGATCACAAGTATGTTTTCAAAATAAAAAGATGCGGTGAGCATTGCACCAGGTCAGGCCTCAACATCTGAACAATTAAAACCTATGTTCCATATAATTAAGCCAGAAATGAAAATTGTATTTTTGGTGTTACCTCAATAGCAGATACTAATGCTATAAACAGAAAGGTTTATGAATTGCTAACATCTGCTAGCATTTTACAGCCGTGCATTGAACATGCAGTAAACAAAAACAAAATTCTCTGTTTTATTTTTGACGCTCGCATTGCAACAACCAGATTATTAAGAGGAAACAATTTTGAGGTTTCCTGATTTAAATAATTTTGATCTCCTAGTAACTGCAGATTTTATGTACTATCTTTCACCAAAGTAAATACCCAAGTCCAGTTAGATCTGTGCGAAAGGCGAGCTAGTTCCCAGGTGTTCCTAAATAGATGGTATGAGAATGAAACTTGATATATATGATAGCTTTCCTTGTTGTTCACAGAGCATGGCAGCCATCCGCTCACCTCGCAACTTTGAAAAGTGATATTTCAGCAATCATTCTACATTAACACGCAAATATTGAAAATCCAACGTTACCATACCTGCAGAAAATATATAATTATACGGCTTTGATTAAATAGTGTACAAGACAATTAAACATACTCAAGAGTTAAATATTTGGAATTAAGATTACAATGGATGGAAAACAAGAAAAAGACATAAATACTAGGATCAATACAGGAAGAAATGGTGTATCTACACTAAATGGAATATTATGGGGTAGGTCTTTTCAAAGAAAAAAAATCAAAATCTATTACAATGACCTATGGAACTGATGTGTGGGTTTTGAATTCACAACTAAAAGCGAAATTACTTGCTGTGGAGGTGGACCGCTGGAGCCGCTCTGCGAGAACATCCAGGAAAGAATTGGAATTACACATATAAAATAAATTATGCAGACCCACTTCTCAATTTTAGATTTTGCCAAGAAGCAGCAGCTTAAATAGTCTGGATATTTTCGGACAATGGAAGACTTCCAAAGCTGGGAACCGCAGGGACGGAGGGGTAGGGGGAAGGAAAGGCACCTAAAACGTGTCAAAACGAGGCCAAAAGGGAAGTAGAAGAAGCCAGATGGATGACCAGACAGGAACGGAAAATTTGTTAAATCAAATTAGTTAAGGGCTGTGAATTTGGGTGCCCGAAAAACGTTTATTCATTGTAAAACCGGTTTAATAGTAAAATTATTAATAATAATAATAATAATAATAATAATAATAATAATAATAATAATAATAATAATAATAATAATAATAATAATAATAATAATAATAATAATAATAATAATAATAATAATAATTAATAATAATATTTATATAATTATAATATATTAATTAATAATAAATTATATTTATATAATTATTATTATTATTATTATTATTATTATTATTATTATTATTATTATTATTATTATTATTATTATTATTATTATTATTATTATTATTATTATTATTATTATTATTATTATTATTATTATTATTATTATTATTATTATTATTATTATTATTATTATTATTATTATTATTATTATTATTATTATTATTGGACCAATACAGGAGAATGATCAATGGAGGATTTGGTACAACAGTGAATTATACAAGGTGTACAAGGAATGGGATGTCGTACTCTGTAAAAATATACATATTAAGGTGGGCAGGACATGTGCAGCGAATGAAATATTATAGAACTCCAAAAACGATTATGTATGGAGAAATGTACAGAATGCAACCCAGGGGAAGGCCCAGAAACACATGGATAGAGGCCGTAACGCAGGATGCAAGAGAAATTCTTGGAACGACAAAGTGGAGGAGTTTAGCTAAGAACAGAATTGAATAGAGGAAGAAGTTGAAGGAGACCAAGGGTCGAAGATGGGCTGTGGTACCATAGTAAAATGGGTGGAGGAATTTAGTTAAAAATCTTCGTGTCTCATCCCTGAAAGACATTAAACTAAATACCAAAATTTGCTTTTAACCGGCTTTTGAGCTATTCCATTTGTAGACACACACACGCGCGCGTGCGCGCGAGTGTGTGTGGACCTGTTTCTAAAAATGCCTTTTTTTATTCGGGTTGGGTGGGGGGGGGGGCATCAAAACATATTTCTAGTGAAATCTTACGTTTCAGTCATTAAGAACACCTGGGAAACACTCCACCCGCAGCACAGCTATGACAGAGTAGTTCCTAAGCTTTCTTTTTTAGGGAGAAATTCTCAGCTCAGAATCGACTAAACTACTTTTGACATGCTCAATTCGTTACTTCATCTTCCCCATAGACAGCACGAATTTTCTGCCGGAATAGTGAGGTGGTTTTGCTCTTACAGCAATAAAACCGTATGAGATGTTGGAAATGTTCCTTTTTACTTTCCATAGTTTGTAAACACAAGTTCACGCTGCTCTATCCAACATCAGTCACAAACACACACTGACGTATCCAATTACGAGTCTGGTTGTTGACCTCCAAGTCGTAGGGATGGTGAGGCAACTATGATAGCTTGAGTGTACAAAGGGTTCGCGAGTTTCAGGCGCTATAGATTCAACTATAAACACAATACTTGAATCACAAATAGTTACAGAGACTAGACTTTCAAGGAAATTTTCTCACTTCTGAAAATATGCTTAAAATTTTCTTTTGTATGGATATGACATGATGAAAGAAATCTATATATGGCAATAGCTATAATCATTTTTGTTAATATTTTTGGTATATCGGCAAGGGGAGTAAAACGTTTATCCTGAGTTTTCTGTGAATAAAGTTTGATGACTTTTAGTTTTAACTGAATATTAAAGCAAACAAAGCCATCGGAGATAAATACATACTTAAGAGGAAACGTAGAGTTTTTACTTTCTCTACCGCTCCTTATGGTAGGTAGAAGAAATAATATATTTCCAAATATTTTATATCAAGGTTGTACTACAAATAGAAACCCATAAAAATAATTTTAAAACATCGCCGTGTGCATTTGTGTATGTGTATGTGAGAGAGAGAGGGGGGGTGGAGAGACAGAGAGAGAGAGAGCAGTATAAGTCAAAAAAGCAATGTATTATAATACCAGCTTATCACAAAGTGTAAAATCATTTCTTTTTTATTGTTTGTTCCTTTTTTTTTTTCTAGCTATAGCTCCGCGTGTGTAAAATCGGTTTAAAACAGCAACTCAACTGAAACACGTTCTTGCCTCACTCCACCGCCCATCCTTCCCCTCCGCCGTTGTTCAGCTTTACTTTAACTTCCGCCTCATTCAGTGGTAAGTATTGCTTCTTCGGGACATCTGTTTCATGAAGAGTGGATATGGCTCCACTTTTTAGGCTTTAGTTTCTTATTCCGAAATGCATTTAAGGTTAAATAACAATAGAGTGTTACTGTTTTATATGCTGTACAGGAGAAATAAGTTGGCATGTTAATCATAAGACAGAGTAGGAATATTACGTATATAGGATAAAGAAAGGTTATACATTTGAAGCTTATGTAATTTGCCTAAGCACAGTAGGTGGCTGTAATAATTATTATATGCAAAATACGTTTAATGTAAACAAAATAGTTAATGTCAGTGTAAAAATTATTACTACCGCGCAGGTGGAACGAAGACACCGCTGCACTTGCTGTATCAAAACAACCTTCGTCACTCTTTAAGACAATATGCGGTGAGTAAGGCACGTTCAATTGGTACCTCTCCTCTCGGTACCGAAAATATCATTTACTCATTTTTAAGCATTTCTCTATCGTAATTGTACCTTGTATGTTTTTATGTACCTACAAAAATCTGATGTGTTACACTCATATGACTTTCTCTACTCTTGTACTAACCATTCTTACAAACTCTTATTCCTTTCATGTTAGTCGAGATAAATATTTGCAGAAATTATCTTATTGCTTATTTTCTTGTAGGTGCAAGGTGAATATGGGAATACAGTAGACCTTGAGCGAAAGTTAAATCGTTTAAAGCTTTCAAATTCCATTTTCTTTGCCCGGCAAAACAGATAAAAACATGAATAACCACCTTCCACTATAAAAAAAAAAAAAAAATTAAGCACTGCAGAACTTGCACAAATAACAAGGAATGTCTCCAAAATTGGTCACTCAACAAGAAAAATGTATGCAGACATAATTTGTGTGTTTTAATGAGATCTAATTCTTTGTATAGTAAGATTTGGTCTAGCTAATACGGCTTACCAGTTATGCAAAAGTCCTCAAAGATAAACAAGACTACAATCAAAGTATACACTTAATTGGCCATAATAATATCATAAACATGTCATTTTAATCAAACTCGGAATTTTGGGAAAATCAAAATTTTCGAAAAATTTAGTACGTAAACGGTAGTTTAAGGTGAAAGAATATTCTTCAAGATCTTCATGTCGCATCCTTGAAAGATATTAAGCTTAACTACCAAGTTTGGCTCATAAGTAACTTTTCATTTCCGAGTTACGCTATTCGCAAGAACACACACACAGGTTTGGACCTTTTTCTAATAATGGACTTTATGGATTAAGGGGGTCTCAAAATATATATTTACCAGTGAAATGTCGACATCGAAATTTTGGATCGATTGCAATAGGTGTTTCCCCTACTTACTCTACATAGTAGAGAAATTGAAAATGAGTATTAACATTTGTTATGAATAGGCAAAAGCAGGAAAACCCGTGTTTTACAAATGATTTTCACCCTAGATATAAACGTAAATTATAGTCATTTGGGAATGTAACATAGTTTTAACACAAATTTCTTTGCTAAAATCTATCTAGTGATAATTGATACAGATTCTTTTTTTCAAACATTTGTATAGCCAGTAGATATTGTGTAACATGCAACTATTTCTGGGACATTTACCTTGGTTTACGTTAAGTGAACGGATCCTTCATACATGCATAGAGAAAACTGCATGAGTGTTAGTTAACATGTATACATTATACGTTTGGAGAAAAAATTAAGTAATCTTTTTGTGAAGTTTTCCTTTCATCCAAATAGATCTTTTATGATACTAAATTTAGGTTTGGATTTTACATCACTGCCCGCCCTTACTTCTGGTCAACCTGATGGCTCGATGTCCTTCGTCTTGGCGAGGCAGCTCAGGGGGTACCAACTTCTCAGGATCTCAGCCTCGACGAGAGATGTTGGTCTTCGGGGAAGGAGCTGTGTGTTGGATGGTGATGGGAAGGAATGGGCTTTACACGGGGTTCCTCTAAAGAAAAACAGGATACACACTTTCCCTATTGGCACTTCGGGCTACAGGAACCTCTGCAAGTCCTATCTCCAGTCCCTTTAATGTACTATGCTCACCTACGAAACCGAATGAATCCCAATTCTTTTATAAGCAATTTACAATCACTGGACGTGTCGCGTGTCAGTGGCACTTGGCAAGACACTTCCTAATAACGTGGCGTCTATTCCGCGACTCCGCGACACATTACCACCGTACACCAAATAGCAACGAACTGTCGAGTTTTTCACCAACGCTTGTCTTATGGCAGTGCAGAGATTTCGAATTTTCACCATTAACATTTTTTCTCCTGATTGGTT
The DNA here is from genome assembly GCA_030765045.1 of Tenodera sinensis. Taxonomy (NCBI): domain Eukaryota; kingdom Metazoa; phylum Arthropoda; class Insecta; order Mantodea; family Mantidae; genus Tenodera; species Tenodera sinensis. The sequence goes on from CM060972.1 coordinate 48,278,334, forward strand.
GTTCTTATTGGGCTTTGACCCTTGAACTTTAGCAACGGTTTGAGAGTTCGTTTAGAGACGCGTGGTACTTTAGGAAGGCAACAACAATAATACCTGAAGCTTCATAGCGAACGGACGTGTTTGGCTTTTGCTCGTCGAGCGCTATACGCAACGGTTTATGGTGTTGCATCAGCCGCCGAGACAGCTTTCTATCTTCTTGTGGAAGACAACGCAGCCAAGGGATTGGCTGTTACATTGGAATGTCGGATTGTTGAAAGCATTTATTCGCAATTTGACAGTTCTACAATACTAATTTTGTGCTTTTAAAGCACTAACTTACCTAACAACTTCACCAAGCGGGTAAGCCTTAGCCATCAGTCTTTTGACTGGTAAGGCGCCTAACGGTCCGGGCCCTCTGTTATCTGAGCCACCCAGCGCTCGCTTATAAGCTAGTAATTTATAATTAAGAAGCGTCTTGACAAAATAGCTGGTCTAGTGATAAACTGCACTAGATCAAGAAATGGCACCCTCCTGGTTGAAACTAATTCAGCGTCCTAGGTAGCCAAGATTTTAAAAGCCAATTTGTTAGCCAGCTATCCGGATGATGGCACACAACTACGAGCAGGGGAGCGTTCTTTATCCAGAGCAAATAAAACCCTCCTGTTTCATTTGGCGTCAGAAAATATCATGGAGAAGTTAAATGTATCATCCGCTTGCGTTTTCACGCAAAACGCAGAACATACCTATCAGCAACATTCTGACAAGTTCAGAGCTATACAAGTTAATGAATTAATACAATATCTGCCTGTCAATTTGTAGCGCAGCAGCTATCTTACGATGCAAATACCGTTTTAAACCAGAACATAACATATGATCAAAATTGTGCTCTACTTTAACCTCAGCCAGTATGATCCAGCGCCTAGGTCTGACGTTAGCGGTTAGTAGATTTACAACTTCTACTGGAAGCTAAATATATTTTTCTTGGAGTCATGTTGTTGATACAAGACAAGAAGATACCTTAATGTGTTTCGTAACAATTTATCAGTGATAGATCATCACCCACAGGATCAAAGCGATATCACAACTATTAAACGTTACCACCTTGTTGAAAGTGTTGTGCCATGATGGACACACAGATGTACAGAATAACTACTTGTGCAAACATCAGGGACATACGGCGTTGGGCTAAAAAGACATAAACCACTTGATCGGCAGTTGTTTGGGAAATCCAACTATCTCTGTGCTACAACAATGAGATTTCCAGAAAGGAGCTATAGAACTTACACAAATGTGGTTGTCAATGGCGCTATATCAGTACTGCCTACAGGAAGAATCCCCATCATTAAAAGCCTTCCAGGAGTGCGAAAAAGAAGTGCCTCTGCAAAACAAAGGCTTTAGAACGTTACAATAGCTAAGAAAGGCATTTAAAATCGAGATAAACCTGAACTCTCCGTTGGTCACTAGTGGCCTGGGAAACCTGTACGTTTATTTGAACATTATAACTTGCAAACGAAGGCACCAACGTAATTGCCTGACTAGGACATCTAACATTACATTTTACTTCATTATTTCATTTCGTACGTACCTAAGTGTTGCGATGTCGACGAAGTCTTAAAGATCTTCCGTTTTGCCTTTCCTTACTGAAGGCGGTTCCATAAGAGACTCAATAAACCTGCTTGCCTCCTCCTACTTTTATGTAGCCTTTAGTGGCTCCGAAAAAAAAGGCCAAATAATAGTGAGAACAAGTACGTGCATTATCTAACAGGTTCCATGGAAACAAGTTGCATCCTGAAATAGAGATACGCACCATCATAAAAAGAAGGAATTACAGTGCACAACAATGTACTTAAGTGCATTGCCGAAGGTGAAACTTCTGCTTTTTTTGACATCCCACGAGTTTAATGGAGCGTACGTGAACAAAATTTACATTGTCATTGAAAATTATTGTACTATGTTTTCGCGAAACTGTTCGACATTGCTTATCCATCATTTTTTGTATTACACAAATATTGTATAATACATTTTTTCCCTTACACGGTTCTCGTAAAGTATATCGACCATCAAACTGCCCGCCTCGGTAGCGTGATGGTTAGCGTGTCTGCCTCACGTTCAAGAGGTCGCGAGTTCGAATCTCGCTTAGGGTAAGTTATCCGGGTAAGGTTTTTTCCGAGGTTTTCCCTACCGTGAGAAGACGAATGTCGGGTAACTTAAAGCTCCATGGACCTCGGACTCATTTGAGCATCATTTCACCCGTTTCATTTCATTCATTCGTCGGATATGACACAATGTTGGAGGATGTTAATTAAAAAAAAAAAAAAAAAAAGACCATCAAACTTGCCATGTATCTACACTTACGTCTGTAGACTCATCCTCTGAAACCGAAGCAATGTTTTTAACTCAAGACTGCACTAAAATTTTTTAAAATCTTGGAATTTTCTTTCTGTTTTGTGGTATTTTTGCGAGCTTAGGCTGTGTAGAAATGGAATACATGCTGTTTTTATTATTTGTACCATCTTAAGTCGCTGTATCTTATCTTATTTATTTTAATGAGCAATTCTTGTATATATATTCCGGGCAACTTGGAAACGGCTCTAACGATTTCGATCAAATTTTGTATTCAGATAGGGTTTTGCTTTTTAAGTTCAACTATGTAGGTGTAATTCCCGAAAAAACGCGATTTTGCATAAAATATATATATATGGGATTTTATCCCCTCTGGGAGGTCTGGCACGGGGTGCACTCAGCCTCGTTAGGTCCCGGGAGGACCAATTGAGGAGCTACTTGATGAAGAAGTAGCGGCCCCAGGTCTATAAAACCGCATAACTGGCCGGGAGGGCTCGGGGCGCTGACCACGTCCCACCCTCCAGTACTGTACCTCGCCAATGGCGCCTATAGTGGGCAGAGGTGGGGGACGCAGCGGCTGGGCGGTAGGCCTTGGCCCTTCGTGGGCTGTCGCGCGGGGTTTGTATATATACATATATATTCCCGGTATTTCAGAAACGACTCTAAAGATTTGATTAAATATTTGTATACATGCATATTAACTTCACAGTGTTTTCTCTACTCACTTTTAGGTAACACATTCACATCTCTTTCTCTACTCACTCTTCTATAAACAATTTTCCATAAAAAACGTGATTCTGCGCCAAGAAACATTTTTATTCGCACTTTGAAAATAAGTCATACCATGTTGTGTATGTTTGAAATATAAATGCTACTACATTCACACTGTTTTCTCCTCTCACTTTTAGGTAACACATTCATATCTCTTTCTGTACTCACTCTTCTACAAATAAATACAGAATTTTATGTATGTTTAAAATAGAGATGCTGCATATTACATTCACAGTGTTATCTCCACGTACTTTTAGGCAACACATTCACATTTCTTTCTCTACTTACTCTTCTATAAACAATTTTCCTTAAAAAACGCGATTTTGCACCAAAAGCACACCTTTATCCCCACTTTTAAAATAAGTCATACCATATTCTGTATGTTTGAAATAGAAATGCTATTACATTTACACTGTTTTTTCCTCTCACTTTTAGGTAACACATTCACATCCCTTTCTCTACTCACTCTTCTACAAATAAGCCATGCAATTTTCTGTATGTTTGAAATAGAGATACTACATATTACATTCACAGTGGTTTCTCTACTTACTTTTAGCTGTCACATTCACATCTCTTTCTCTATTATATTCATAATGTTTTCTCTACTCACTTTTAGGTAAGACATTCACATCTCTCTCTCTATTCACTCTTCTACAAATAAGTCATACAGTTTCGTGCATGTTTGAAATAGAAATGCTACGTATTACATGCACACTGTTTTCTCTACTTGCTTTTGGGAAACACATTCATAATTGTTTCTCTACTCACTCTTCTAGAAATAAGTCATACAATTTTGTGCATGTTTGAAATAGAAATGCTGCATATTACATCCAAACTGTTTACTATACTCACTTTTAAGTAACACATTCACATCTCTGTCTCCACTCACTCTTCTACAAACAATTCATATCATCCATACAACTTGGTTGTTTATATATATCCAACTATTAAGCTCGAAAACCGCTTAACCGATCACCGCGTATATGTATTTTTTATGGGGAAATTTTTATGGCAAAAATTTCACTACACAATGGATTACTTTCAAATGGCTTTCTACTGAAGTATAAATGCAACGTATTACATTCACACGACTTCCTCTACTAATTCTTCCTTTACGAGGCACCATCAGTCTTCTTCCGCTATTCGCCCTTCAACATATAATTCAGACAATTTGATATGTTTGAAAAAGAAATACAATGTATCACATTCATACTATTTTCTCTACTTACTTTTGTTTTACGTAACAATTCACATGTTATTCCCTATATTTTATCAACTTCATACATACCAACGCCTATACATATCGTATGTTGAACAGTGGGTAAATTCCAAAACAGGTTGACCGATCGCCATGAAAAGTGACATATCTAATTTTTCTCATGGCGAAGGTTTTTATGCAATCCATTTTACCGCCCAACGTATTACGTTCACATGCTTTTCTCTACTCCCTTTTCTTTTACCTAACATACTACTCCCTCTTCTACAAACAATCCCTACATTTTTCCATACACTTGAAATATAAGTGCAACGTATAACATTCACACGCTTTTCTACTCATTTTTGTTTTACGAAACACAATCACATTTCTTTTACTACTCCCGCTTCGGCGAACAATTACGAACAATTCATACAATTTTCTATATGATTGAAACAGAAATGCATGGCACATTCACATGGCTTTATCAATCAGCTTTTCTTCCTGTAGTATTTGTTATTGTTCAACAGTGGTTTTGCTTAGTGTTGCTCCGGTGTTTAAATAAAGAAATAGTTAGAAAAAAGTAAAGTAATCACAATTGATGTCAGGAGTGCACCGAAAAGCATTATATGGAACAGTTGATGAAACAAATGTTAGCCAAGATAGACACAATGGGAAATGAAATGAATTCTGGAATGCGACAGAGGAAATAAATATGAAAACCGAAGTGGAAAAATGTAAACTGCGGAATAGAAAATATAGAAACAAAAATCGACAAAATGGACACAAAAATGGAAGGCAAATTGAAAATATAAACTCCAAAACAGAAAAGATGAAGACGGGAATGTCTAATATGAAGATAGATCTATCGGAGAATACTAACGAGTGACTGGCCAGGGTAAAGGAAGCCATGGAAGAACTCGACGGAAAGACGAAGGACCTTGGCGAATGTGTTAACGCCCTGGAGTCAATCGCAGCAGCAAGGAACTGAACTCCATAATGGAACTAATGCTCAATGAAAACGTCAAACTGGGGGTATATCTATGGGGGAGGTCTGCGTTCAGCAGTAGATGTTTTACAGCTGAAATGATGGTGTTTATGAAATATTTGTATCTCGGAAATGACTCTTCACAATTGCGACTAAAATTGTTATTTAGTTAACGTTTTGACTTTCAGTTTATCTAAATAAGTATCTCCCACAAAAAACAAGATTTCACAAAAACAAAGGCGAAAAACGCCGAGCGAAGCTCGGTCGCCCAGGTACTAACCATTTGACGAGACACCTGCAGGTGGTCGTTGACGTTTAAAAGCCCTTTAAGGCTAAACTGAAGATTCCAACTTCTTTAATAATCAACCCATCAGTATGAAAATGTAACCACATAGTGAGAATAATAGTGTAAACTAACAGCCCAATTTGTCTCTGGCGCAGAGGACCCGGGTTCTATTCCCGGTACCGGCCTGGGGATTTTTCCCCCGTTGGGAGGTCTGACACGCGTGCACTCAGCCTCGTTAGGTTCCAGGAGGGGGCGGCAGTTGAGGAGTTACTTGATGGACAAGTAGCGGACCCTAACTGGCTGGCAGGGCTGAGGACGCTGACCACGTACTACCGTCCAGTACTGCACCCTACAAATGACGCAGCGGCTGGGCAGCAAGCCTTGGTCCTTCATGGGCTGCTGTGCTGGGGTTTAACAGCCCAATTTTCATGCTTCTATGTTAAATACTTCATTATTTTGGGTGAGAATATTGTAAAAATTACTTGCTACATAAAATGTTATGTGTGACAAAAGATTTATATTTTTAAACGTGAATTTCTGTGCTTGACTCTAATATAACAAAAGCCATATTCTAATTATTTGAGAGTATTTTTTTAGCATTTGTTCTGATTTTTACTTTCTCTACTGGTAAGTAGGGGAAGTATTGTATTCCACCCAAAAATTCGATGTCGAGATTTCACCGGAAATATATGTTTTGAGACCCCCTGGAACCAAAAAAGGCATTGTTAGAAAAAGGTCCGTGTGTGTGTCAGTCTGTGTGCCTGTGGACAGCATAACTCAAAAACGAAAAGTCGCTTAAAAATCAAAGTTGGTATTTAAGTTTAATCTCTCTCAAGGATACACACGAAGATTTTGAAGAAAATACCCTTTACATGGAAATTTTTTCGAAAATTTTGATTTTCTTGAAAATAGCTCTAATGATTTTGATTAAAATGTCATATGTTTGAGCCGTTTTTATTACAAATGAAATGTATATCTTGAATTTTGTGGCTATAGCTCATGTAGTCGTATTTAGTCTGGACGACTTTGGCATAACTGGTAACCCGTTAGAGATAGACAAATTCTTAATATCCAAAAAGATGTAGATCTCACTAAAATATACAATTTATGTCTGAATCAATTTTCTTGTAGGGTGAACCATTTCGGAGATATTCCTTGTTATGTGTGTGAGTTTCCGAAAACTTAAAACTTTCGTGTTCATTTTTTTATATGTTAAGCCTGCAAAGAGAACGGAACCTCAAAGCTTTAAAAGATTTGAATATCGCTCAAAGCCTGCTGTATTCTAATATTCAGCTTGCACCTACAAGGAGATAAACAAAAAGATAGTTTCTGCAAATGTTTATGTCAACTAACACGAAGAAGATAGAACAAGAGTTTGTAAGAATGGTTAGTACAAGAGTAGAGAAAATCACGTGAGTGCAACACATCAGATTTTTTTTCTTATGTTGCCTCAAAAGTTCTGAAAATAGTAACTTTTTTGTACTTTAACATCATATAATTTTCAAAGCATGAGCATTTATAAGAAAAGGATAATCCTAAATAAGGACGCGTCCTTGTCAGTTTCGAACTCATCATTTGATAGGAATCACCGTTTAACGCAGACGGTTCTGCAGGTCTGGGAACCAAATCCGGCGAACGCTGCAGGCTTGGAAGGAAGCACTTGCAAGTGAAGGTCAGACAGTCAGAAACCCCAGACGTGTGTCAAGGTGCATTATAATGATGAAAGAAAACTTGCCATTGTGCAGCGTTTAGCCTTAAAGGAATATCTTCAGTTGATGCAGTAGTTAGGGGTAACAGTCCCTGGTGATGGTTCCACTTCTGGAGGTACCATCTGTATGTACAGCATACCATGGGCATCACATAAATCCGTAGTCGTTACTGCAGATGAACCGTTTGGTCCAGCCATTGTTTGGGTGCTCTTCTTCGGCATGTAGGGATGAATTCATCCTTTATCTACAAGGAGAAACTCATTGGAATTGTTTTTAAAGAAGTCTAAGCTTCTTGAGAAATATTCTCTCGAAAGCGTTTTTGGTCCGATGTTAAACATGCTGTGTTTGTCTCAGGAGTTTAGCTATGACGTTGTGGTTGACTCAAGTGAGATAACGTGCTAGTCTTCATTCCTCTCGATGTGACGTTTTACACCCTGTTTCAAAAGTAACTTATCCTTTCTTTCTAGACACAATAAATATTATGCGAAAGAGGATCCTGATTACGGTATCAAAAAAATTATGATCATGCTTTCAATAATAATAGTAATGAATTTTGTTTATTGGAGACTCAAGAAACCATACACATATTGTAGCAACACTGGCACTGCTTGCAGTTCAGCTTCCTTGTAGACAGTAATTTTGAACTGCCAGTGTTACTTTATTTACATGTTACCAGAAGCTCCACACTCCACAGCACGATTGCGCGTCAAGGAGAAAGACATTCTCCTGAGTTTTGGATAGTAGGACCCATCGAACGCAAATCGTTCTCGTAAATGGAAAAATAAGTAAACAAATAACCTTCGATTTAAATTTAGTAGTATCTTTCCCAATATCCACCTCTATATATAGTTCATATATTTCTTTATTCCACCTTATTCGCCATCCTCTATTCTCTGTAGATCTTTCTCAGGATTTTCCTTTCAGATGTACCTAACATTTTCTCAGAACTGGAGGTTAATGTCCAACATTCGATCCGCATATGGGCAAACTCTTGATTAATGTATTGTATAGCCTGATCTTAGTTTTCCTGTTATATTTTTGTTTTTAAACAAATTCTGAAGTGAATAATATGTCTTGTTTGCAGCCAATCTTCCAGCTTTGATTTCTTTACTTTCATCATTATTTTGATCTACCATTTTGCCCAGATATTTGAAACTGTCCATTACTTCCATCTTATCGTTGCCTATCGTCCAAGTAACATATTTCTGTTATTTTGCGTATTTTGTATCATTATTTTAGTTTTTTCTGTGTTGTCTTTAAGACGTATTAATCTAGCCTTGCTGTTCAACTCGTTATACAAATCTATCACAGTGTTTTTCTTTCTCCCTATAATGCTAATGTCGTCTACATAAGCTAATAATTATGCTAATCTCTAGTACGTTGTGGAATTAGTATCTACATTTAGCTGTCTTATTATATAATCCATAGTTTGTGACGGGATAAACCGAATTGGTTGTCATAGGAAATTAAGAAATAAAATATTCGGCTAGGCCATCTACCATATTTATCTAAAAGGGCTACATATACGAAAATTTGTGAAGGCCACAGAAAGACCGTCATTAGGGTAAGGTCGCCAGACAATGGCGAACGAAGGACATGAAACTCCTTTACAAACCATTGTAAAGCTAATAGTGACGCTATGTGCAGTGAAGCAAAAGCCCCTTAAAACGCACCCGCCGAGACAGGGCATGCTTATTGGTGGAAAATCGAATGTCGTGGAATAACATGGATTTCCACCAATGAGGGCAACCACATGGCCAGGAAGAAATGGTAAAATGAGGAGAAGATTGAATTAACAAAACCAGCAAACAAGCCGTGGCACAGGCAATTCACACTCATGCATTGGCAGGGATACACACTTACACTAAGCACTTCTAACTTCACCCTCACAAATTGGCTGTCAGACACGACTGACACACTAACAAGTTGGCGTTACATAGGCACTTACACAGGAACTTCACACTCACAAGTTCACGTTTACGCACTTACGTGCGTGTATCCTGCCGTCGACCGCGAGAATATCAGTGCCGGGAAACATATAACTGCGCCGGGTATATGGTTGCGAGAAAGAAAGTATTAAATAAACGTGGACTGGAATACACGTTTCACAATAAATGTGGTATTTATTTCAACACCCACGAGATAGAGTCTCAGCCGTGGCAGTAGACTGAGACTGAGGAATATCCAGCCGCAAGTTAGATTAAATAATACTGGTGCCAATCCATCTCCTTGTTTAGGGCCATTCTCAATTTTAAGCTATTTGTAAAACTATTCCTAATTTTAACATGTGGTGTTGTGTTTTCCATAGTAGCCTTCAATAGTCTTATTAATATATTTGGAATTTTAAAATATTTCAATATTTGGAACACTGTTGCGATTTACGCAATCTTATGCTTTATGGAAATCTATAAACATCTGGTAGATTTGTATAGAAATTTCACCTTAGTCAGTTAAATTAAGTTAAATTACCACTGACAGTAGACAGTTGATAGCAGTCCACGGCAGTGTTAAAGGTAAAAAATTAGTCCACTTGGTGCTCAAAAGCTTTTAACACTCCTATAATGCCAACTTTGGTTTCTTACGGAATGTAACCATGACCTCGTTTTTTCTAGTAGACCACGGATTTCAATTATACAATACTTGGATAAAATTACGAGTCAATTGAATATGAAAATCGACTGTGCCTACACTATTGAAATTTTACAACAGCGGAGGCAGTAAAATTGTCTCTTTAAAAGATGATAAGTTTAGAAAAATTGTAATATTAACTAACTAAATTTTTGTTGCATTATTTTCATCGTTTTATTTTCATTGCCTCCATTATGTAGAATGTTGTGGTTTTGTGGAAGCCATCATATTGTCAACAATGATGCTAAGGAAGGCAACAACTGAACACCGCAGCCCGATGACCATCATATCCATAAAGAATGTAAAACAATATCATACATTTATATATAATCTATAATATATCTAAAAATATTTAGCGCTGTCTAAAAATAGCGTATGATACACGGGCTGGAAGTATTTTATTTCGTTCGGCGGTTTCCTCAACTCAGCCTGTGACCTGTTTCGGAATCACACCTACTCACAAAATAAAATCTTTCTTTTAACCATTTAATCATAAATACGATTAGGTAGCATAAGAAAAATAAAATTTACATTTAAAAGATGTGAATTCATATTGCTTTTTCTCGAAAAGTATGAGATGCCGGTAGCTGAAATTTTCAACACGTGTGTACAAGACATAGAAGAACTTTTTGAACCACAATAATAATTTTAGATTATATAATAGCGCATAGTATGTTGTGTGGGATGGTAAACTGATTCATTTTCCGATAGGAACCCCTGTCCGGAAATGTACGGTTTGGACACTGGAGAATGTCAAAAGTTCGAGAACGAACAGTTATGACAATTTGTTAACATTTGTTTTCGTATCTTAACACGGAAGGTGTGGAACCTTTTAGCCATCTGTGTATTGGGATTAGTGATCTGAGCATAACATTCTTGCGCCTGCGCGAAATTCCTCCACAGAGTTCTTGGTGAGCATCCTACTGCGTTACTTGTGTAGTTTCCGGTACAGTAACATTTTTAACAGCAGTACGACACGTACCAGTACACGTGTGGGAATGGCCGACATGAGCTCGAGCACACTTTCATGCAAATGTGCGGAATCAGCTCAACGTGGCATAATCAAATCGATCGTTTGGTAAAGGTGGACCAGTTCCATGACCAGCACGGTTGACAGATCTGAATATGGTTTATGGCACCCCTTAACGTCAGCGGAGGACCTTATGGCTCAAGTGCACGGAACGATATGCTTTTTATTGTGAATATTTAAACGGATATATTAATTTCCGGAGGCATGATTGGCAGTTGAGGTAGGCGTTTTCCCTACTTTATTTTCAGCAATTGCAACTAATATCTTATAAACCATTCAGTTTTAAAATTGCAATCGTGCTGCAGCATTCATAAAACAGTGGGAAAAGTTATAATGGTATACGGAATAAAAATATAAAGTCTCTCATTACTTTACATAATTTTAAATTTCGCACGGGCTATGTGAATAATGACGTTGCCGTTAAGAAAGAAACAAGAAAAGGTTCATCGAGTTGGCCATGTTTTATCTTGCCTCATCCAACGTATTGGTTCTGCATGTTTATTGTGGGATTAGACACCATCTACTTCTTCGTCACTAAAGGAGTACTTCCAGTAACGCAAGAGTGTTTTTAGTGTGTGTTGTGTATATTTTCTACCCAGGCTGGTGTCAACACGGGCTACTTGGAAACCTTAAGTTCAACTCCTAACCTCAAGGCAATCACAATGTATGGTAGTACTAATACATCGATTGCACAAAGTAGTCCTGACAAAGATCAGGCAATCGTTATTGCAGCACACGATGGTATTCCCGTTAAAGATTATGTTTATGTCATTGCAAAAATTACTGAACCACCTAACATATGTTTTGTTTCACGAGTTTCAAACAACCTAGTGTGCATGTATCTAACTGATGAAATAGCAGTCAAATACCCTCATGTTTTCACCAATTATGTCTCTTGACCTTCGATCCCTTCTAAGCACAAAAGAATCATTACTTTCGAACGTTTGTCCAGTCATCCCCAATAGTGCCCTAGAAGCGGGTCTGGCATCCAACTTCCGCAAGTACCCACGTCAGGGAAGGTATGAATGCTCCATGTTTTTAAGACAGGAAGCTATATTTTTTTCGGAGGATGAGTAAACTGTTCGTGACTTCTTCGGAAAATATTTTCTATCCTAAATATCATGTTAATTTAGTGCAACAGCATAGAAAATCACATATTTTAATTGATTAACTCGATTATAGTCGATGAATCGTAGTTTATAGGTCCTTCGTCCTTTTTATAACATCAGGATCGGAAAAAATGCACACAGTCCTTTGGTGATTATATGGGTAAATATCAGGATCAAGTTCCAAGTTTTTAAAATTATACTTTGATTTATTGAAAAAGCCGAGGTTATTATAAATGCAAAAGTCACATATCCGAATATTATTGAGTATGCTAAATTAATTAATTATATGCAGTGTAGTACACTTTCTTATGAAAAACTAGAACCTGTATAGGCATATGTACTTAAACATTTATTATATTTTGTTCAATAATTCTGAAATAAGAATTGCAACTCGTAGCTTAAAAATTAATATTGTTATAAGGAAAATAATGCTGGAAACTCTAAATCGCTGTTCTAGGTTTCAGGTTCTATTACATAACGGGAAATTACCAAGGGATAACTTTAAAAGGAGTAAGAACACAGGAAATGATAAACTGGTTTACTTAGTTACACAATGTAACTACAAAAAAGTCCTTGTGCAATGTCTCCGCAGGGTGAGCAAACAATTATCGAGGTAAACCTATCTTTACTGCAGGGTTAACAAGAAAAAACTTAGATGAATGCGGATAGATTGCTGCAGATAAACAGGCAATTAAGCTAAAAAAGTTGTGTTACGTAACACATTAGATGCTAACAAGAATATACACAATAGTACCAGTATTTTCAGTACTGATTTTTCTGATTATGAGGCTGATATAGTAGAAACCATTGCCACAGGAATAAAGACCCTTCAAATGCACAAGGTGAAACGCAGAAAGTAGACTTGGTAGCAGAGGCAGATAGCACTGGAAGTCGTGAGTTAATTTACACGGACATTTCTAATAATGTAGTTACACCAGTATATGAATGCATGAAAAGCCTAAATTATGACTAAGTCATTCTTCAGATTAGCTGGAGTGTGCTGAAGAAGATGCCTGTAAGCTACAAGAGTTGCATTGTAAGGAATATTTAGCTGACGAAAATCATGATAAAGATGGAAATGTCACCCTTTCAGTGGTGTCAGCCCACTGTCAACGTCGATAACTGTTCACACTTAATTTTCTTGCGTTTTTCCTCTTCCTGACATCTCTCAATTATCTTTTTCCTAGTTTGAATTCCTACCTACATACATACATGCCGTATAAAACGTTTGAAGTTGTTGTTGTTCTTGTTGTTGTTGTTGTTCTTCTTCTTATTATTATTATTACTATTACTACTATTACTGTTATTACTATTATTATTATTATTTGTACAAGTAGGTATGACATCCGTATAAGGGTCACCTCAACCAACAACTGTATGGCACTGATTTTGCCCGTAGTGTTGAATAGTGTACGAGATAGACTACTCTGACTTTTTTGAAAGCGTACTCTGAAGCGATAAATGCTATACGAGCTGCTGGCAGGCTGAGGTTCAGCCCGATGGGCTTTTGCTGCGTACCTACCCCCAATAGGGTTTAACCGCAGATAGGAAAATATATTGGGATGGGTATATAAGGGTGGCGTTTTTATATTTCTAGGTCATTGTTAAATATAAGGAAACTGTTTAGCCCCTTGACAAATGATACACAGGATGTAGCAATATCTGCATTCTGATGGAAGATGAAAAAAGTTTTGCAATGAAATTCTTTTTAAAAATTTTGAGGTTTTAATTTGGAAATTTGATAGGAGTTAATTTTGAGCCGAACAACTCTTTGTTGGGACTATGTTGGAGTTCAGCTTTTGTTGCTGTAGGATTGTCTCCTTAGTTTTGGGGCGTACACGCAAGGCATGCGGGGAACCCTGTACAACCTAAAGCGGCGTATTCTGGGGTCATAGTCCCCAAGAGACCTAACCAGGGTGCTTTGGTGGGTTGGTAACTTATCATAGAATTTTGCTGACCGGTGCCTAATTTCATCCTTCACTTATGGAAGAGATGAGTCTTCGTGAAGTAGTCTCACGGGGAAAGGTATGGGAACAGAAGTCCTCTATCCTGCGCTCTTTGGAGCCACAGGAGCCAGCTTACTGCTGCCATGCCCCACACTTCACAGGTGTAAAGCATGAGGGGGATTATAAGAGCCCGGAAGAGGTGTAACTTCAGGCGGACTGTCATCTCGGACTTCAGCATAGGATACAGTGAAGCAATAACACCCTGCGTCCTCACCGAGAGGTCTCTGATATGCCCGCGGAAAGTTAAACCCCTATCCAGTTTAACTCCTAGGTGATGGAGTCTCTCCACTCGATCCTTTGACCTCGAAATTGGAATGTGGGGCAGTCTGCGGGGGAGTGGCGTCTCGTGAAGAGGATAGCGTTGCTCTTGTCCGGATTAACGGACATGCCAACGGCGGCACTACTCTTGGACAAGGCGGAGGTGTCGCTGTGTGGGGTTAAAGGCTCTGAGAATATGTTTATTGATACAGAACAGCAGCACGTCATCAGCATATTGAGCTATACTGACCTGTGGGTGTGATGGAAAATCTGCCATGTAGACGCTGAATAGCGTGGGGGACAGCACAGAGCCTTCGGGGACTCCGCGTCTTATTGGTCTAAGTGTAGATGTTTTCCCCGCAACTGTAACTTTTAGTGTACGATGTCTGAAGAAGCTGTGTAGTATGTTGATTAGTTGTGTGGGTATTCCCAGTTGGATGAGTTTGGCTAGGAGCCCTGCGTGCCAGGTCGTCGAGAAGGCCTTTTCCACGTCCAGAGACACCGCAGCAGTGAAGGCGCGTTCCTGGAAACCCAGGGCAGCAGCCTCCACCACCCGCAGCAACTGCTGAGGCGTAGAGTGCGCAGGACGAAAACCGAGCTGGTGTTCAGGGATGGCTTGAATGTCTCCCAATAATGGGGACAAACTGTTTAAGATCATACTCTCGAGAACTTAAGAGAGGGTGGATAGCATACTTATGGATCGCTAGTTGGAGGGGTGTACAGGGTCTTTCCCGGGCTTCAAGATGCAGATCACCCTAGCCTCTCTCCACTCTCGTGGAAAGTGACCCAGTGTGAGACACTTGTTGAACGCCCTAGTCAGAAAGAGCACGGCGTTGAAGGGAAGGTGGCGAAGCATGAGGGGAGTCAGCCCATCAGGTCCCGCCGCCTTTTTGGGTTTGAGGCGCTGGAGTGCGCCATGGAGTTCACTGGGGCGCGATGAATGCTATTTCAGCAACTGCCGCTATGAATAGACACAACACGCACTACTAGGCCCCTCACAATCCTCACTAGGTACGACAAATTGTGGTGTGGTATTCTTGAAGTCAATGTTATAGGATTTGTCTGCTCCCACCCAGACTTACAGAACAACGATATCATTCCTGAAGGATAAACAAATACATAATTAATATTTTAGAAAAACCTAAAAAGGAATTTTAAAAAACGATTTTTAAAAAACGATTTGTAGATTGCCAAACAATGGAAAATGACTTCAGCCCATTTCTAAATGTTTATAGGACATACATAATGAAATTTAGACCAAAATTGCAACAGGAAGCTGCAGACGCACAAACTAAGTCATTTTGAAAAGCAAGTGCCAAGTTCTAATTAGAATAGACATTTTCAAAGATCTACCAATTTCAGATTACGCACGCCTCAGATCGTTTGCTATTAATATTGTCTCAACATATATGTATGTGTGAACAGCTTTGTTTTAAACTAAAAACAGTGAAGTTAAATAAGAGGTCTCACGTTTCTGACACACACCTTTCTTCACAATTAAAAATAGCTACCGTGCCATTTCTGTAGATCTTGGTAGTTTAGAGAAATAAATTCACATACTCGCTTCAGGCGACCGCATGTGAGATATGTGGTGGACGAAGCGACGTTGGGGCGGGTTTCCTCCGGGTTCTCCTGTTTCCCTCGCCATCTTATTCCACCGGTGCTCCATCTTCATTCCATGTATCATCAGTTTCACCGCCTGCGGTGCCGTATTAGTAAAAGCGGGCGTTAAACACTACCAGCATATTCGCTTCACTATGGATATTTGCACTCTGCACTGCATATCAAAACTGCTCCACCTACTTCCCCACCCTCTGAAGCCACCTGCTGTTGTGCGCAACAGTATCCCTAATAATATCATAGAATATCAGTCTTGCGGGTCTCTGTTGTAGGGCATATTATGTGGAAGCCAGCGTACCATAACATCTGAGGAGTGAGAAGGAACTATTCAGCGTCGCTGACTTCAATGTCGCTGACTTCAATTTCAGTTATAATCTTCATTAAAAATAATAAATAAATAGATAAATAAAAAAGAAAGAGAGAGAGAGAAGCAAAATAAATAAAGTAACGGACAAAAACTGCCACTTAGTAATTTAAAGCCACTCAGGAAAGAAGCGAACAGCCAATAGCTGCCCTCATCCTTACATAATAATAGAAAGGGTAGCATTAGAACATTTTGTTTGCCGTAAAGTCATCTTATCCACTCCTCACACTATAGTGAGGCGTGGAGTCTTTGTAGCGATGTGACAGACAACTAGCATCATTATTAGAAATTATTTCTAAAGAACTGTATTACGTAGTAATATAAAAACTTTATTTAATCCATAATTACACTTAAATAAACTAAGTAGAACTGCAGCACCCAAGAGATCATTTTAAGACTTGGTCTCCGTGACTGTCAGATAATAGGAATACCTACAAATACCCATGACATCCAGTTTCAAGCCAGCTGCAAGACGTCTTTCACAATCTGCAAAGAAAAAAATCATGTCATCATATTTCTGCTGGTTATCATGAGTAAAATTGTGTAGTTTTCAGTCTACAACAAAGTAAGTCTTATGTGTTCTGTAATTTTTGAAACAGGCGCAAATTAAAAAGGAGGAACTTATTCATTTGAATGTAATTAATCAATCTAGGTTGAAAAAGGGCACACAAGATTAGGCATTTTGACCAATAGTTGACCCATTTCGATTATTCTCTAAGCTCCAGACTTGAGAATATTAAAGACCAATCTCTCTCTCTCTCTCTCTCTCTCTCTCTCTCTCTCTCTCTCTCTCTCTCTCTCTCTCTCTTGTTATTAATCCAAAACTTTTGCCAAGAATAGGAACAAATAAATACAGTAACAAATGTAATCAGTAGCTATATGCTTCAAGATTAAAAGCATTGGATACTACACTTTCTAGAACCTTTTAAAAAACCATAATCCTTTTGATGTAAGCTTTGAAGCGATCATAGTCAAAAACTCCAATTTTGTTAATTGTATCAATTTGACATGCCTGTTAAATATGAAGCAGTAATCTGTATCTTGTTTTAAATTTTCAAAGGAAAAATCATGGAACATTGTAGAATCAAGATGCTATTGAACTTGTGGTTTTAGATGTGAGGTACATAGCTCTCTGCAAATGACACGTGAAATTTTGATTCTGCATTTTCTTCTAAACTTCTCTTGGTTACAATTTTCCTATTTTAAAACATTTCTCTTTATGTAATTTTTGTCCTTCAGCATATATTATTTACAGTTGTGTAAACAGATCTCAATTTCATCACAATTTATTAACAATCTGAGATTTTAATATCCAACATAGTATTCAGTATCAGGAGATTACACATGTTTAAATGTTTCCATAAAAGGGTTCAACATTATTAAAATTACTTCTTGTATTCTAAATAACTGTATTCGAAAAATTATAAGAAAAAATTAAAATCTTAAAAGATTCATAACGTTATAAAAAGCATAGGATTTCACTGTAAATTTCCAAAACTTATCTTCTTGGAGGTTTAGGTTCACAGAGACGTGTTATGATTGAATTGAACAAACGTTTCTACTAAAATTAGTTGACATTCAGTGATCTCTCATAAAATAACCTTAAAATTAAGGCATAAAAAGCCCTTGTGGAATGGCATGTGGATCATTAATCACAACAAATAGACTTCTTGCTTCAAAGACAGAGAACCTTCTTTGGCGATAGTTTTTCCCCCCACAATGTTATCCGATGGATAAAATTTGATGCTGTTGTCAGGGTAGTCGTATGATTCCCATTATGCAAGCTGCAGCTAGGATATAAGAATAAATTTATTCTATAGCTAGAAACACATGCAATTACACATGTCAAAATTACGTTATGCCACAAAGCTCTTGGAATAAAAATTAAGATACTTCAATAGTGAATTATTGTATTGTATTTTAATTTTACAAGTACACTCCCATGAAAACCTTCATAAAAATAAAGTGAGGGAGCAGAAAAGAGCGATTGTATGGATGCATGCATACGAGTATACCAGGCGGAAATAGCTTCTACCCGGTATAATTTCCTAATGCTGCTCCACAACCGCAGTGAAGTTCTTGATTTCCTCTGCGCATGTCTTCGAAGCGTTATTATTACCTCAGCTTCTCACATGCACTTTTCCTAAACTACTTATGCTAAATTCTCATTTAAAGTTTATAATTTGTTGTAGATAAAGGATTGTACCTAGTCTTATCTGACGCGGCAGAAAGCGATGTGCGTTCTTGCAGCCTGACCTGTATACCATCTTTGGCCTTTATCACGAGATGCATGGTTATTTCAGGGTCCTTGAACGGGTTACCAGGAAGAATCTTGTACTTCATTAGAATTCTGGCCAGTGTCAGCTTCAGTTCATTCATAGCGAATCTCAAACCTGAAACACAAATTAAATATAAAGATCAGATTCATCCATTTCTTCCAAACTGCACTTGAATATTTTAATGGTGGCAGAAACGACACATTTTATATTATAAAATTATAATAAAGTATGTGTTCGTTATCGACGCACATCATGGACGGTTTTCTGGGGAAGAGTCAGACGGTTGCTATCTTTTTTAACTTGGAGAATGTATATGACACTTGCTGAAGGTGCGGAATTCTTCGTACCCTCCATGAATGGGGCATTCGTGGTCGACTGCCCCTGTTTATTCGGGAGTTTATGCGGGATGGAATCTTTCGCGTACGGATGGGCTTGGTTTTCTCCCGTGTTTTTGCTCAAGGGAACGGAGTACCGCAGGGCTCTATTTGCTATTGCAATCAATCTCATTGTGGAGTGCGTTCCTGCTGGTGTTTTATCTTCCTTGTTTGTGGATGATTTCGTCATTTACTGTAGTTCTCGGCAGACCCGTCTCCCAGGACGGCGCCTTTAACTCTGCCTTGACCTCCTGTTTACTTGGAGAGTCCAAAACGACTTTAAGTTCTCAGTCGAGAAAATTGTCTGCTTGAAGTTCTGGCGCCGGAATGTGTTTTTTCTACCCTGTCTGCATCTCGGCTCAAATGCACTTCCTTACGCAGACGAGACAAAATTCTTGAGATTGATTTTTTATAGAAAGCTTTGTCGGTTTTCTCATATCTCCTATTTGAAGGCAAGGTGTGAACGTTTTCTTGGTATTTTACGCGTTTTGTGTGGCACTTCTCGGAGAGACGATCGGACAGTTCTTTTACGACTGTATTGCTCTCTTGTCCGACGTAACCTGGACTACTGTTGTATTGTGTATTCATCGGCTCGACGGTCGATTTTGGACGGCTTGATGCTATTCATCACCGTGGTATCTGCTTGAGTATTGGCGCTTTTCTAACGACCCCAGTTATCAGCTTGCGCGCGGATCTGCAGAACCTCCGCTAACGTATCGGCGCGATGTTGCTCTATGCACTTACGCCTGCAAACTCTCTAGTGGCTCCCTGGACCGCCAATACTCAACGAGCTCCCTCGCCTACTCCCTGCTGGTGTTCGTTTTGAATCTCTCCTTCGGATGTTGGGCATCTCTTTACCGGCGGCGTTTGCCAAAGGCGATTCCTCCATTGCTCCGATCCGAAAACCCTGTTGATCTGGAGTTAATTTGCATGCCGAAGTCGCTGCGTCACTTTTGGTTCTCCGTTCAGATTTTTTAGGGAAAATCAAAAAAACCCATGTCAAAGTGGTCGGTCGATGGAGATCGAAAACGAAAAATCTGTGTTTCAAATCCCAGCTATGGCATTGAATGTTTCAAACTAATTCTACTTTTGAGAGTAAGTAATGACGAATTAGATTGCTGACTTACCCACACAGTTCCTTGGCCCAGCACTGAAGGGAACGTAGCAGTATGGATGTCTTCCGACACAGTTCTCTGGT